>CAXKVW010000072.1:0-546171 GCA_964058825.1 Carex arenaria
AAGGCAACAAAGACAGAGGCAGAGCCAGACTTTCAGGCTATGGGGGTCAAACATGAATGATGTTAAGTATATAAAAAATTTCTACTACGAATGGGGTCAATTTCACCTTATTCATAATATTTTAGTTTAAATTATATTAAAAATATAGTATAAAAAAAATTGCAAATGAATTAGGGTCAATTGACCCCTGTTCAATGTATGTAGCTCCACCTCTGAACAAAGATGGATGCTGAGACGTCCGAATGTCTGATGACCTTCTGATGATATGGATGAAAATAAAGAAAATAGTGAGAATGATTGACGTAGCAATAGTGTGAATAATTTCTTTTACAAACAAACCCAAAAAAAGCTAAATATTTTTAATTCATACAGTGAAAATAAAAAAAATAAAAGGTTCTATTTAAATTGAATTTTGAAAAGGCTTATAATAGTGTGAATTGATATTATTTTTTTTGGAAGTTATAAAGTTTTGTTCTAAGTCTATTCATTGGATTGAAATTATTTTACAAAGTAGTAGAACTCGTGTTAGCATAAATGAGGAATTGGACAATTAATTTGAATGTCACCAGGAGCTTAGACAGTGGGACCCACTGCCCCCTTTATTTTTGACATTATTGTAGATGTTTTAAATAGAATTTTGAAAAATGTGCAGATAGCAGGTTTAATTAAAAAAAGAGGAGGGTTCCAATGTAACCAAAATTTCATGCTCCTATTTGCACTTAATCATTTATCTTCATTTTTAAAGTCCGAATAGTCAATCCGAACCATTCAATGTGACCTTCATAATAAAATATGCTTGGAGACCAAATTTTATATTTTTTGGAATTTTTTTACTATTTTTTAAGATAGGTACAAAATCACATTATCGGATGGTCCAGAATCTCCTTAAAATAATGATTTTGTACCTATCTTAAAAAATAGTCAAAAATTCAAAAAAATATAAAATTTGGTCTCTAGACATATTTATTATGATGATCATGTTGAACGGTTCGGATCGACTATTCGGACTTTGAAAATGAAGATAAATAAGATAAAGAATTGGAAGCAGATGGGAGCTTAGAAATTTGGGTGCATTTGAACCCTCCTCATTTGAACCCTCCTCTTAAAAAAATTAGTAATTTGTATACTTTTGAGAATGCTCAATTTGTATTTTGTGGACGATTATTTTTGCAGACCGATAGTTGAATGATTGGCATACACATACTAAAAGAGATTTTGATGAGATTTGAGAATCTTTTTGTCTTAATTAAAGATTAGTTTTGATAAAAAAAATGTAAAATTTAGCATTCAAACAAATTTTCACATGGAGATCACAATGAACAGTTCAAATTGACTTTTTAAACTATGAAAACGAAAAGATCAAAGTGCGTTATGTATAACACCATAGTCTCATTCTATTCACAATATTTTTTTCTATAATGAATTTGGATTATTTTATAACCAGAGAAATGGTTCTTAATAACCGTGTTGTGCTTTAATACACTCCTTTTATAATTGCGTACGTTCCCTTCTTAATTTTTATTTTGTCCGTTAATTTTATATGTTCAATTATCAATTATACAGCTTGTCAATTTTTGTTTATTTTCTAATTAAACAAAGTTATTTATAATTAGACAACTTATTAGTCGTTAATTTCTTTTTATTTATTATTGATCGCACACTTCTCAATTGGGATGCATACAGAGACGAATCCACATGTATCAAATGGGGTCAATTGTCCTCATTCATTTTCAAAAACTAATTATTATATATGCTACTTTTGTATATTTTATAGTTAAATATTAATAATACATAATAAATGACCCCATTGATTCTCTAAAAAATTTATATAGTTGACCCCATTCACTTTTCAAGAAAAAATAGACTATTAAAATGTGTACAACTTGAATACATATAATATTTTATATTTTTGACCTCCATTAGTCAAAATTCTGCCTCTGTCCCTATATACATATATGTAATTAATCAACATTAGTATGGAGTACTTCTATGTTTAGGCCCGGGAGCAATCATTACAAATAAATATCCATTTGATTCATTAATAGAATAAATTAATTGTCTGCCTAACATTTACGTCAGCTAATTGCACGTTCGTTATCGTTAGTTATTTGTATAATTTTCCAGTGGTCGTAATTTAATTTTTGCACAAGTTCGTATGCAATTAATTGCGTGTTTTAGATAGAAATGTGTAATAAATAGAGGCACTCTTCGGCAGTCTGCAAGTAAGTAACAAATGAAAATTAAAAAAAGTCCAATTAACAAAAGAAATTGCGGTGATGAAAAAGAATGATCCATTTATTTTTACTTTATTTCTAGGGAGTGAAAAATTATGTTTCGTTTGCGTGACGTCATCAGATGTTGATTCGTGGATCAACAATTAATCACGCGGAACTAGCACATAAAAATATGCAATTAATAAAGGAACAGTACTATTAAAAACAAATGAAGAAGTGTGCCCTCCACAAATAAATTGTTATAATGATTAAAAAATTCATGTTTTACTGGCGTTTAAATCGTCAAGCGTGGTGGAATTTGGAAAGATGGTCTTCAATCTTCATGCATAAAATGCATTAAATATGATTTGATGTCAATTAATGCACTAGGCTAGAGCACGGAGGAATAATTCCTACACATCCCGATGCAGCGTTCTTTCCTGTCAATGGATTCGTCCAGTACCGATAAATCACAGCACCTCTCCATTTTACCCATCCCATAGTTTCACCGACCAAGGATTGTATTCTAATCGCGACGTCTTCACAGTAACTTATGTTTTCTTTCTATCTTTTTTGGTAAGATGCAACGAGATGGCACTAACCTCAGACTATCAGAGAAAAAAAAAATCGGTTGTACCTTCATAATAAAATCGGTTGTGTCTGGACTCTGGAGCATGGTACTGATGATCAGAAGGTGTGGGTCCCGCCCAGAAATGGAATCTATTCCTCTCCGGTTCGTACAACATGCAGACTGAGAATTCAAGATTGAAGCTTCTAATCCAAAAATCAGGTCAGAACGACACAAGTCGCTCGCTCAAGAGATGATCCTCTAGCAGCAGACGCATTTCTACCGCTGGATTTTCATCTTGATGACGGGTAAGCAGAGAAGCGAGAGGGCAAACGTCCATTTTTAATTAAAATGGAGAGGACATTTACCCAGCAGAAACATTTCACGTTTTCCCGGACTAGGACTGATCCGGTGGTCCCCGTTTCTCAAGTTCTCGATCCCGTATTCTCTCAGAGCCCCAGGATGAATCCCGACCACTGCTGTACCTTAAGATTCGTGCTGGAAAGAAATGCCGACGCAGTCACGCAGATATGGTCATATGGTGCATCCACTAGTAGTCGAGGACGAGAGAGACTGGTGTCAGGCATATATTGTACGGGATAACCATGTTCAAGGAATATTCCGGACGGACTACATATGAACTTCACTGAACTTGGGGCAGATTGATGAGAAGAACTTTTCAGGAAGTCCCCAACCTTCAGTGGTGCGCTACGATGTTGCTGCAGTAGACCAGTTTCATAGATTTTTATCGTTACAAAGTCAAATCGAGTCGGTTGATTCGAAAGGGGCATTAATACTGACGTTTAGACCTGTTTCACTTAATGAAGTGTAAAAGAGGACCCAATAAAACTCGTTGAATGTGGTCTATGGTTTATGGCGTACTCCGTTAGTAGTAGTAATTCGGTCCAAGTCTCAGTCAGGATCAACTCTCCAAAATTACGGTAAATAGAAAGAGGGAAAAAAAGGGTAACTACTCCGGTAAATGGAGTATGGGGGCGAAGATACTTTTTACTCTCCTTTCTTAATATTCTCTACACAGTAAAACACACGCTCACACTACTCTCTCTCTCTTCGTTCCGTCTCTCCCAAATTTCCTTCTCTCACATCGCTTCTTCCTCCCCATTTGCTAGGGTTTCCTAAGTCAGTTCCTTTAATACTCCTCGACTTGATCCAAGCTTCTTAACTCAGGTTTGATCTCGTCTTTCTCCTTCGTATTTTTCGATTCGTATCTGTTTAATTCTGGATCACCGAATATTATGTATTTTTTTTGCTTGTTGTGCTAGCCTATTCTTCCTTCGAAATTTAGATAGGCCGAATTTGTGTAATTTGATCGAGTGTGACAATTTAAACGGCTCTCGTATGGGAGTTAACTCTTGGATATTCTTGCTAAATTTGTTCAAAAAAGTAAGTTTTTGCTTTATGTGGAGTTTTCCAAGTATGCTATTTCATTTATGGCAGAGCACCTTTTCCATTAGCCTGAATCTCTTTAAACACATGTCAAATTGAGCCTTGTTAATGCACATTTACTAGTTCTAGTTTCTTGATCCTCATTTTGCTCTTGAATTTTCTTCTTGGGTGCGTTTGGGATGGTGGATTGGACTATCGAGGTTTCTCTGATAGAAAAGAAAGAAGAAGAATAAAATAGTGTACTCTTGATCAGTTCAGAATTAGAATTAAACAATTGAGCGTGAGAGTGACATTGGAATTTAAGGTTGATCTCACAGAATTAATTATACTGTCACTTTCAAATCTTAATAAATTTGGTGATCTTCTGTTTTGTGAAAAGTAGCTGCTCCTTATTTGAAATCATGGTTTTCTTCTATCTATTTTGAAAACTTTATTTTATTTTTTCCAATCTGATTAGCATATATGCTTGGCTGGTTCATAGGCTGTATGTGATATCTATGTTCTTCAAAGGTATCTTTTAATTAACCTCCTCTGAATTTGTGCCTGGCCTGTACAAATATGATTCCTTTGTTTCATATCATAGATTATAGTTTTTTTAATCGACGGCACTTCAGGTTAAAATGAATGTTATTCAGTAATCTTTTAATTTATATTTTTGTTCTTGATTTTTGTGTATATATATGTTTCCTCAAATAGTATGTTATTTTAACTTTTTATCCCATCCTAAAAGTTCAATACATCTTTTATTTGTCCATTTTAAAGAAAAAGGAAGAGGGTTAGAACATTGATACTATCAGTCAAGGCATCTTCCTCTAGCGGTAAATTAGGCTTGTAAGAAAGTTGTAGTGGGTACAAACATTGGAATAAATTCGGAGCCTATTTTCATCAGCTATAATTTTTTTAATGCAATTGATTCAAAAGAATGACAGAAGAATATTGCCTAGGTATAAATAATATTGAGGTCAGTGATACTAGGAAATAATTGTTTCTAAGCAGACTTTGTTTTACTATAGCAGTTTAATAAGATTGAGGCTGTACTTCATTCTGGCTTGTATTTTATTTATGTGAAATACTAAAGTGGAATATCACTGAATCAGGTTAGAAAATAATGAACATGAACAGTACGAAGAGTGAAGGCGACTTAGGCGTACTGCTTCCTGATAGTGCTGTTAATTCACCGTCCTTTGATGAAGGTAGTAAGTTTCCTTATTCTAATTGTTATTGTCTCAGCAAATGGCCAAAAAGTTGACAGATCACGGTCATGCACAATTTTGTGTGTACCAGCATGGTTCATGATAAAGTTTTGATTCAGATTTTACCTTTCCCGATGTGGTTTTTTAGAAGCCAGTGCTATAATGATGACCCAACGCTACCTACCTGTACCAATAGCAAGAATTGATGCTAAGTTTTGGTATTGGGTACGGTACCAGTACAAATTAAAATGCAGAGTAAATTTTTCCATGTCTGGGTGTGGTACCAGTACAAATCAAACCTGTGTAAAACCCTCAAATTTCTCAAGCCTAGTAAGCTCAGAAGTACTAAATAACCCATTAGAAATTAAAAATCTAGGAGTTATCTTTTAAATTTAGACCAGTGTTTAATTAAGAAGTAAAATAAAAAAAGATAAAATGATTCTGATTCTGCTGCTGCTGATGATGATATTGATATGTCATTACCTCAGCTAGTTATAATGTATTATTATTTAGGTCATTATTGTATTAATTCCACGCAGGTAGCAGTGGGGGCTCTGTAGTGGGTTGCGGCTCAGGATCGGGACTGGGGCTGAAGAAGGGGCCCTGGACGTCAGCAGAGGATGCAATACTGGTGGAGTATGTTAAGAATCACGGAGAAGGCAACTGGAACGCAGTACAGAAGAACACTGGGCTGGCCCGGTGTGGCAAGAGTTGCCGCCTCCGGTGGGCTAACCATCTACGCCCCAACCTCAAAAAAGGTGCCTTCTCTGCTGAAGAAGAGAAACTCATCATCGAGCTCCATGCCAAGCTCGGCAATAAGTGGGCCCGCATGGCCGCCTATGTAAATACTCACCTCCCCTTTCTTTTATTTCTGCATTTTATTTTTCAAAATTTGAAAAAGAGCATAATGAGAAACAGTATCATTAACCAATCAAACTTTTTCTTGGAATTCAGAATCATCTCTTTCAAGTCTCAGATAAGCCAACTCTGAACTATGTTGTGATGTAATGAAATTTCAGACCCCCAAATTTAAATGAAGTATTATTTAGACAATTTGAACATCTTGTTTTTTCCTTTTGCCTTCTTTGTTTCAGAATGTACTCTTATAGTCCATTAGAAATAAAATTGACCATGTAATGTCTTTCTTGTCAGCTTCCAGGGCGTACAGATAATGAAATAAAAAACTACTGGAACACACGCCTAAAGAGGTGCCAGCGTGCGGGTTTACCGGTATATCCTTCTAACATTTGCTACCAACTATCTGCTGAAGACCAACACTCTCTCAGTGAATATTCAACAAGTAAGAAAAGATCTCGTGATTTGTTAGAGGAAAGCGGGTTTTTCATACCTGACCTGACACCTGAACCGTACCTTTCGACTCAAGAGACTTTACCTTATGCAGTTAGTCTCCAAGATTATCCTACAGGGAGTATAGTTAGCCCAGGATATGGGTACTGCAACTACATTTACAGTACCAGTCCCAGCCAGGTAAGGCGACTCAGCTTGTCAGAGAGTCCACTTTCAGCCTTGAGTGAACCCCTGACAGATGGCCCTGCCTCTCTTGAGTTAACAAACAGCCCAGAAAACTTCCATAAGGTTATAGACTTTGGCTCTAATAATAGGAATCATTCCTATGAGACAGGCTGCCATGCCCTTTTAAATGGCAACAATTTCTCTGCTTCTGGGCCCATTACTATGGGGTCTATGAAGTTTGAGCTCCCTTCACTCCAAGATACTGAAACCGACCCAATAACGTGGCTAGATCGGCCCGTGGTGGGGTCCTCCTCGACGCCACCTCATGACTCGTTGTACCATTCTCCTGCCATGACTGGTACCACAGCGTGCTCTCTCCAGTCAGAGTGTAATTTATCCTTGCGAAATAGTGGCCTCTTGGATGCACTGGTGCATGAGGCACAGGTGCGTAGCAGCGGAAGCAGAAGCGGATCGGGCTTGAAGAGTTCAGGTTCTTCTTGGGATCTGTGCTTAGAAAACGTTGACAAGTCCAATGAGTATGACTCAACAGCTGATGCTGACGATGGGTTGATAGATGATATATTGGCCTCTAAAGAGCCAGAAGGTATGCATACATATTTTGCAATGGTATCCATTAAATTTATACTGAATTGAGGCATCTGTATATGGATAGGTGTATGGCGTGCTGTGTAATTTGATTTAGATGGCAGTGAATGCTTCAAACCTTCCATGATATTAGAGTTATCTTAAACATTCAGTGAAGCATTAAAAAAATAATTATTGTAAATCAATACAGCCTTTTGCAAATTGCAACTGTTGCAACACTATTCTGCAAAGGTCACTTAAAATACCCTCGGATACAAAAGAGTAATGACTTTACAATAACTACAGGTCTGGATGCTATGCTTATCAGAGCCCCGAGTCCTGTTCAAGAAGAAACCTCACCCAATCGTGAAACCCCAACCCTAAGGCCAGACATCTTACTGGGTTTGGATTGGTTCAAAGAGAAACCTGCAATTGGCAAGAATCACTCAGTTGTCACTGAGGCAATCTCCATGTTTTTGGGTGAAAATATTTGCACCCAATCAAAGTCTGTTAACCTGTCAGGCTCGAACTATGCTTTAGGCAGTACCCTCGGTCTTCACTCTTTCTCATGGAGTAACATGCCTGGCACATGTCAGACATCTGATTTTCCTTGAGACATTTTAGGGCACAATTGATTGGAGATTTATTTCTTGAATCTTATAATTGGCTTTTGATTTGTATTAGTTGAACTATGTGTTGAACTTGTTATTTTTTTTTTAAGTCAATTGTTATGAAATAATAATGATAATGGTAATAATAATGATTTTTGTATGCTTGACAATGCGGAAGATGTCACCAAAATTGCACAATTTTTTATTTTATTGTGTGGTAGCTATTGTGCCTTTGTTTGTGCATCTAATTTAATTCCATTTTTGCCCAGATTTGTGGTGCACTAAAATCAATTTTGCTGAATATCCGGTTATTATAGGTGAAACTTTTCAGTTCAGCAAACGCCTAAAACAGTATTAAACTTCAAATTTAAGTGTTTCTCGATTATTTCAGCATCAGAGGATAGCAACTGCGCTGTGGTTTTCATTCCTCTACTTCAAAGTCTTGCTGAATTTGAGCCAGGCACGGGTCTTATCCTCTCAAAAGGTGCTGTCCCATTTGTTCTTTTGTGGTGGGATCAGGCTGAAACACTGCGTAAATTGGAAATTTAATCAAGGAACGTTTCAACGATTCTACCAACTACATGTAGTAAGCTCTCTCTCTGTTTTCCTTTTGGGCTCTTTAAATGGAATTGTTTTCCCCTTAAATTAGAGACAAATTGCATGTGACCGTGTTTATTAATGGCGAAATCAAGCTCGCTCAACCTATTTTCTCATAAAGACTGAGAATTGACCAACGTTGACCTGAATTAATTACTAAAATGATACACGGATTTAACTTGCTTAGCTTGTGGGAATTCAATTGCCTACTTAAGCAAGGTAAACACGTACATTTATAAGAGATAACGCATGCACCTTGATACAAAGATATAGGATTCCTTTATCAGTTACTCCTGGAGCCCATAACTTCTTAGAGCTTACCTTTCGTTACATCAGCAATTATTTGTTCCTACTGGACTTAATGAGCGTATCCAATTTATTTTGACCACTTGCATTTTTATCCATAGCATGGCCATTGAAATTCACATCATCCAAGGTACCTGACGAGGGAATCTTCAGTAATACTGCCCCTGCGATTGAGAGATTATCTCAGACCATAAAGTGAGAGACATCTTCTACCGTACCTGGGAGGATACAGATCTTGGCCCGAAAATTTTATTTATAAGAAATACAAAAAAGAAAAACTTAAAAATAGGAAATGACAAGATGAAATTTTAAAAATAGAAAGACAAGATCATGGTTTGGCATCTGTAGAGACGCCAAATCATACTGCAAGTCTGCAACTACTGTAAAAAAAAAAAGAAAAAAAAATTCTAAAGGTGGAACGCCAAATTAGACAAAACATTGGATTTTTTTTTCTAAGAGGACTCCAAATTAGACAACAAATTAGAAGAAAAAAAAAATATTAAGGACGCCAAATTCGCATGCCACCCATATAATTTTTTTTTTACTCTTATCACTATCTCTAGAAGAGCAATTGCCTGCTTTATTTTTATGCCTTATTGCTTCCTCTAGAAATTTTTGTGTCTAATTTAGCATTCCACATTTAGAAAACAAAAATTCGGATTTTTGTTCTCATTTGAAGTCCCACACATATAAATTTTCTTCTTTTTCCTTTCTAACAGAGGCCGTCGTATGATTTGGCGTCCCTTTCTGTTTTTAAAATTCCACATTGTTATTTTTCATTTTTCATTTTTTTTTGTATTTCCTATAAATAAAATTCCGAGATCCTGGCCATTGTTCTATATTGCTTTACGTTAATTTCTATAAATAAAAATATCTCCATATATGTATTTCTGAATAGATGAGGGTTCAAATGCATCATGATTTTGTACTCCAATATGTTTCACATCTTTTATCTTTGTTTTCACAATCCGAACAGTCGATCAGAACCGTTCAACACGATCTTCATAATAAAATATTCACGGAGACCAAATTTTATATTTTTAGAATTTTTTTATTATTATTTTACATAGGTACAATATCACTTTATCGGATGGTCCAGAATCTCCTTAAAACAGTGATTTTGTACTTATCTAAAAAAATAATAAAAAAATTCTAAACAAGATAAAATTGTCTCTAAGTATATTTTATTACGAAAATCATATTGAGCGGTTCGAATTGACTGTTCGAATTTTTAAAACAAAAATAAAAAAATATAAAGCATATTGGAGCACAAAAATCATGATGCATTTGAACCAGTGTAGTAAAATTCAGTCTATTCGGCCGAATATTCCTATTCGGTTGCAATCTGAATAGAAACTCTATATTCGGTCCGAATATGAAGTTTAGAACATATTACCGGTTTAGAGTATATTAATAGTGATAAAATACCGGTTTAAAATATATTAACAGTGATTTATACCACATATTACCAATTTAGAGCATATTAACAATGATAAAAATACCGATTTAGAATATATTAATAGTGAGTCATACCACATATTACCGTATGCTTGTTTATATATACGAATTCTCATTTAAAATCAGCATATATAAATCCGAATAAAAATCCGCATATGCGGCCGTATACCGTATATGCGGTATGCAGTGGTCTTCCGCATACCGAATGAGAACCGAATTTCAAGACTGATTTGAACACTTCTTCTGAATATCCCTTTTCGCCCTCGGGAAGTGCTCCGACATTAATAGTCTTCTGATCTCATCTTGACCCAACTTAGCTGTCAATTATATTCGAACGAGCGAACAATAATGTCAGCATATTACCTGATTCAATCTAGATCAGGTTTATTTACTGAAACATATGAAGACCACTGATGTGCGTGCAATTTTTCTTTGGGAATTACTCCAGAGTTTTTATTGTTTATTTGATTCATATTCGATTAATCGCTCCTAGTACGAATTTATGTTTCATACTCTCTAGATTTAATAACGGAAAACTAATTATGTATTCAAATTTATTGTATAATTGTTTATTTTCGGGGATGTGTTTTTTGGGCCTATATATCTAGAGATGGGCTATTATATATTACAATGCATTGACCCATCTGTGCATTGCAATATAAACTGTTGGATTCGTTTCAAAAAACATGCGGATCAGTAGTCATATCAGTTCAAAAATTTCGGAACAGGACATCTCCAGTCTTTCTCTCTCTCGCCCGTTTTTTTTATTAATAATCCCAAAAAAATTAATAAAAATAACCATACTCCTAATTTATTTTTAAAAATAACCAAACCGCCCCCACTGAGGGGGTGGTCCACCCTTCATCCCAGATCGTTCCTCTGTGGGGCGGTCCACTATGAACACAGAATCGCTCTCCCGTGGGGCGGTCTTGGGTGAAGGGTGGACCGCCCCTCAGTGGAGCGGTTTGGTTAGTTTTAAAAATAAATTAGGGGTCTTATTATTTTTATTAATTTTTTTTTGGGTTATTAATAAAAAAATACTCTCTCGCTCTCAACATTTCCTATTCCGTCCTCCGTCCCCCTCAATGGTGCGGTCCACCCTTGACCCAAGACCGTCCCAAGGGTGGACCGCCCCTAAGCAACTGCTGCTAGTCCCCTCCAACGACTGCGCCTCCTGACCCCCCATCCTCCGTCCCCCTCAATGGCCTCCGACTGACCGACCTGCTATCCTCATTGCATGAATCCTAAATCGTCAAGGTCTCTCCCGCTGTCTCCTCTCTCTCTACCTGCAATACCTGAACTCTAAATCTCTGCGGCTCACTCTTGCCTCTCACCCTTCTCGCTTGTTGCTTTTCTCGCGCGGTTTGACTTCTGACCATTCCGAGTTTTTTTCCCCTTATTTTTGTTTTTGATTCAAAACCCTATTGTAAATTTTTTTGGTATGCCAAATAGCCCTAATTTGTAGCCAAAACAGCAGTGAAATTTCATTTATGCAAAATAACACTGATATAGTCAAAAGAAGCAGTAGGATGTGAACATAAATGCCCTTTTATAACCATTTCTGATTGAGGCACAATTAATCAGAAATATTTATGTACACCTTTCTGGTAATTACTGGTTTTGTAAACTCCAAGTTATATACTGTACTGTTATGGTTATTGTTTTGTAAAAATGAAAATTTAATGAATAGTGCTATAACTATGTTATTGTTTCTTTAGAGCAAATGAGGCAAAGATGAGCAGTTATCATGGCATAAGTGTTGTTAACTTGAATTGACTATACAAAGACTGACTTGGCAATCCCAGCGTTTCAAGATGAAGGGGAGTTTATGGTATCCTCTTTTTATTTTGACTCGCATCGCGTATTGACTTAGTATAAATTTATGCTCTTGGTACATTAATGTAACGTTCTTATTTTGTTCAAGTAATGAACTGTTTGTTTCTCATGTTTTTAGCATGAATATGTTTGCTTGATGTATTTTGCAAAGCTTTTGATCCGTAGGTATGCAATTTTTGTATTTTTTGTTTGCTTTAGCTTAAATTGACAATTATAAAATAATGGCAAGATGCAATGATGCACAACAACTAATTTGTTTTTCTTTTTTCATAAAATAATGGCAATATTAAAATTTACTTCTAAATTCTCAAAAAAGTTTACTTGGGCCGCACAACAGTTACCAATTTGTGAGGCGTTGCAAATAATGATGGTTGTCAAATAGATAATTCAATCATTTGATTTTTAAATTGCATTCATTATGGATTATTTTCGATTATGGCCAATTATTCTTGATTATTCCCGATTAATCGCTTAGCAGTACCTTATTTATTCGACGACCGCGTACCGTTATTTACAATGCTAATTTGAACACACATTCTGGAGTATTTACTAGCATAGTGATGAGTTCGGTGTTAGTGTTGGTGTCCTAGATCCAGATCATATATATGATATGTTTAGTTTATTAGTGAATGATTTTATCATTTTGTACCTTGAGTATTCATATTAGTGGATCATTTGAGTCGATGACTTAAATTGTAGAACTTCACAATGAATAAATTTGTTTGCTCTTAAATGTCCCTTATCTTGGCAATCAGCAAGGTACACTGGTTGACCATATAAGATAAGTGTAGTGATTAGATGATGGCCCTGTTCTACAGGTTATACGATAAAGAGTTATCGATCTAATCGCACATGTGCATACATGGAGATGTATGGCACTGGACAGACCCAAGAATGAAATATCATATGGATTGTGTTCTGTGTCATTGATATTTTATTGTGTCTAGAATTCTTTGGTTGAGATATTTATTTTTCTTACATAAGGGATGTGTATTGTTGGTACTGTCCAACGCTCTCTTTAACCAGGAGTTATAAAGGCAGTTACTGCAGTGCATATAACTTATGCGGAAGAACGATACGTATCAAGAAACCATTGTCCCTTATATAATATAAGTAATGATATCTCTGGGCCCCTTGATAAAGTTTGTATTATGTGCATGCAATATGATTATATGATAATCATATCATAATTAAACTTCTGGAAATCAAGAAAGAATAATTAGTAAGGATGACACATTCCTACCTTACAATTATTTGGATATCATGTGGCAAGGAATTGACACAACAACATTTTTAATGTTACAGGGATCGTGATTTTGCATTGTGCTTTTCATCCACATCATTTGGGTAATCAATATACCATGGCTAGTTGTATCATTGATTTATGGAATTAAAATATTTAATTCCATTACCATAATGATGGGATCCCATAGGGTCACACCATATGAAAGATTAAAAGAAAATATATTAATAAAGCATATGTGATATGTATATAATATGTGATATGTTAATTATAAGGAGTTATAATTAATTTGTACAAATTATATATTATTAATATATGAACAATTTTATGACATGGAGATGTTATAAAATAATTCTAGTAATATTTAAAGTATGTGTGACATATTTTAAATAGCTTTAGACACAAGAGAGAAGCATATAAATTAATATAGAATATTAATTTATATGTTGGCCTTTTAAAGTATGGGATTGTGGACTTAATATTAATGTGATTAGTATGTTTAAGTCCAAAGCCCAAATACATGATATTTCAGCTGGGGAGAATTGATTAGTAATGGCATAATTTAAGGAATATTAAATATGTTATTAAACCTAATCAATTTCATAAAAGAGGAGAGAAATTTCGGGACAGTTTTTTAGGTAACTTTGAACAGAGATTTGAAAGGTAAAACCTTAACTATTTTGGACGTATGACCTATGGAATTTGAAGCCCTTGGAGTCTAGAATCCAACAGTGAAGGTTTCAAGTCGTTTGGAGTTACCTAGAGAAAGATATATCAGTTTTAGTACCGAAAGGTCAGAAAGTGTGTGTATATTCTCTTGGCCGAAATTTGTCTCTCTTTCTCTCATTCTCTCCCATTCTCTCTCATGTGTTGAGATCTAGAAATCCTCTAATTAATATTTTAGAAATTAACAAGAGGGTTAAAACTAGGATTAAGGTTCTACTTGTTAATCTCTTACTAGCCTTAGAGATACAAGTATTTCTTTAATCTTTCGGTGGATACCTAAGGAGGCTCGTCATTTGAAGGGCTAAAGCACAACCACCGTCGAAAGAGAAAGGGAATAAGAAGTTGATAACCGAACAACCCTTCTTAATTTGATTTGGAGATCAAATCTAAGGTATTGTGTTACTCACTTCTTGATTAGGCTAATTAATATTGTTTCTTGCACTTACAATAACTAGATTATTTGTTTTGAGTCGAATAAATTTTTTGTTTTATTCCTTGCTATCTAAGCATCAAAACCTTCATTCGGGACTAGAAATTATTCGAGTAGAGTTAAAGTTCGTAATTTGAATATAAAATAGATATAAGAGGATTAAATATCTTATGTCTTTCATATATTATTTATTATCATGTTTTACATTTTTTTTATTTTCGTTTTCAAATTCAATTGCCAATCCGAATCTCTTAACATGACCTCTCTATTAAAATGTGCTTGAAGACAAAATTTATATATAATTTTTTAAATTTACAATTTTTTTAGATAGGTACAAAATCACTCTTTTTGGAAAAAACAGTGATTTTGTACCTATTTAAAAAAATTAGATTTTTTTTTTGTAAAAAATATAAAACTTGGTGTCCAAGCACATTATAATATGGAGATAATATTAAGCGGTTCAAATCAACTATTTATATTTTAAAAACGAAGATGAAGAACATGAGACATGAAAGGCAAGAGGTATTTGAAACCCCCTCTCTAGTCTAGCTGTCTAGGTATAATTTAAAAAATATATCAAAACATTAATATTTGTACATAATATATATTTTTTGTAAATTTTACAACTAATATGAAAATATATTATATCGTTGGTACATTCGTCAAAGTAAAAACAAAAAAGTTCAAGCGGTGTCAAAAACAATATCAAGTATAATACGAATAATATATGTCCAATTGAACGAATAAAATTTAGTTCGTTTATTGTAAAATTTAAAATTACCCTTTCTTTAAAAAAAAAAAAAACTATATAAAATAAGACGATCATTCCAGATTGTATGGCTGCTCATGTTATAATTTTGCTGTACCCCTGAGATACGGACTCATTCGTATATATATTCTGATTTTTTTTTAACAGTATTAATTTACAGAAGTTTATGCAATACACCTACGTCTGCGTGGTTCATTTTTAAATTTTTTTTTTTTTGCGATGGTACCGATACAACAAAAAAATAAATGGAACGACACATGTTTGGGCCGCACTGGAATTTTCCTGCGCTGATGATCAGAGGTCTCTAAAATACAGATCAAAAGACACTGACATAATAAATTAATAAAAAAAATACAGATCAAAAGCAGAATAATGTACAGCACACGTTGGATCTGGTCGGCTTGTTTAGTTGTTAGCCTTCTGTATATATTGAATACTTCACAATGTTCACATAACACCTTTTACCAAATAACCCTTGCAAATCAGCCTCAGGCCCTCATATATAAATCAACTCTTTTGTTTAATGGAATTTTAGTGAACAACTCAATTTTGCAGTGAGATGTAAGAGGCTTCATAGAGACATTAACGGAGCTATTTCCTCTTCATGCAAGGCATAAAAAAAAAGATGAAATAAAAAAAATATAACTAATGGGCTGCATGCAGTCAAAATAGTTCTGCCAATATCTCTATCAATCCCTCCATGGCAAGGGAATAGCAAAAAGTTTGGATTAACAAAAAAAATAGATCATTGTTATGTGTTTGGTGAAAAAGTAGTTGTTTCGGACTGTTGAGTTAGTAGGGACTTGGGATTAACTATCTATTCTACTATATTATTGAAATGTTGGGATATGCATGAGCTATAGGATCTACACGTTACTAATCAAAATCCAACGTTAATCTTGTTTAATTTTACGAGGATACATTCACATAAATTTCGATGACTTGTGGAACTTTTTTTTTTAAATTAGAATAAGATGTGAAGAAGTAAAACACATTATCATAGATTATTTAAATCATTCAATTTTTCAAACAATTTTTCTTGTATAAAATAAACAACATCAATGATTTGAATTTAATAATGTAAATTCCAAAACTCAAAATATAAATAAAAAGTGAAATTGTGACATTTTATAACACCAAAAAACTACAATAATGAAAATAGGGGCGGACCCAGTGTAGTCTAGGGGGGGCAGCCGCCCTCCTGGATTTTGAATTTTAGTAGAGATTTATCGGTTCCGACTGGCTTTGCCCCTCTCTAAATGTTTAATTGGTAATTCAGGTTAAATTTATAGTTAAAATTAAAATAAATTTCTTGAAATATGATTGGTAATTATAATTATAAGTTAGAATATCATAAATTACAAGTCAGAACATTATAAAGTATAAATTAAAACATCATTTTTTTATCAATATTTAATTAGTTAATGAATTTAAATTCAATTAGCTATTTAAATCCGATTTGATATTTTTTTGTCCTCCTGACGAAAATTCTGAATCCGCCTCTCAATAAAACCCTCCTCTTTGATAATTAACAAATACAGCGAGTCTAAAAAAGTAAAATCTTTCCAATAAAACATGCACCAAGTGAAATAATTTATTTCCACCGTCTCTCATGATGGCATTTTGTATAAACAATTTGGAGGATCCGTAATCAATTCTCTTGCCATGGAAGGGTATTTGAAAAATCTGTCCTGTTCAGACTTGGTAAAGTCCGAAAGAGAGAGAGAAGCACAAAAGAGGAAGAGAGTAGGAGACCCATTCATTCCACTTTATTCCTTTCCTTTCCTTTGCTTTTTTTTTTTCCCTTCTCATTTGCAGTTGGGTCGGGTCTCTTTCCCTTCTCCATTTTCTAACAGCCGCCCCATGACACCAAATCCACATCGCACCTCACCGAAAGAATACCAATTGGTTACATTAAAGTCTAATTCTGGATTTCAACTGCTAGAATTTTGACTCTTCAATCCATCCCATGTAAAAGATCTGATCTTCACTTGACATTTCTTCAGCAAAGGTTACCCCCATCTGGGCCCGATCGTTTGGTCTCCAAAAACGGATTTTCCATCACAAATCGAGGTTAGTGTAGCTGAATCTTATGTTTTCATTAGTAATTCTGCCATGTAATGATCAGAGATAAGCTTGTTTGATTTGTTTGGAGGGATTAGCACTGTTTAGAAATCTAGTACACTATTTTTTTTTTATCTAGAAGTTGAGTGATCTGGTTTAGATAGCAAGTATAATTTTAAATAAATCAATCTCACTATGTTACTTTATTTGTAATCAATTGGATCGTAACTACTGTTTTTATTTTCTTTTAGTACATAAAAAACTACTTCCTTACTCAGTTGAGTATCTTAACTTAAAACGATCTCTTTTAGTACCCTTTCTAAATGCTTTATGTTTACTTTTGTGTACCAGCTATTTTTTGCCCAATGTATTGGTTTAATAAACTTGCCTTAATTAGAGGATCATATTTAAGTTAAAAACAGTGTTCAGGAATGGTTAGCTCAAATTACTATGTAATTACTATTATTTTTGTTAATACAGTTTTCTTTCTACTGGCAATGGGTATTCAGTTAAGTTAGAAAGATAAAAAAAAAAAAAAAAGAATAAGCCAACAACAAGAAGCTAATCCTTTCTCTCTTTTTTCTTCTCTGTGATCACCAGAATTCAATCGGAGCACAATAGCCATGTCTACCAGTGAAATTGCAAAAACCATAAAAAGATTTCTGGTACTTTCAATCAGGCTTTCATACCGATCTGTGTGTAACCATCCGGTTTTTATAAGTTTTGGCGTATTGCTTCTACTTCTCTACCAGTTATTCCCATCCCTCTTTTCCTTTCTCCTCTCAACCTCCCCTGTTCTTGTTTGTACAACACTTCTCCTTGGTACCATCCTCAGTTTTGGCCAACCGAATATTCCCCAAATTGAAGAAGAAGAAGAAAGGACTATAAATACCCATCAGATTTCATTGTTTAGTGCCAGTGAAGCTGCAAACAATATTGTTTCTAAAAATAGTGAAATCTCTGCAATCCAAAATACTTATGAGGACCAAAAACCCGACATTACCAAAAGAGAACTAGAAGAGATAAGTTTCTTCGAACAAGCAGTCACCTTTTCACCAAAAAGTGATACCTTACCCATTCAAGAGAAAGAAAGTGTAATTTCCGATGAAAGATCTCTCTCTATTGAGAGAGAAGTTGGTGAATCTAGCTTTGTATATTCAAAAAATCCAGCTTTGGAGGAGTTTGTCGATTCCCCGCATTGGCAAAGAATTGACAATCATGATGCTTCATCTGGTTTTGAATCCGACGGTGCTGAGAGCTCGTCCCCTGATGCCTCCATGACAGACATAATCCCACTGCTAGAAGAAATTGACCCCTTGTTGGATCTAGATTCATCCCCGATTCAAAACCGGGAAGATGATTCTGACTCCAGCTCCCAGGCATCATCTCACGACCTACTCCAGGCTGAAAGTGCTGATGAAGAAGAAGAAGATAAAAGTGCGAAGAAGGGAGATGAGTCACATGAAACTGCATTTACCTGGACAGCTGATGACCAGAAAAACTTGATGGATCTAGGATATTCTGAAGTAGAGAGGAACCGCCGCCTTGAGAACTTGATGGTTCGGAGACGGTCAAGAAAAAACATACGTTTTGATCTTGATCGAAACTTGATTAACTTGGATGGAAATACCACAGGTACTGCACAAGATGACTTATCACAGTTTCGTGTTCATGTGCCACGTGTCTCGGTGCAGAGAGAAAACCCATTCGATTCATCATTTTTGGATGATAACCCGGTACCAGGCTCAGCACCATCGGTACTGGTACCAAGACGAAACCCATTTGACGAACCATACGAGGAGCCAACCGAGAATATGGTTCTCTCCCACGAATCGTGGACCCCGCGACAGTACATGTCAGCATCGCATCGGGACATGCTTTTTACTAGGCATGATAGTTTCAATTATTCTAGTGGGGATTTCGGACAGGACAGGCAGTTTACTCGTTTCAAGCCATTTATTGTATCCGATTTCAGTACCGGTACAATCGAAGAAGAGAGCTCATCTAATGTAGGTACTTTTGAGAGGCAATTTAGTGGAAATAGCGGGAGCAAGTCAAGTTCCCCATTGGTGACCGATACCTCATCCCATGTTGAGGATCTCAATGCAGGATCCAACCCAGTGAGGCACGATGAGGAAATGGATGAAGATGAAGGAAGCATATCCTCTGACGATATAAGCTCGGTTGCTGTTCAACTAGACAACAGCGAGTTTGAATCAAATGGAGGGCGAGAGAGCCCATCTATCCATTCTGGATACTTCAGCTTGTCAGAGAAGGTCGGGCCGGTGGATGCCATACCGGATTTACTTGACTGGGATGATGTAGAAGGTATGTTTGCTGTGTATTTATTTTTTCCTTTTTAATGTTTGTTAAGACCAAGGTCTGTTTGTCATATCTGGTTTATAATGTTGCGTGATGGTACTGTTGCTCTGTTAGATTGTCATTTGGAAAGCAGGATTCTACTAGTGCTGTTATTTTTCCACTCAGTATTGCTATGCCCCTGGTATTATACGATTAGAAATCCTGAATTGTGGTTCTACTTTGTGTAGTAAGCCGTAAGAACCAAAAAAGAAATAATTTAGTCTGAATATCCAAAAAGGCAGAAGGAAAATTCCTTATCCGATTTCTGTATCAGTAGTTTTTACATGGTTTCTTGGCAATGCAATCCTCAGTAAAATCATAGCTTGGGTAAACTCTAAAATAGCACTTTTTGCACAGCTGAAGATAGCGCTGGTGCCAGCTCATCCAGTCAACTTCCCTTAAGTGAATTAGATTCTATGCCAAGAGATTTTGGAGATATTTACAAACCAGTGGAGCCCAATACAACCCCTTTAGCCTCACAACAGATCACCAATCCCTCTCAAGAAAACACCATTAAAACCTCACAATTCAGCCTCATGGACCTACACCCAATCCTTGAGGAAGAAACCACAGAAGATAATAAGCCCGATAAGACAAACCTAGGGTTACTGGATCCACTAGAATCTGACCGGGATTCTGATGAGGATGCTGATCAGATCTACCCCGAGCCAGTTGAATATAATGAGATAGATGAGGATTTGCTGACTGAGCTAGATGCAGTAGGAGATTTTGCGCCACGTCAGAATATATCATGGCTCGAGTTCCAGAACACAATTATCGAGTCTAATCAGCAGTTTGGGGGTCCTCAAAATGCGGGTATTGAACCAGCTGTGGGTTTGGTTTTGGAACCTAATGAAAATCCGGAACAGACAGTGTACAACCCGAGACAGCATATTCTACATTCAACCTCCACAGAAGAGATCAATGCCTTGTTGGATGAAGTACCTGACGAATCACATCAAAGTTCAGTTACTGTCAAGAAAGCCGAGCAATCAGGAGAGCCAGAGCAATCTGACATGGCGCTTCTTGGTAGTGAAGTTGTAGAAAGTGAGATTCCTGGAATTGTGGAAGAGACAGAGTCAGGAATGTTCGCTGTCATAGCGAAATCTCATGCAGATCTCGAGTCTGCTTTTGTGCAAGTTGCAACTTCACTTGCAGGAGGTGAAGATACTGGGGTTATTGATGAGACCGAATCGGGTATGTTGGTAGTAAAAGCTAAGTCCATAGTAGATATCAATACAGCTTTCGAGCAAGTGCAAGATGCTTTAGTCGGAAGAACAGGCACACAGAGTGGAGATGAAGAAATGGGTATGGTAGTTCTTGAAGCAAAAAGTATAGATGATATCGAGTCGGCGATGATGCAAATCAGTGATGTTACCGCTAGTGAAGATGTGGGATTAGTGGATGAGACTGAGTCGGGGATGTTAGTTGTGAAAGCAAGCTCTAAGGAGGATATCGACTTGGTTTTCAAGCAGGTAGGAGAAGTTATCGGAAAACCGGATAAGGTAGGCGTAAATTCAGGATTTGCAGCAGATTCTGATTCGGACATGGTAGTTCTTGATGCAAACTCTATCGATGATATTGATTCAGTAATGTTGAATGTAAGTGAAGTGTTTGAGGGAAGCTCGTATGGGGATTCAGGGTTGGTTGATGAGACTGATTCAGGGATGTTAGTTGTTAAAGCAAAATCCGTGGCGGATATTGAGTCAGTATTCAAGCAAGTAGGTGAAATTCTCAGAATACCTGAATCAGACAGTGGAAATGCAGAAACTTCCCAAAATGTGGGAGGTTCGGAGAATGGTATGGTTGTTCTCAATGCAAGTTCTCTAGATGATATTGTTTCAGCAATCCTGAATGTGAGTGAAGCTAATGAAAGTGAAGATGCAGGTTTAGTTGATGAGACAGAGTCCGGTATGCTAGTTGTAAAAGCCAATTCTCTAGCAGATATGAACTTGGTTTTTAAACAAGTAGGTGAAGTTCTCGGAAAGTCCGATACGGGAAGTGAAAGCCCCAAATTAGTTGAAGATGCCAACTCGGGGATCATGGTGTCCAATGCAAAGTCACTTGAAGACATTGATTCGGCAGTCATGCAAGTAACTGAAGTTACAGGAACTGGAAATTCAGGAATGGTAGATGAGACCGAGTCAAAGATCAAAGCCAGTTCACTGGCAGACATCGACTCGATTTTGGAACAGGTTGATGAAACTCTTGGAAACACAAATGCGGAAGGGGAAAATCTGGGAATTGTTGAAGAGTCTCATTCAGGCATTCTGGTTGTTGATGCAAAATCTGTTGATGATATCGAGTCAGCAATGTCGCAAGTAGGGGAAACTCCTGGTAATACAGAGACTGGATTGGTTGATGAGACTGATTCGGGTATGCTAGTTGTAAAAGCTAGCTCTGTGGCAGATATTAACTATGTTTTCCAACAAGCAGGTGAAGTTCTTGGAAAACAAAATGCGGGTAGTGAAAATCCCGGGACTGTTGAAGATTCAGATTCGGGCATGCTAGTACTAGACGCAAAATCTGTTGA
Organism: Carex arenaria; assembly: GCA_964058825.1. Classification (NCBI taxonomy): domain Eukaryota; kingdom Viridiplantae; phylum Streptophyta; class Magnoliopsida; order Poales; family Cyperaceae; genus Carex; species Carex arenaria. Next base: position 22,374 of record CAXKVW010000072.1, read on the forward strand.
AGATATCGGTTCTGCCATGCTGCATGTAAGTGGCACTTGTGGAGATGGCGTTGCTTTAGTTTTGAAGCAAGATGGGGAGGTTGTTAACAAAAGCTCGGGAAATGGGATTTCCGAATCGGTTGATGAAACTGAATCTGGGATGGTAGTTGTAAATGCCAAATCATTGGAGGATATTAATTTGGCAGCTAAGCAAGTAAATTCACTTCCGGAAGTTGGTGATTCCAAAGTTTCCACTGAGTTGCCTGTAGTAAATGGCTCAAATATGGAAAAAGAGTAGTGGATTATTTTGCTGAAAGGAGAACTACTTAAAACAAAGTTAAAAAAAAAAATGCAAAGGTGAATTTCTTTTGTGCGGTTACTATTTTTTCTACCGCATAATCTGTGTGGGTGCTTGTGTTTTAGTGTGTTATTCATTTTCCTTTTCTTGGGCTTGATATTTTGATTAGGTCGTTCTTTTTATTATTGTGGATAGATTTATTTATTGCTTTTTATCATTTTTGCTTGAGAGTTTTGTACTTGCGATTGTTTGTTGTAAGGATAGATAGTTTATGATTGTTTTTTCTTTTTTCTTTTTTGATGCGAGAGTTTGACATGGTCAATGCCTTGTAATCTAGATATTGTAATCTAAGTGAATATAAGTTTGTTTAAAATGATGTTAAATATTGGTTATGCTATTTCTTTGTATTCATTCTGATGCTGGTTGACAAGTGATATTTCCTTTGGTTTTGTGTTATTGAAAATTGAAATTTATGTTATGAGGAAATTGAGCACCAATTTATTGTCGATTGAATTCATAAAATCACCTTGTATTTGCTTTAATCGTGGAGCTTCAGCATATTTGTTTTAAGTAAATTATTGACAAGGTTGATGAATGCTACTTAGCTTGAAGATAACGATATGCTTTTGATTTCTTCCTTTTATTGAAAATAACAAATTAAAATTGATGTGCAAACTCGGAGGAACGCGCAGAGACTTCTATTTAAATCTAGAAGTAAATATGCCTTTCAAAAATAAATTAACATAAAATTTAATTTGTGATTTTTTTTTCAGCGTCCTTTTATAATTTGTTTTTCTGCCTCCTGTGTCCTTTCACCCTTTCCTTCTTAGTAATATCATTTTATGTTTTTCAACATTTTTCTTTTAGCAAACATCATTCTTTGTCATTCTGCCATTTCCTTTTTGACAAAAATCATGAAATCTCATTATTTATTTCTTGTTTTTTTAATAGATTTTTGTACAATTATAATTAAGTTCAAGAGATGCAGTTATAATATGAATTTCTATGCAACAATATTTACGAATTATTATAAATTATCTAACTTTGCCGAGTCTTAATACTAGACTGTACAAGTATATATAGATGCATGATATTATTGCTCTAGTTAAAATTACAGTCGAGTTCTCTGTAGTGTACATATCTGTATCTCAAATTTATTAATTTTATTTTATCATTTGGTCACTATTCAAATGCCAATATAATTAAAATGTTGCTTTTAAAAAAAATGATGAATGATTATTAAAAAAAATTCAAATTGCATCAATTTTTTTTTAAAAGTGGGAGATTAGTTATTACCCACCGATTTCATTAATGAAATCCTTACAAAAGTTTAAATGTATCAGACTTCTGGTTACTAACATACATGTCAACAACTAAACTAAACACAGAACAACAACTAAGCTAGTCTTCACAAAAGAACCCCTACAAATAACATAAACATACAAACTATAGAACCAGGGGCGGATCTAAAGCCATTCAAAAGGAGGCTAAGCCACCTCTATGATTTTAAAATTTTAGTTATGTATTTTAAAGTTTAATTGAATTTTTTTTTTTGAAACAATTTATATAGTCTAGTACCCTCATAAATAACAGATGTTTGCTAGTATTCTAGTGGTAAGAGCTACCCCTAACAATATTTTCTAGTTCCGCCCTGATAGGGCCATAAATCTTAGGCCCTAAATGGTATGATTCAACATAACAAATAAAACCGAGCCTGTTCAAGGCCCAAGGCCAAAACACCAAAAGGGGCTCCCTGAGCCGAGATAAGCCCGGGCAAGCCTGTCAACGAGATCCATCAGAGGATTCGTCAGAGGGACCGACAAGAGGGCCGCGAGGAAGCCCAGTCCATCAACTCGGGTCACCCGTATGCGGTGACCTCTGAAATTGTCTTCGTACCATCTGGTAAGAACAGTGTTAGGCCTCCAGGTCGGTGCTAAACAACAGTTTCAGGCCCTTCCTATAAAAGGCCCAACACCAGACTGAGGAGGGGGTTCACAAATTCACACGAGGTACTCTATAGGTCAGAGTCTGAGTACCCATAACACACACACACATCCATCAATTCTAGTCTCAAGCTCGCCTCGAGACGATACGGCCTGTCACCGAGACTAATCCGTATCACGCCCCTATATAGAACATAAGCTAACAGTTATCAAAAGACATACAATTAAGTACAAAAGCAACAGATTTTTAGAGGAAGCAGCAATTTTGATATCTATGTTCTTTCAAAATCCTCCATCTTCTATCATGTTCCGCACCCATTGATTGTTGTCAGTGGGAGTCGTACTTTTGCCTATGGTAAATCCTTAACATCAAAAGGCAGCATAAGGGTGAGTTTGAAAAAGGAATCATCATTTTTTACTTTTGCACCAAAAAGGATGAAAGTGAGATAATATGTGAAGCAAGAGATTTAATTGTTTTTGGGACAACCTTAGCAAAACATCTACTATTTCTTTTAAGCCACATTGTCCAAAGCATTGCCACTCTAATGAGTTTCACTAACAACCTATCCTTGTGTGGTATAACAACATAAATTAGCCACAATTCTTTAAATGGTATTTGGTTGAGGCCTAAAGATTTATAAAGGTTTAAGCTAGTTATCCTTAGTCGGTCTAAGTTATTCATGGTTAGGTTGAGGCCTAAAGTTAAATTATACTTTAATTCATTTCTTGTTTGGTTGGAGTTAATGGCTTAATTCATGTTTTGTTGCAATTTATATTTTTATTAAGATTTTGCTTTTGTTTGTAATACGATGGTTAATTTAAGAGGTAGTACTAATCCCTATTCTGTTTCTAGAAGTAAAAGTTTATAAACAGCTGCAAACTAAAAAAAAAAAGTATTAATATTTATAAAAAAAATGAAGTTAAAATTCGATTTTCTACGTGAATTAGTCTGTCCCTTATTAATGTTACCTACCAACAATAGAAATTGAAAAAACAAATTAGAAAAGTTTTCATTAATTTAAGTAGAATCGTAATTCTACAATTATTTTATAAATTAAGTATATATTTATGTTTTATAAAACTATTCTTTGTACTTTTTTTTTCATTTTGATTGAAACAAATTATACAAAAAGATAAGTTATGTACAAATTGCATTTACTGAATCTTGATTAATTAAACTTATATGTATACTAATTTATTTTGTAAAAAGTAAGTTGGGTTGTTGAGCAAAAAATATATTTATTTATTGTACAATTTCCAAAAATAGTTTATTTAATTATTTTCTAGATCGCATATTTTGTTAATTTATAAAGTTATGTCATTTTAAAAAATAACTGTTGATTCTATAATTGATAAAGTTATAAGTTAATTTATGCTTAAATGGAAACAAAATTAATTGCTTGCTTTACATTTCTTAAACAATGATCGAAAATAATAAAACAATAAAAAGTTAGACCTCATACTCAAATAAAATTAAACCATCTGAAGAGGTGGGTTATTTTAGGTTAATTTAGACTAGCTTAAAGGTCGACTTATTCATCTTAATCCAGCTCAATTAAATCACGTTTGACAGAATAACTATAGTTAAATATGGCTAACATGATCTGATAGGGTCATGTACTAAAGGCCTTATAAAGACTACTTAGGAATTGATCTTAAAGGTCCAAGAATCATATAGCCCAAAAGAAAGGATGGACCAAGGGCCCATTCGGGACTTTGGCCTAATCCTCCTTGGACATATCGGAATCAACTAACAAACACCTCGAGAGGAGACGCGAATTAAGATAGATTCGGGGTCAACGTGATGTGTCACGAGTCGAAGTCCAAACCGACCTACCTTCGAAGTAAGTCACTGGTGTCTCAAAACTAGGCCCAAACCGACAAGGCCTATAAATATCCATAAATTCAGTAAGAAAATGGACGATAAATATGACACATAAAATGCACGAATGGGATAGAGTTGCGTGCTAAAGGAATCCAAACTAAGTTTTATTCAACACACACACATTCTCTTTACTAATCATCTTGAACTATTCTTCACCTAAGATAGTCCGTATTCTAATCGTGCGGCCCAAGACTGTTTGGATCGGAGGATATCATGACCTAACTGATGAACATTCAAAATCAAAACCATTACAATATGCAATCCAATCCCATATACATTTTGCTAATAGACATGTAGTAAATAAGAGGTACATAAAATAACTAAAATTGCATTAAATTTAATGCATATTCTACTTATTTTTTGAAATTATATTTTATTTTAGGTTTTCATTTTAAAAAAATGTCGTTTTTCTATTATTGTTAAAAATAAAATTGGTGACAATATAACATATTAGTTATGGAGTGCGACTGATTTAATGGACATCGGCTCAAATTCGGTCTAATGTCCAATCAGAACTGTACGATCCGCATCAAAATATATACGCACTTAATTTGTATAATTTGTATAGATCTTAAAGCTTTTTTTTTTTTTTTTGACGTGATCAAACAGCTGCTAGCCTGCTACCGCATCATTTTGAATTCGATCCATACAAGATTATAAAATTTAGCAATCTGATTGGAATTTATAATTACAAGATATCCTGACTTCCTCCTCTCTCTTTTTTTCTTTTTTTTGAAGGTACCGAGCTGTGGCTGCCAGGGATGAGATCCTGACTTCCTCGTAGCACACACGAAAACACCACACCACACCGTGCCCGCACACTCGCTATCGGGAAGAGAGAGAGAGAGAGAGAGAGTCGAACGCAAAATGAGACTGCGAAGCGGGGAATGCGCTAATTCGGGCATGACTCGCGCAATCTTTTCGCCAATAGCCGACCATATTAAATTAGATTTTTCATTTATGTTCAAATTTCAATTGATATATATCTTTGTTTTGTCTAGCCGGCTTAATAGTATAATATATACTGAAGGAAATTATTGCTGTCTACGGATTTGCAGATCTACCGATCATTATCTTGATTTCAATTTTTTTTTTAAAAACCTTCACATAGACTGCAAAATCACGAGAGATGAGGAACCGAATCCTCTGCCTTCCAGGGAGCAGGATTTTTCTGCCCCTGAGTCACTGACATGTGGACCCACAGCAAAACTAAAACCAATTTTTAAATGTTTAAACCCGTATGGACCCACGTGTCAGTCGCACTGGGGGCAGGTGATCTCTTTCCGAGAGATGATGGAACTCTCGACCTTAGGTAACCAATAGTTCTAGCACTTTTTTCTAACTAACTGTGTTATCTTTCCTTTTTTCTTGATTTTAATTTTTTTGGGAAAAAAAAACAGGGACTTATATACTACAAAAGTTATCATGTTATTTCATATCTATGTGAATATTTAAATTCTATATAATATAATAGAGGAGGGATCAAGTTACAACAATTTTGAGTTATCACAAAGTTACAACAATGGTTATCTTCATTTTCAAAGTCCAAATCGTCGATCCAAACCGTTCAACATGATTATCTATATAAAATGTGTTTCCAGATCAAATTTTATATTTTTTTGAATTTTTTTTACTATTTATTAAGTTGGGTACAAAATTCAATGGTCTGAATTTGACTAGTTTTTGTACCCATCTTAATAAATAGTAAAAAAATTCAAAAAAATATAAAATTTGATCTAGAAGCACATTTTATATAGATAATCATGTTGAACGGTTTGGATCGACGATTTGGACTTTGAAAATGAAAATAACTGTTGTTGTAACTTTGTAGTAACTCAAAATTGTTGTAACTTGATCCCTCCTCAATATAATATCAACAAGTTAATTTACAAATAAAATTTCTCTTCTCTGTCTCAATGTGAAACCATTTAATTATTTTAAGAGATCGTTTGTTTGTGGTAATACACTAATTTATCGAAATAATTAAAAAATAAAAATAAAACTAGTACCTACTATAGAGTGATATATATAATTTTAGCTGTAATAACTAGGGCTTCTAACTTAATGAATATTTATTTATTCACTTATTTACAGAACAATTCATATTTTTTATATTGTATATGTAAACTTGGTTTGATAAATTTTGGTAGCATTTGAGGCGTTAGGAGGTTTAGGACCTCCAGTTACTGCGCACGATCGTATACTGGGGTAGCACCCGCCGTCGATTGTTGGAACGATTCGAGTTGGGTCTTGATTCCATTCATAAAGATGAAGGGAAAGAGTTAACTAATTCTCATCTTATTTGGGTAAATAAAATTGCACTTGATCGCTATAGCTTTCTACTGGTATTGGGATATTAAATAAAAATAATTATGCACCATCAAAATAAACATGTATATTTGACAATTAAAAGTTAAAACACCTGAGAGGTAAAGTGAAATTACGATATCAAATTTCTCAACTTTTGTTTTTAACCTTAGTATTTCAGCTGTTAACAAAATGCACAAGAGTAATTTATTTTTAATCCAATGTTACTTCATCTACTTATTTCATCACTATCAAACGCAAAAACTTAAGTGTATTTTAGTATCTATGCTACTTTAATTTTACTTCACTCTTCAAATATAAGAAATTTTAAAGGAGGGTTCAAATGTCTCTATTTTTGTGCCTTTATTATGCCTACACTTTTTAATTTTTAAAATTTATATGCCAAAATAAAACCTTTAGATATAATTTATATTATTTTCTCTACATGCACATAAGAAATTATAACTTTTCAATTTAGATTTTATATGAATCAATAAGTTGAAAATTTAACGTCCATAATTTATCCACATCAGTGTATTTTTGCAAGCTCTTGATACTAATGAAAAAAAAATCAAAATGCTGTGATCTTTTATGTGTGAATATAGAAAATGAAATATATCATATCTAACTATTTTATTTTGATATTTAAGTTTTAAATTTTAAGTTGTTGTAGTTTTAAAAATGGAGGCACAAATGAAGACATTTGAACCCTCATTATCTTATTATGAAGTAACTAATCTATATCACTTATTTTGAATTTAAGTATTATAAAAATAAAAAATGTTCACTTAATATATATATATATTTTTTTTTTTTTTTGCTACAACAAGTGCTCTTTTTATTGTTGACAAATATGGTACTCCTTTCGGTGTTTTGAATCGTTTTCAGTAGAATAATACATATAATTATATATAATTATGCTCGTGCAAATTCACTGCTCCAGATAGTCCCAGATATCCAATGAAAATCAAAACAATTTTAATTAATTTGGAGCTGATTATACATCTCCACGTATCTCAAATTCTCAATCCAATCACATAAATTAAATTAAAAAAAGTTTGAATATAAAACTTGTAGTGCTTCCCACAACAACACAGCCGTCTTGCGTCGTCATTCAAATATTAATATAATAATAATAAATAATAATAATATATATTTTTTAGTTTGCAGTCGTCAGGTGCAATGGACAACTGCAAATGAAATTATAATAATTTCTGATACAGTAAAATAATCACAGAAGCTCTAAAAAACATCCGACATATTGCTAAATGTCAAGCAGTCATTATTCTTAAAAATTCAAACTAGCACCCCAAGGAATATAGAGACAATAACCGATAAAAAAAAGTATCTGAAGTTGAGTTATTTTCGTACTATTCTAATTTTATTTGATAAGGATTTCGAAGCAGAATAGATAATATCGATTTGGAAGAAGCACACTTCCTTATCTCATCCTCCCTCATAAGAAGCACACTTCGACAGTAAATTTTTTCTTGCCATAACTTTTAAGTTTCGGCAGAATATAGATAAATTGTATCTTTACAAACTTAAGGTACGAAAATTAAAACAAAATTGTATAAAGCCGAAAAATAATTGAACTCGTTGAATTCCAATGGAAGGGTTATCGTATTTTATTTCATAATTGGGCCATCACAATCAGAGGCGGATGCGGGATTCTAATCAGGGTAGGGAAAAAATTATTGAATCGGATTTAAATAGATAACCAGATACTAGATAAAAAAAATGATAACAAAAATAACAAAATAGTATTTTAACGCAGTTTACTTTATAACTTTTAGATAATCAATTGTTCAGCGTAGAGCAATATCAATTTCCCGAGTAGGAGAGACTCAAAACTCCATTTTTATAAATTAGTTTTGAATTTTCAAGGTAGGGTAACTACCCTACTTTGCCCTACAGTAGATCCGCCCCTGATTACAATACCACATGCAAACTCCGAGTTGAGATCCAGTGCGATACCTTACTATGTAAGATGAAATTTACATCGATTCAATAGACACCAAAAAAAAAAATTGGACCAAGAGTTATTCTCAAAGGGAGTCAGACTATATGACTATGAAGATCAATCGTGAATGAAGATCAATCATATAAATTTTCATGCTGTGAATGAGAGTCAATTTTACATTATTTGCAGCATTTTACTCTAAATTTTATAGTAAGCCGTGTATAAGCATAAAAATTTTAAAAAAGAATGAAAATCAATTGACTTCATTATTCTTTACTTCCTCCGCCTCTGGTTATTCTACATGATAAGATATTGCAGATGCTTGAAACTTTTTAGTTTTGGTTCTTACATGGCCTGTAGGTCCAGGATACCCACATAATATTTTCCGTGATTTTTATTTATATCCAAAAATAAATGTAAATTACTAAATATGCCCACAGAAGGTACGTGTTTATAAAAATGCCCAAACCGGCCAATAATTGGCCGGTTCTCATTTTAAATTTTTTGTTTGTTTTTAGAAAATGATGTAATTTTTTTTGTATTAAAATATTAGAAATTTTCTTTTTTCTTCTTTGAAATTAGATAGAATACTATATAATTTGATTTATTAGAAAAACAACAACAAATAATCCGGATCAAAATTTTTCAAACCGAATTTTTCGCAGCTGTAAGAAAAATTAAAATATTTTTTTGTGTGTTATTGGAAAAAAAAATACTTTGAATCTGAGTTATTGATCCCGGTTCAAAAGTCACTTCTAGGTAAATGCAAAAAATATTTGAATTCTTTCATTTTTGAAAAAAATAAAAAAGTTTCCACAAGTGTGTCAGGCACAATTGAATTTTTTTAAAACTATGTTCTCTTAATTTTTTTTTAGTTGAGATTTTTTATAAAAATATTAAAAAATTATATGTTTCTTTAAAATTAGATAGAATACTATATAATTTAATTTATTAGAAAAATTGCAATAAATAACTCTGATCAATATTTTTCAGACCGGATTTTTTGCAGTTGTAAGAAAAATTAAAATATTTCTTTGTGTTATTGAAAAAATATAAAAATATTTTGAATCTGAGTTATTGATCTTGGTTCAAAAGTTATTTCTAGGTAAATACAAAAAATATTTGAATTCTTCTACTTTTGAAAAAATAAAAAAGTTCCCCAAGTGTGTCAACACAATTGAAACTTTTTTTATTTTTTCAAAAATAGAAAAATTCAATTATTTTCTATATTAACCTAAAAGTGACTTTTGATCCGGGATTAATAACTCCGACTCAAATTATTTTTATTTTTTTTCAATAACACACAAATAAATATTTCAATTTTTCTTACAGCAGGGAAAAGTCCGGTCTGAAAAATATTGATCCGGGTTATTTGTCTAAGTCTTTCTAATAAATTAAATTATATATTACTCTATCCAATTTCAAAGAAACATATAAAAAAATTCTAATATTTTAATAAAAAAATAATCTCAATTTCCAAAAAAAAAAATGAGAGAACATAGTTTTAAAAAAAATTCAATTGTGTCTGACACACTTGCGGAATTATTTTTATTTTTTGAAAATAGAAGAATCCAAATATATTTTTTTACATATAAGTGACTTTTGAACCGATATCAATAACTCAGATTCAAAGCATTTTTTTCCAATAACACACAGAGAAATATTTTAATTTTCTTATAGCCGCAAAAAATCCGGTCTGAAAAATATTGATCCGAATTATTTGTTGTAGTATTTCTATTAAATCAAATTATATAGTATTTTATCTAATTTCAAAGAAACAAAAAGAAAATTTCTATTATTTTAATAAAAAAATTACATCATTTTCTAAAAACAAAAAAAAATTAAAATGAGAACCGGCCAATTATTGACCGGTTTCTATTAACAATTAAGGACTGACCAATTATTGGCCGGTTTAGATATTTTTATAAATACGTAATTGGCCGGTTTCTATTAAAAATTTAGGACCGGCCAATTATTGGCCGATTTGGATATTTTTATAAGAGATGGGCTAACTTGCTTTGGGAAGTAAAGATGGTTTTTTACTTTCCGCTAAAATCTCCATTTTCAAAATTCAAATAGTCGATCCGAACCGTTACATGTGATCTCCATATTGAAATGTGCTTGGAGACCAAATTTTACATTTTTTGGATTTTTTTACTATTTATTAAGCCACTTTGAAAATCGCTGATCCAACGGTGGCTCATATTGAACAGTGAAACCGTTGGATCAGCGATTTTCAAAGTACCTTAATAAATAGTAAAAAAAATTCAAAAAATGTAAAATTTGGTCTCCAAGCACATTTCAATATGGAGATCACATGTAACGGTTCGGATCGACTATTTGAATTTTGAAAATGGAGATTTGAGCGGGAAGTAAAGAACCCTCTTTACTTTCCAAAGCAAGTTAGCCCATCTCTTTTTATAAATACATACTTTCTGTAAACATATTTGACAATTTATATTTATTTTTGGATATAAATAAAAATCACAGAAATATTTTTGTTTAGATCAGACCATAAATCTGCATAAACATAAAAAAGATTCCGCATTTCGCCTTAGGCCGGACTCTCACCAGACACTACAGTACAGATCTAAAAAATAATACTGTTACCACCCATGCAAGCCGTGTCAGACCTGACCATACAACGGCATCGGGACTCGCGGGACACCTGGACACAGCCTGGTATTGTGGTTTGACTTGACTCGAGTCGGACGACCCAGACCAAGTTCGAATTGGGTTGCTTCACGAGGTGGCTTTCATTCAAAGGGCGAATCCGTGAAAGACACCAGTGAAAGTAAAGAAACCGCGGTCGCGTTGCTAGCTGTCATATTGCAAACACCGTCAGGCGCTAGCTAGTATCTTAGTGGAGCCTCCACCAAACTAGCCGCGGTATCAACATCTTTTTCATATTTTTTTCTTTTTTTATTAGCATCTCCTTCCTGATTCGTTCCAGTAGATTGTGGAGGCTTGTATCCGTGATTCTCTGTGGCTGATTGTCTGCGTCCACTTAGTATCACGAGTTACTGAGACGTGAGAATTGTACACTAAAACACCTGACTGCAATCATTGCAAGATTTTGTTTCAATAACTCATCACATAATTATATATTGCAACTACACCTGCTAAAGTACTTGTAAAATTTTGCTATATGTTATATTGGGTGCGTATCCTCCGAGATATCTCAATTTTTGCGTGACTGACGTGTCCGGTGCCTATTCGGGGAAGTAGGGGGCCAGTATTATTTGAGCTTTGAGATTCGTGCATAATGTATTTGAACGATTGAGATATTCCAAAAAGTCACGCAAAGTTTGAGATATCTAAGAGGATGCGAATTCTGTTATATTTTGGAAAATAATATGTTTTTTGACAATAGGAAAATTAAAGAACATTTCTGCAAACTGAGAGAGATGGCCGGCATTCTTTCCTCTGAAAGAACCATGAACACAGCCGTTCAAGGCTCAATGCCCAGGAAGAAAACGAAGAGCAATCCAATTGTTACTTTGGCTCATGTACAACGGATCAGCTCCAGGTTTATTTAGGATATACAACATATTCTTCACTCCATAAAGTAAATGTAACTGTGGTCTGTCAAGCTGTTACAACGTTACCTGAGTTTAACACATTCTTCCCGAGTTCAGGTCACCCCAGGTACTTGACTCGAGCAAATTTGAAACGGAAGGCCCAGAATCGTTCTTCTAACTTGGAACGAATCTCGAAGCACAGAATAATACTGCCCCCGCGCCATCCCCGAATAGGCACCGTTTTGAGTTAATCTGGACCGTCCATTTCAATTTACTGGGATTCCGTTTCCATTATTATTCCCCCAGTCTGTACCCCACTTGTCATCGTATAAAACCTTTTACTTGCACAATACAGTAGGTTTCTATAACAGCTATTGACATTTTGTTATGTACTAATTGACATAGATCATGCCCTTTTAAATACCTGCTAACCTCCTCACACCCTTTCTTCTCCCATCATTTCCGCCTGATTTTATTTCTCCTAGCTCCCGCTCTTTATCACTTTCTCCACCAATGGCAGATGGCCGTGTATACCCCTCCGATAATCGCCCTGAATACCACGTCGACTACTCTGACATGTCTGGTGAAATGCCACATGGCCAGACAAGGTACAACTACTCTTCTGGGTCCTCAGGCGAAATGCCACGCCAGCCTGATTCCAAATCAACAAATCACTCCAAGCAAGGCTTCTCCGGCGAAATGTCCATGTCTCGAAACCCACAAAAACAACACGTCGTGCAAATTCCAAAGGACCAGGTCTTTCGCACACCGCCGCCTCAGAATGCTCGGCTACAGAAGATCTATGCTGCCCGAGCTTCCCGCAAGAGAAACCGGAACTGCTTCTGCTTTTTCAAGTATCTGCTTTTGACAATTATTTCCGTTGTTCTGATCCTAACCATAGCTGCCACCGTGTTTTACCTCATTTATAAGCCAAAGATGCCGAAATACTCGATCAGTTCTCTTGCTGTGAAAAATTTTAACGTCTCTACGCCGAACATTTTCACATTCTCCCCAGAGTTTGACACTACCGTGACAGCACAAAACCCTAACTCAAAGATCAGTATTTATTATGAGGGTGGTAGCGGTATAACAGTGTATTACAAAAGTGTTCCACTGGCGAATGGTGCATGGCCGAGGTTCCATCAGCCTGAAAACAATGTTACAGAACTGGTCGTGCCGGTGAAGGGATCAGGGATACGGTTATCAACATCAATGCATGATGAGATTTTGCAAAATCAGAATAGCGGTGCCGTGCCCTTGAATTTAAATATGAAAGTACCTGTGAAGATCAAGGCCGGTCCGATAACGACATGGACAATCAATGTCTTTGTTTCGTGTGATGTAACAGTGGATAAATTGGCGGTGGCTGGTTCGACAATTGTTCACAAATCTTGCAGTGTGAAGGTTCATGTTTTCAATAAATTTTAAGCTTGTTTATATATTTTCTTTTTGTATTCTCTGTATTTATAATTAGTTTATTGATATATATGGAAATACCCTTTTTGAGTGCATCTTTTTCGTTTGGCAGTTGTTTGTATCAGTAAAACTTGAAATGAAACCAGCTGCAATCTTCATACTGAAATCAATTTAGTTGAGTGATTTGTGACAGATTTAGTTGGAGTTTTGAATTTCCAAATAATGAGTCTGATCTATGTAGTTGAAACTTGAAACTTTTGTTGTCCATTTGCCTATGCAATTATATGTAAATATTTTTTTTTTTGACAAGTGATCTATTAGGAAAAGGGGGTTTTGTTAATAAGTTCCCTTTGTTCTTAATTTGTCAATATATTCATTTTGCATCATCTTTTAATGTAACATTTGCTTTTCCTTGTTTTTTTATTAAATTAAATTATAGGAAATGGACCAAATGGTGTTGAAAAAAAAAATTATTGCTGGTTGTGATCATAGTTAGCATGTATTTTCTAAAGAAAAATATATCAATAAGGAGCAGAATAAAGTTAACATTAATTATCAACATTAGCAACAATAAGATGGTTGAAACTGGTTACTTCTTTAGCTTTGATTCTATTTAATTTATCAAACGATTATAACTATGTTGATTGATTATATAATATAGTTATTTTCCTCAAAAAGGGAAAGAAAATAGGAAAATGAAGTCAATTTCCTGTTAAATTGCAATACTGGCATTCCACTGTTTTATCTGTATTCATACAGAAGCCCTTGTTACATATCGAAGCACATATATTGAATTGATTTTGATTGGGATACATCATACATGTAATATACTAATATAGTTATTTGCTTTTTTGGAAGTTTTGGGCGCTTAATTAGATATATGTTTGTATAAATTATAATGATGAATTAAACGCCTGACTGATATTTAACAGCTATGCCAATAAGATTTTGACTGGGTCATAAGTCATAACTGATATTAAGCCCAAAATCTTATGATAAATAATTCTTTTTTTATCCTGCCGACCCGCTCCAAACAATATCGCCTATGTGCATTTACAGCATTTATTTATGTATAAAATAAAAGAGCTTTGTTGTGATCAGACGTTCAAATTTCATTTGAGTAGTGCGCAGCACGTCTGGGATGAAAAATCGCATGTACCAATCCATCTTTTAATTGTACATCTCGCACAATTTATTTCAAATTACATTATATTATTTAGGAGGAATTTCACGTATACCCCTAAAATTTTTGGAAATTGTGCATTCTCCCCTCTAAAATTCATATATCATATTTACCCTTCTAAAATTCGAAAACTCACAAATCTACTCATTTTATTGTCTTTTCTATTAAAACTCATTTTAAATTTATGAAGTTGTCCTTCATTAAAAAAAACTTGTAGCATGTTTCAGAAAATGCCAATCTTCTAATTGGTCGATTTTGAGAACAAACTGGTCATTTTTCTACTTCTGACACTAACACAAGTATATACCTAAATGTCATTGTGTAAGAAATAAAGAAGTGACCTATTTGTTCTCGGAATCAACCAATTAGAAGGATAAAACGAGTATTTCATAAATTTAAAATGAGTTTTAATAGAATAGACATTAAAATGGATAAATTTGTGAGTTTTTTAGGGTTACACATGAAATTCCTCCTATTATTTAACAATTATTTGAAGTCAAGTGTCTACGTCTCTTGGGAAATATAGTGGATCTCCACCAAAATTCTGTAACAACTGGCATTTTTAATAAATTAATTGCTCTTTAGGAACAACTGAATTATTCCTTGTTGAAGATAAAATCTCTCTCCATAAATAAATGATATATATGAGTTTATTGATTTTATACTCATCACACAATCATCTATGTTTATCTTTGCACACGTAATTGACAGCTTGCAGTTGCTTTGCTCCAAAAGATAAAATGCATTAGTATATTTGGTATGATGATTGCCTGCGCGCGTCACAAAATAATTTACTATTTTTTTTTTTGCTTATAAGAGAGTTATAATAGGCGTCTTATCAATTCACAGATATGTTGTGGTAACCAAGAGAGAGTTTGGTCAGCATAATTCTAAATAATTGAATTCATCTTTTTCACGAGGGATGTATATCTGTGTTTGCAAAATTTTGAAAGTTTTAAATGCATTTATTACAAAGTCAAGTGGTCAAAAAATAAACTTGTTACAAGTTATTTTATGCATTCATTTTTCATCATTTGTTTTACTATTTGACTTTGTACTAAATGAATTGGAAGTTTTTAAAATTTTACATGTATACACATCACTCTTAAAGTAGATGTGTTTCAACAGTTTTGATTCATTGTTTGAAGCAATCCGATAAATTTTTGGAGTTGTGCTCACTAAATCTCTTGATGAGCACAACGCATGCTAACTTTGCTCCTAATTAATTTCTAATACTTGATGGGTAAAAATATAAAGATATAGGTGATGTTTGGTTGCGGACTAATCAGTGAAATAAGGAATTTAAATCTCGGTTTTTCTATCAAACAAGCATTAAATAAGCTGATCTAACTAGGTGTAAGCCAAAAGTTACACCTAAATTAACTCACCTTCCTTCCTTCCTAGGTGGTTTAAGTTTTGTCTTGTATATGACCTAACTTTTTATATTATTTTTTATTTTGTAAGGAAAATCTAATTATATCATTCTACAAGGTGGTCAAAAACTTTGATTGCTTCTCTGTAACTGTGTGGATAATTCTGTTATTATTGTTCTCTTGATTATTGAACTGCTCTGGGTATTGTAAACATATTTTGTTTATGGTTAAAAAATATTTATACATGTAAGATATAATATTTACATATATTATATATCATAAACTTTCAAAACATAAATAAAGAAATAACATAGCTCTTTTTGTAAAAATCAAAAGAAAAATACAGCTTCAAAAGAAATTATTTAGTTTAAAAATTCAAACTTGAAACAAACTAAAAAAAGTAATTTAGATATACATACCTCATCGTAAAAAGAAAAAGAAAAAAAAGACAAGGAATAAATTAGAAAATATACATAGTAAAAAAAATAAAAAAAAATAGCTATAGTAACTATACAATGGTAATAAACTTAAAAAAAAAAACAAATTAAGTCATGTCCTCACGTCACCATTTTTTTATGAAATAGAAAAATAACTAAATCATGATATAACTTTAGACCCAATTCAAACATGAATAATTTAAATCCAACTAAGTTGAAATAATTAATTTAAGCCTGCTAAACATTAGTCCTCAGTCAAATACCACCATATTGATCCGTTTATCTGTGAAATAGGCTTACAAGCAAACTTGAATTGTGCCGTGATTATAGACGCAAATTATACTAAGAGCAATAAAAGGCCCATATGTGAAATAGGCTTTACAACGCAAAGTTTGTACTCCCATCAGTAATGGCATGCTCCTCAGAGAAGGTAAATGAATGGAAACTGGACACTCCAGTTCTTGTGAAGAGCTGGAGAAGGGCCCAGGCCCCAGAGTGCTATTAAAATCATGTTATGGGTTCTCAATATGTTTGTGATCTTTCATAAACGGCCTGCTCTAAAAATGGGATTTTTTGGTGCAAGTTAATGTGCAGTCTGATACTGGTAACATAACAGTTACAAGTCATTTTTTCGGTTGTTGGCAATTCTTTCAAAAAAAAAAAAAGGGTCATATTTTCGGTGTTGAAATGGGGAGAGAAAAATATTTTAGAAAAATAGATCCGCTAACGGAGAGGAAATTGGAAAGTCCGACATTTTGGCAGGAAAATATTATTAGAGCTCTATATGTTTATAATTCTCAGTAATTGCAGCATAATTGCTGTGGGTTTACCATGAAGTTCCCGTTGCATCTATCTGGTATATTGTAATTTGTAAGTAATTAATGTCTAACGATGCTTGATTGTGTTATATTTATTTTATTTTTTTCAAGAGTGGATTGATTTGTTATCTGGTAGCAAGTGTTTCTATTTATTTTTTTCCCTCTATTCTTTTAAAAACAATTCTTCTCAGGTAGCAATTCTTTTAAAAACAATTCTGTAAAACCTTTTGTATTAAAAGAATGTTAGCCCCAAAATGCAGTTCTGTTGGTTTTGGTCTATGCTTTTAATACAAAAGGTTTTACAGAATTGCAGCTTTGTTATCTGTATTTGCCCCTGCTTTTAGTTAGCTGTAAATTGGGACCTCCCATAAAATAAAGATCTTCTTGCTCGCTCATCTCTATTTCTTTGTTTTTTATGAGAAGTTAATTAAGGGTTAGATTTGAAAAATTAGTTTATATGAGTTGGTACAAATAATTTTGTACATATTGATATTACAATGACAAAGTTCCAGTATCCTTACAGTATGACAAAGTTCTTAATTAGATTGCCGAGCCTAGTCATTCCTATGGCGGCGTCTATAGACAACTAAGATTTTATGTCAGACATTAACACATTTAACAAAAAAGCCCTTTGACAATTTAGATTTTTGAAAATCAGTTTATATTACCGATTGAAAAAAGTCAGCATAAGATGTTCTAAGGCTCTAGGCGTCAGTAATAATTTACTAAAGAATCTAATGCTTAGGCAACAACTAATTACTAAGGTCTAAGGGCATTATTTTCTCAAAATTTAAAGTATTTTGCTAGCTCCAGTAAAATCTTATAGTACTCCTAAGATCGATCGACATTTTGGCAGAAGGATAACCAATCATGGATTTGTTTAGTACATTTGAATAGATGCATGAAATGTTTTACAAGGGCAACCCAAGAAAATTCTTTTCAAGTTAAAAATTTCAAGAAAGCAACAGAGTTCCATTCATTATCTTAGATAAATGAATTTACATCGTATGTATATGTATGTAAATGTGACTTTTTTAATTTGAAAAACCATACTATACTGGTAATTTTTTTTCTCCGTGTTAACTTTATGCTGTGAAAGAAAGGTATATTCAATTTACTACTCTTAAACGATTTGTTAATTAAGCATCCTTTTTAGTTTACTTTGCTAGTATGAAGCACTTATGTGGTTTGTTGGATTTGGAAACAATGAACCTTTAAATGTAAATATTTTCTTAATTAATTGGAGATTGGTAATTAATGACAGGAATCCAGTTCTGCAAGTAAAAATCAAATATGGGGAGCTCTAGGATTAAATAGACCAAAATTAAGAGGGACATTTTCAAATTTAATTTATATATTTGAATCAAGAACTGAACTCTGACACTTTTATATCTAATTAACAGGAAAAACTAATTTGATAAACATTTCTTTTCTTGTTCACAGAACATGTAAGAACTCAAATCTTAAAACTACACAAAAAAAAAAATGCAATCTTAGCACTAAAAGACTCAACCTTATAAAAGGACTTGTAACCTAGTAGAAAATAAGTTCTTTGCAGCCAAAAGACACAATCTTGAACCACATCAAAGAAAAAGAGTTAACAATTTTCTTCACTTGAAAGCTTAAGCCCACTGATTATCGAGGCGCATTCTTCCTCCTCGGCAGCGAAGTCATCATCTTTTATGCATCCTTTGACTGTCGTTTCAGTCTTTGGTGCATCTCCTGCTTCAAAGTGCTTCCTGCAGTACTCTAGCACCTTTTCAATGATCGGTGCGGTGACATCCCCTGGTGGGATGGAGTTCTCGGTGCCGGCTTCTTCTATTAAGCGGCTGATTGTTTGAGATTGCTTCACCAGTACTGTCTCGGGTCGGATTTTTTTTTTTGTACCACAGCAAAAAATCAGAATTAAATAAAAAACACTCAGTTTTGAGTTCTGTCACATATACCACTCCCGCGGACTGGATCCGCGTATCCAGATGGGCCGGGTACGCGGGCTGAGATCGCGCAACCGGGTACGCGAGCTGGATCCGCGTGGGCGACGGGTACGCGAGCTGGATCCGCGTGGGCGACGGATACGCGAGCTGGATCCGCGTGACCGATTTGCCTGCTATAAACAGGATCCGCGTATCCGATTTTTTTCACAGCAGGCAGCCTTCCCTCCCTCCGTGGTAAAAAGGTAAAATTTATTTATTTTTTATTTTATTTTTTTAGTTGTAGTTGTAATTAGATAGTTTAGTTATAATTTAGATAATTTAGATATAGTTTAGATAATTTAGATATAGTTTAGATATAATTTAGATATAAATTAGATAATTTAGATAGTTGTAGTTAATTATTTTATATAGGTGTATGGTGTCCGAATAAATTGAATGTAGTAAATTGTACCAAATATTATAAATGGTGTACAAAAGTAGTTATTTTACCGAATGTGTACGAAACTATGCTTGTGTTGTATTATTGTACCAATAGTGTCCAAAAATTATCAAATTTTAAATTTAGCGCGGTTGCAGTACTGTAGACCACAATTGATTGAAAATGCATCCAATTGGACGAAAAACCAAAAAATTATTTCTTTTATCATGGTTTTGCATCTAATTGATTTAGAATGAATTGCAAATGAGCAAAAAAAATATTTATTGTCGTTGGTGTATGAAAATACAGATTGCGTCAATATTTAACAAAATTGACCAAATTTCTTTTAGTATGGCGTCAACTAGCGGTACCCAAAGCACACCATTTGATAATTGGGATTGGAATGAGGAATTGACGTCTACTATGTTTCCGAACTTGACAAAGGAGTATATCAGCCCTGTCTGCTGGTTCCCGAGAAAAGGCCACAAGATGTCGAAAGCATACGTAAGTTCACATTTGAAATGTCCATATCTTTTATTTGAATAAACATTTAGGTTATATATTTGTTTATTTCATTTGAAATTTATTCTTTGTAGACTCATGACATTACGAGTACCCGCAATAATCAAATGTCCATAAAATACGATTCGAGATTTGCATCAGCATTGCAGAGAATGGGTCTGTGGCATGTGTCACAGCTTACCCCCATCAATGCAGATGACGCCCTCGTCTCTGCACTGGTCGAGAGGTGGCGGCCAGAGACACACACATTCCACTTGCCCGTTGGAGAGATTACAGTTTCTCTCCAGGATGTTAGTTGTCTATGGGGTCTGCCCATTACTGGAGCTGCTGTGACGGGTACGGAGTATGGAGACTTCTCACAACTCGTGACCGATCTTCTGAGTGAAGGGTTGATGAAGCAGAGGCCGACAAAGAAGGGCCCGGTGACCTCCAAGAACGATATTAGTATACCATTACTGCGGGCGCGTTTCAGGTGAGTTTTAAAATTAAATAATAATCATTTTATTTTACACATTATGTATACTAAATTTGACCAAATTTTCAGTGGAGAGTTAGACGCTGCAGCAGATCCCGATGAGGTACTTCGGTGGACCCGGGCTTACATCATGGAGATATTCGCTTGTTGGATGTTTCCAGATTCATCTGGTAACACTGTTCCTGCATGTCTACTTCAGTTCCTGGTAGATTTGGAGAATCCCCGACAGATGAATTGGGGTGCAGCGGTGTTGGCATGTCTGTACCGCATGTTATGCACTGCGTGTCAGGTATAAATAATTCTTAAATTTGTGTTTAATTTTTTGATCTGTTTGTATTAAAAATAACTGCAACTTATACCAAAATAGGCTACCAAGCATGGCATGTACGGCCCGATTGGTCTCCTCCATCATTGGTCATGGACGAGATTTCCATTCGGGCGTCCACAGCCCCGAAATAAAGGTTGGGCTCCAGATTGGGGTAAGCCCAACCCCCAGACATGCCCGGCGTATGCTCAAAGATTCTGCTCGAGGAAGACTTTTTTCTGTACCCCTCACGGACGACCTACGGGGGTTGCTTTTTTCCGGAGTCAGTTCGAGCAGATGAGGCCAGACAAACACGTCGAGTGGAGGCCGTACGACGATCGTGATGCTGTTATTGACGATGGTGCTGGCCCCCGCCCTCTCCTACATTCCCTGCCTGCTATCTGCTTGGCTCAGAGTGGATTCTGGTTTGCTCAGGTACCACTTGTAATATCAATGTGTAATTAATTCTAAAACTTTATTATTTGCAAAGTTATTAATTTTTTCTTTGCAGGTACCGCTTGTGTACTTCCAGGTTGTTGAGCATTATTATCCCGGACGGGTCATGAGACAGTTCGGGATGGCTCAGCATTTTCCTGTTCCCGACGCGATTACCAAAGACGAGTGGTACAAGCTCCACAGGGCCAAGGACTTAACATTTGGCAAAAATTGGCGAGAAGTGCACATCGAGCATGTGGAGAGACTTGAGGCCATGGACCCGCAGGATATGATTCCTGAGCATCTCCAGACCTACGCGTTCGAGGCGTACGACCGGGATTACCGTCGTTGGTATCAGGAGAACTGTGCATTTACGGTGTACATGCACGGTCAGATATCAGAGATGAATGAGAAACCGCTCGAGGTACGACGCGACATGAACACTGAGGAGTACGGCTATATTCCCTGTGGCGGTCCGGCTGGACAGATTGTAAGATTTAATTATTCATTTATTATTTCTAAATGTTTACGTTAATAAATTGCATTCTAAACTAACTTTGATACAATTTATTTCAAGGTATTGATGAATATCAAGCAATGTTTGATCAGCGCAAGAATGGCAATCACGAGAGGATGGAAGAAGTACGGGAAGAGATGGTTGCGCATGGCTGCACCGCCGGTCGTAGTCGCCGGATATCAGGACCAATTGGAGAAGATCCTCAGATTGTCAGATCTGCCGTGCTATCAGGACCTACAATACATTAATAGTGACGACTCTGCAGAGGCCATGACCACCCCCGAGCCAGATTTGTCAGATATTCATGCAGCTGCGACTGCTGAGCAGGCGTTTGAGGCAGCTGGTTATGTGGCGGTACGTTTGAGCAGGCGTGTTGAACATAATCATCTTTTTATTTCAGTGTGAAACGTAATAATCCTTTTATTTCAGGGATGTACACGGCGTCCATGTGACGGGGATATAGAGGAGGAGGATCCAGCACAGGACTTTGCATTTGAGTTGGGATCTCAGTACGGGAGCTACACGCAGCCCGATGATTTCGCTACTCAGGATGACCCAAATTCTCCTATATTCTTCTCACAGCAGGAGGTTGCACCGCCCCAGCAGGTTCCCTCATATGGACCCGAGGGTTATGTAGCCGATACACCTGAGCAGGTATTCGGACCCGGGACAGACCAGGGCGGCTCTCAGGAGAGGTTGTTCGGGGAGATACAGCATGAGGCTCCACAGGCGTCACCACCATCCTCCTACACGCCGATATTTCAGTGCCATGTTGACGAGATAGTGGAGGACGAGCAAGGACGCGGCAAGAGGACTAAGAGGAAGAGGGTCATATTCACACCCTCCACCCACTGATCTTACGAGGAGTGACTGTTATTTAGTATTTTGTGTTATGACTATTATGTTGCATATTTTGTGTTGAGACTGTTATTGAGTATTTTGTGTTAGGAGTGTTATGTATGATATTTTATTTTGAGACTTGCTTTTGAGTTTTGCAAAATATAACGTCTACTTCCTCATAAATATAACGTCTACTCCCATTTAGATAACAAATAATTAAACATACAAACAACATAATATTGTCTAATCTCATT
The DNA here is from genome assembly GCA_964058825.1 of Carex arenaria. Taxonomy (NCBI): domain Eukaryota; kingdom Viridiplantae; phylum Streptophyta; class Magnoliopsida; order Poales; family Cyperaceae; genus Carex; species Carex arenaria. The sequence continues at coordinate 45,196 of CAXKVW010000072.1, forward strand.
CAGCTAATAACTAATACAACATACAAACATGATAAATAATAGAAATATCACATTCAAAAATCCTTATTGAGTATTGCCCCGTGCATTCCTTCTCGTTCTCGCATTCCTTTCCAGGGTTTCTCTGTTGGGCTGGTTACCTGCTGGTCTTCCTTCCAGTATATCCATCCACATTCGGATCCGATTATGTCGCCTCCTGCCCAATTTAATCATTCTCCGCTCCGGAACTAAGATCGGGCCTTCGTACGCCGGCCAATCACTTTGATTGTCATACACGTGGAATTGACCACTCCATGTGGCGATTAAATGATCAATGTTGTAGTAGTAATTTACGAAAACATTTGGATCGAAGTTTCTACAATTTTACACACATTATGTCAATCTTATTAAATTATTATGCAATGATTATGAAATTATTATCAGAGATTGGTACCTTAAACGACACACAGACATCACATGAACACATGGTATTCCACTTAGCTGCGGCTTTTGGCAGGTGCATTCCATGCGATTGTTGTCCTGAAGTACGACTCTGTATGTGGCGTCTCGCTCCATTTGTGACAAGCTGTCTCTTTGCATGTCATATGTGATTTTCTCACCATGGGAGGTCACCTGCCACTCGTTACGGCCAAATGTGATCGCGCTCATTTTTTGGGTCTTGCGAATGTGCTTATCCATCTTTTCAAGGACACGAGTGGAAAAAAGTTGACCCTGCAATTGTAATTCCACCGCACGCTCTCTTCTTTCAACAAACCAGTCGACACACTTGGCAAACGTCTCCTCAACAATTGCGGCAACTGGTAACCTGCGAAAATTACAACATACTATTAAATTAAAAAAATAAAACCGTCAATAAATAATAAAATTTCCATTGATTATAAAATACAAACCTTCGGGAAGTTTTGAAGACATTGTTGAGCGATTCAGAACCGTTGCTAGTCATTATTTCCCAACGAGCCCCGTTATCCATAGCTTGATACACCTTCCATGGCTTAGACAGTTCTGCCTCGTCATCAGGATTGTACTTTCCACATGTATCCAAGTATTTCAGCCATTCGGGATTTCTCCTTCCGATTGCATCGAGGCCTTCTACCATTCTTCTTGGTTTCTTCTTTTTCACCAAGATTTTGAAAAAGTTGGAAGCAACTTTATCCTTGGAGTGTTTACCAAAATTCTCAAATACATGTTGAGAACAGTATTTGTGAACACACTCCCCGTTCTCCTCAGACCAACCCAGATCATCCTGTATGAACACCTTTTTTATGCCCATGGCCCGGTCAGATATGACACACATGAATCTATTTGGACCAATTACAACCTGCCTCACCCACTTCATAAACCACCCCCAATTATCAAAATGCTCACTCTCTACCAGCCCAAATGCTAGCGGGATTAACTGGTTCTCCGCATCATATCCAGTTACAATCAACAATCTACCATTATATCTACCTGATAGGAAACAAGCATCGATGCTGATGATTGGTCTGAGGTGACTCACTGCTTCAATACATGGCCCCCAAGCCCATGCTAATCTCATGAAATACCGGTACCCATCTCTTTTGGTTCGTTTTGAAACAAATTTATATTGGGTTCCCGGATTTGCCCTTTTGATTGCATCCAACAAAGGGATAAGAAGCCCGTAAGACCCCTCCCAACTACCAAATGACCGAGCAATGGCTAACTCCCTACCACGCCACAATTTGTTGTACTTAGGGACGATGCCCTCGTACCTTTCAGCAACTAGATCGCTGATGGTGCTGATACTAATATCAGCATTTTTTCGTAATGACAACTTTATGCAGTTGGCGACCATTGCGGACGTCAACTGCGCATGATCTGACCTTGTTGCATCAGCGTGGCATGTGTGAGGTCCCTTATATGTCGTGACCGCCCAGTCATCACCAAAACCTGTAGCTCTCGCAGTCATCCCCCACTGGCAACGGTCGCTCTTGCACTTATACCTCAACCTTTTTGTGTCACTGTGTGTTTGATTCACTTCGATATTTTCCTTTATATGCCAACGGTAAATTTTTTCTTGCATTTGCTCTTTGCTGGAGTACGTCATCCCCTCAGACAATTCATGTTGTTTTTGACCCTATTTAAAAAAATAAAAAATTAACAAATATAAATAAATGTTTTTTTAATTAATTAAAAATGAAACACACCTCAGAAGTTGCAAAAAAAGAGCTGTCAGCTTCTTCAAACCCCGATGTGTCATGAAATTGCTCGAACGGGTGTCCTAATGTACCACCCGACACCTGCCACTGTCGTCTACCAAGTACAGGAAAATTTGTATCCACATCACTAAAATCAGTTGCCCCACCGCCGTCACTGGCATCCCAATTTTCCTCTGCCTCCCGCTCTTCAGGATCTTCATCTGTATTTTCAGCATAATAAAGCAGTTCCGGGGTGGGAGATCGATTCCTATCAGTTTCGACCCGGCTAGAACTAGTAGATGGAACCCGAGGACGTCCCCGGTCAGGTTGGGAACGACTAGGTCCAGCCCCTACAGATGAGGACCGACTAGCACTCCCTAAAGTTAGGGCCCGGACAGGACCCGTTACAGATTGCTCACGAACCCGACCCTTGGTCATTTGCGGCATAGTTCTGGTGTTTTGGTTTGGGTTATGTCTGGGGTTCTGTCTAGGGTTAGCTACAACATATAACTCTAGAAACTTGAAAGGAGTAGTCAAATTCATTGTCATTTGGGTATACAACCTCCAGTTATTATCATCTTGTACCGGTAGTTGTTGGAACCATGTTTGATTGCCTTGACCAATATTGATCCTTGCGGAAATTACCAGTTCATAATAATTCGGATCAATACCAATTTGTTGGTACACTTCTCTAATTATACCTCTAAAATCTAAATCCGGCATGATATTGAACATTTTTGAAGGTTGAGTACTGTAATAAGCACCATTTGGCCCTTGTAAAACTTCACCACCAAAATAACAAGCAATTCCAATCATAACTAGTTGATGAGGAACAAACCTAATAATTAAAATTAATTAATAAATTTACAGCAAATTAAAAAAATATATATAAAATTAAACTTAAAAACTAAGGGACTAAAGTGAAAAAAAACTCACGGTTACTGTTTTTCCTACTGAGCATATGCCCTCTTGATTGTAGAATAACAAGTAATTTCAATCATAACTAGTTGATGAGGAACAAACCTAATAATTAAAATTAATTAATAAATTTACAGCAAATTAAAAAAATATATATAAAATTAAACTTAAAAACTAAGGGACTAAAGTGAAAAAAAACTCACGGTTACTGTTTTTCCTACTGAGCATCTGCCCTCTTGATTGTAGAATAACAAGTAATTTCAATCATAACTAGTTGATAAGGAACAAACGTAATAATTAAAATTAATTAAAAAATTTACAGCAAATTAAAAAAATATATAAAATTAAACTTAAAAACTAAGGGACTAAAGTGAAAAAAAAACTCACGGTTACTGTTTTTCCTACTGAGCATCTGTCCTCTTGATTGTAGAATGAAAACAGTGCAAAATAACTCAAAATATAGCAGGCAAATCGGTCACGCGGATCCAGCTCGCGTACCCGTCGCCCACGCGGATCCAGCTCGCGTACCCTGTTGCGCGATCTCAGCCCGCGTACCCGGCCCATCTGGATACGCGGATCCAGTCCGCGGGAGTGGTATATGTGACAGAACTCAAAACTGAGTGTTTTTTATTTAATTCCGATTTTTTGCTGTGGTACAAAAAAAAAAATCCGGTCTCGGGTACCTCAAACTCCTTTCCATCGCTGCTCTTGAGCTTGATCATCTTGCTCGTCGTGCTGTCTGACATTTGTGGAAAGAGAGATCAAATGGATGAGAAATTAGGTGATCGATCACTGATCTTTGGGATTTTGGTGAGTTTCAGATTGCGAGACCAGACCTGAAACACTATGGTTTTATAAACCAAGCATGATATACCTCTGACTCTTTATTTAGAAATTAAAAAAAAAATCCTTTTGTTAGAGTTTATGCGAAGAAGACGAAAATACGAGACTAGAGTAAACTAAATTTATTAACTTTTCTCACAATATATATAAATACAATATATGTAAGCAAGATACATATATAGCTATTGGACTCAAAATAGCAATTTGAATCGTAACATAAACAATGTCCAATTAAATTGCGTCAAAAACAAACATAAGCTAAATAAAGGTGACATATACTAGCAAAATTAGGAACAGATTTTTTTATTTATATAAATTATTATAAAATAGTGTAGGATATTATAGATGGATTGCATCTATATTTTGATTCCATAGACTTTAGGAATCTAAAAAGGAATTAAAAAAAAATGTTTCTTTTAAGACCGGGTGACCACACCCTTGGCCACATCAAAATTCACTATTTTTCTATTTGAGAAGGAACTAGGGTAGGAAAAACAAAAAGGGCGAAGGAAAAGAGAAAAAGGGGCCGCAATTAAGAAAGAGGAAGAGAAAAAATATTTCACTTCTTTCTATGAAATCAAAATATGAATGCAATTCATCTATTAGCCTATATTTTTTTAAATAATTTCTATAAATAAAAAAATCTGGTTTGGGGCTAGCGGGTTGTTTTGGTTCCCAGTGGCACTAGATATTTTCCAGCATCCTGTAGGATATTATATAATACAGCATGGCAAAATGTTCTTAATGGAATAAATCTGTTGTTGTTCTAAAGAAATAACAGGAACCTGTTATTCTGATAGATGAATAAAATGTTCTTGTTGGGAACTGATTAACTGAAGTCTGAAACTTTCTATCTAACAGAAACTAATCGGATGGGCATTTTTTTTTTCTTTCTCACAGCACGTATAACAACGATCAATCTTGAATCTAAGTAAAAAAAACTAAATCTTAGACCTGAATTCCTTAGTACCCTTTTAACCACCATGATCATATATGTGAGGAAAAAGAGAACTAGATACAGACAAGCTATAACATCAACTAAAAAATTCAATCTTACAAACGAACTTAAAAACCTAGTAGAAAGAAAGTCCTTTGCAACCAAAGGACACAATCTTGAACCATATCAAAGCATTTATTTTTTCTTTTTTTGCTTGTTTTTCTTTTTTTTTCTTTTTTTTTCATCAGATCCCGTAAGCCCACTGTTTATCGAGTCACATTCTTCCTGGTCGTCATCTTCTAAGTTGAAAGCCTGACGAATCTCCTCCGTGCTCTTCCCCATTACATTGTCGGCCATCTTTCGGCATGTCACATCTAGCAGCCCCTCAATATATAAATAGTTAGCTGCCATGATTATGTCCAAGAGCATCGCCGCCTTATTGATATCATCTACAAACTGCATGTCCCATTTTTTCAACTCCTCGTCAGAATTGATGCATCTTTCATCAGTCGTCTCAGTCTTTGTTGCATCTGCTGCTTCAACGTGCTTCTTGCAGTACTCTAACACCTTTTCAAGGATCGGTGAGGTGACAGTGACATTCACTAGTTGGATGGAGTTCTCAGTGCTGGCGCCTTCTATCAAGTGGCATATCGTTTGAGATTGCTGAGCCACTGCCTCAGATACCTCAAACTCCTTTCCATCGCTGCTCTTGAGCTTGATCATCTTGCTCGTTGTGCTATCTGACATTTGTGGAAGAGAGATCAAATGGATGAGAAATTAAGGTGATCGATCACTGATCTTTGGGATCTTGGTTATGGAGGAGAATGTGCTCAGTTAACTTGGAGAAGAAAGTATACAACAACATCAATGTGACGACTTAAGTTTTTTTTTTTTTTTCAAAACTGCCATAAATTAGATTCAGACTTGAACAGAATCATTTTTTTCAAATCATCAGGTCGCATTAAGAAAGTAAAAAGATTGGGTCTCTTTTTAAGCAGCCCAATTAGGAACCAATATACTGGCCCAAGTCATGGGGAAAAAGGTTTTTTCCTTCTTTTTATTTGTCTTTGTTGAAAAGCAAGTGCAATCATTTATCTATATTCCTTTTTTGTATTTTTGAAATCATATATACATTTTTCTTTATTAGTACTTATATTTGATATAAAAATAGTCATATCTGTCAAATAATATGTATAAATATTTTATGTTGAAAGCTTGATCAATCTTGAATCCAAGAAAAAGAAAAAACTCAATCTTAGAACTAAATTCCTTGTACCCTTTTAGCCACCATGATCATTTGAGGAAAAAGAGAACTCGATACAGACAATCTCATCAACTAAAAAATTCCACCTTAATTATAAACGGACTTAATAAAAAACCTAGTAGAAAATAAGTTCTTTGCAACCAAAAGACACAATCTTCAACCACATCAAAGCAAAAGAGTTAACCTTTTTCTTCACTTGAAAGCTTAAGCCCACTGATTATCGAGGCACATTCTTCCTCCTCGGCAGCGAAGTCATCATCTTTTATGCATCCTTTGACTGTCGTTTCAGTCTTTGATGTATCTCCTGCTTCAAAGTACTTCCTGCAGTACTCTAACACCTTATCAATGATCGGTGCGGTGACATCCCCTGGTGGGATGGAGTTCTCGGTGCTGGCGGTTTCTATAAAGTGGCAGATTGTTTTTGAATGCTCCACCAGTAACGTCTCAGATACCTCAAACTCCTTTCCATCGCTGCTCTTGAGCTTGATCATCTTGCTCTTCGTGTTGTCTGACATTTGTGGGAAGAGATATCAAATGGATGAGAAATTATGGAGATCACTGATCTTTAGGATCTTGGTTATGGAGGAGAATATGCTCAGCTATAACTTGTGTCCAAGAAGGTCTCAGAGAACAAAATATATAACAACATCAATGTGGCGAATAAAGGGTTTTATTTTTTTTCTTTTTTAAAAGCGAAAATTCAGGCCCAGGTCATGGTCTTTTTTTCTTTTTATTTTTCTTTTTTTGATTTTTTCTTTTTATATCTATATTCCTTGTTTGTATTTTGAAATCATATATACATTTTTTCATAAATATATATATTTGATAAAAAATTATTCATATATTTGAAATAATATTTGCAACCAAAAGGCACAATCTTCAACCACATCAAAGAAAAAGAGAGAACCTTTTTCTTCACTTGAAAGCCCACTGATTATCGAGGCGCATTCTTCCTTCTCAGCAGCGAAGTCATCATCTTTTGTGCATCCTTTGACTGTCGTTTCAGTCTTTGATGCATCCCCTGTTGCCACCATGATCATTTAAGGAAAAAGAGAACTAGATAGAGACAATCTCATCAACTAAAAAACTCCACCTTAATTATAAATGGACTTAATTAAAAACCTAGTAGAAAATAAGTTCTTTGCAACCAAAAGACACAATCTTGAACCACATAAAAAAAAAAGAGTTAACCTTTTTCTTCACTTGAAAGCTTAAGCCCACTGATTATTGAGGCGCATTCTTCCTTCTCAGCAGCCAAGTCATCATCTTTTATGCATCCTTTGACGGTCGTTTCAGTCTTTGATGCATCCCCTGTAGCCACCATGGTCATTTGAGGAAAAAGAGAACTAGATACAGACAATCTCATCAACTAAAAAATTCCACCTTAATTATAAACGGACTTAATTAAAAACCTAGTAGAAAATAAGTTCTTTGCAACCAAAAGACACAATCTTCAACCACATCAAAGAACAAGAGTTGACCTTTTTCTTCACTTGAAAGCCCACTGATTATCGAGGCGTATTCTTCCTTCTCAGCAGCGAAGTCACCATCTTTTATGCATCCTTTGACTGTCGTTTCAGTCTTTGATGCATCCCCTGTTGTCACCATGATCATTAGAGGAAAAAGAAAACCAGATACAGTCATACAGACAATCTCATCAACTAAAAAATTCCACCTTAATTATAAACGGACTTAATTAAAAAAACCTAGTAGAAAATAAGTTCTTTGCAACCAAAAGACACAATCTTGACCACATCAAAGAAAAAGAGAGTTAACCTTTTTCTTCACTTGAAAGCTTAAGCCCACTGATTATCGAGGCACATTCTTCCTCCTCGGCAGCTAAGTCATCATCTTTTAAGCATCCTTTGACTGTCGTTTCAGTCTTTGATGCATCTCCTGCTTCAAAGTGCTTCCTGCAGTACTCTAACACCTTTTCAATGATCGGTGCGGTGACACCCCCTGGTGGGATGGAGTTCTCGGTGCTGGTGGTTTCTATAAAGTGGCAGACTGTTTTTGAATGCTCCACCAGTAACGTCTCAGATACCTCAAACTCCTTTCCATCGCTGCTCTTGAGCTTGATCATCTTGCTCATCGTGTTGTCTGACATTTGTGAAAAGAGATATCAAATGGATGAGAAATTATGGAGATCACTGATATTTAGGATCTTGGTTATGGAGGAGAATATGCTCAGCTATAACTTGTGTCCAAGAAGGTTGCAGAGAACAAAATATGTAACAACATCAATGTGGCGAATAAAGTTGTTTTTTTTTTTTTCAAAACTGCAGAATCATTTTTCAAATCATCAGGTCGCTTAAGAAAGTAACATGATTGGATCTCTTTTGAAGTAAGCCCAAAACTATTTTTTTATTAAATGCCTATGGGCCAGCCCAAATTAAATTAAACATGAGGAACCAATAAACAGGCCTATACCCCACGCCATTGGGAAACCGAAAACAATCATTAGGAGCGAAAATTCAGGCCCAGGTCATGGTTTTTCTTTTTTTCGTTTTATTTTTCTTCGTTGAAAAGCGACAAGTACAATTTTATATTTATATTCCTTGTTTGTATTTGAAATCATATATACATTTTTTTCATAAATATATATATTTGATATAAAATTATTCATATCTTTGAGATAATATAAATAAATATTTTTTGTAATATAATGTTTTCAAAATAATATAAAATTCTCTTGCAATTTCATCTTGTATGCAACCTATTAGAAAAATATTTGTATATGTTATGTACAAGATAAATATTTTTGTTTGTTAAATATAATATTTCTACGAAAATATAAACAACACAATTAAATAAATTATTTTTAAAATCCAAATCATCGATCCAAACAGTTCAACATGATTATCTGAATAAAATGTGCTTCCAGATCAAATTTTACATTTTTTTGAATTTTTTTACTATTTATTAAGTATTTTACAAAAACTAGTCAAATTCAGACCATTGAATTTTGTACCCATCTTAATAAATATTAAAAAAATTCACAAAATATAAAATTTGATCTGAAAGCAAATTTTATTTAGATAATCATGTTGAACGGTTTGGATCGACGATTTGGATTTTGAAAATAAAAAAAACTATTGTTGTAACTTTGTTGTAACTCAAAATTATTGTAACTCTCTCTCTCTCTCTCTCTCTATATATATATATATATATATATAATTGGGCTATGGTACTCTATAGAGTAAAATGGGTTGGTACTCTACGGCTTAATATTTTCATTTTAAAAATCCAAACACCCGATCCGAACCGTTGAACATGTTCTTCATATTGAAATGTGCTTGGAGACCAAATTTTACATTTTTTGGAATTTTTTTGCTATTTATTAAGCCACTTTGAAAATCGCAGATCCGATGGTCCAGAAATTTTTATTGTTTTTTACTGTTCACAGCGGATCTGAGATTTTCAAAGTGGCTTAATAAATAGCAAAAAAAATTCAAAAAAATGTAAAATTTGGTCTCCAAGTACATTTCAATATGAAGAACATGTTCAACGGTTCGGATCGGGTGTTTGGATTTTTAAAATGGAGATATAGCGTAGAGTACAAAGACGTTTTACTCTATAGAGTACCATAGTCCATCTATATATATATATATGACACTCCATTGTTGACAGCGTTCATATATGAGGTTTATTTTTACTATTTGTAGAGGAAATTAATTGAACCAAAGAGTTGGGAGCGGTCCAATGTCCGATCAAAACTGTCTAATTCATATTAAGACTTGTATGTATTTAATATGTACGAATCGTAAAATTAATCGTGTGAATCTTTTTTTTATTAAATGATCTTGGTACACTCCAGCATTTTTTAGATACTATTCACGAAAATTGAATATGCATTTTTTTTTAAAAGTGAAAACTTATGTCACTGCACTAAAACTACAGTTTCGACTGTATGAATATTAATGTGAATTAAACTTACTCTGTTGGATCTTAATCAAATGTTGAGCATATATGTGATATAATTATGAATTGTTTGCTGTCATATATGATTGTCACAATTAAAGTGATCTAATATGGAATTAAGATATTAGACAATCTATGTATTCGATAGGATGTGGTCCATAAGTGTGTAGAACAATTTGGGCAAAGATCAAATCATTGATGCACTGATTCTGAAATTTGCAATTGAGAAAACTGCCTTTTGGAAGTCCAGTGCGGGTGGTTCACCCGCACTGGATCTGAGTGCGGACTCACTCAGTACTTAGCCAAAATCTGGAAACCTTAATGAATATTTTTTATAACATGATTGGATCTCTTTTGAAGTAAGCCCAAAACTATTTTTTAATTAAATGCCTGTGGGCCAGCCCAAATTAAATTAAACATGAGGAACCAACAAACAGGCCTATACCCCCCCCCCCCCCCCCCCCCCCCCCCCCCCCCCCCGCCTTTGGGAAACCGAAAATAATCATTAGGAGCGAAAATTCAGGCCCAGGTCATGGTTTTTCTTTTTCTTCGTTGAAAAGCGACAAGTACAATTTTATATTTATATTCCTTGTTTGTATTTGAAATCATATATACATTTTTTCATAAATATATATATATTTGATATAAAATTATTCATATCTTTGAGATAATATAAATAAATATTTTTTGTAATAGAATGTTTTCAGAAAAATATAAAATTCTCTTGCAATTTCATCTTGTATGCAACCTATTATAAAAATAATTGTATATGTTATGTACAAGATAAATATTTTTGCTCGTTAAATATAATGCTTTTCTGAAAATTTATAAGAACTTTTGAGGTAGAAAGAAAATATAAACATTTTTGTAGTGCAAATAAATAAGTACAGCAATCTTTTATTTTCTTTCTTCTTCCTTTGGATTTGATTTTTTTTTTCTGTTCCTAATTAAGTTATATTTTAGAATTTGATGAGCGATAACACAGAGAAATAAACGACAAGAAGAAGAAAAAAATATGTTATCTTTCGTGAGTTTAATAGTTTCAGACTATGAAAAAAGGAAAGAAAATAAGGTGAATTACGAGTTCGACTCCTTTTCAGTTGTATGGATTAATTGGAGTATCTTTTTATGCGAATTCCTAAAAAAATGCCGTTCCAATGTTATAGTTGAGAAAAATAAATAACTCTACAAAAACATTACAAAATATAAAAGATGGGAAATTTTTCGTTTGTACTCCCAATGTGAAAACGACCAAGGAAGGTCCGATTAATCTATATAATTGAAAGTGAAAATCCTTATTAGTTATTACTTTGTATTTTTTTTACTGTAGTTTACTTTTTTTAGAACTGCTTCTCAAACTTTGTATCGAAAAAGTAACTATTGAATAAAAATTGAGATATTTAAATGAGAACATTACTTCTATAAATTATTTGTTATATTAAATAAATTTTGGACAGGCTTAATTTTTTTTAAAGATGCTTAAAACGTACATAATGACAAAACAACACAATTAACTGTAATTCATATATAGGACCAAATCAAATTGTATGGTAAGACAAAATATAGCTTATTTTTAATGGAAAGAAACACTATCATATCGTTCAAATTTAATCTTTGCATTGGATGTGTACTAAGACAAAATGTAGCTTATTTTGAATTTGTTCTGGAATCATTTTCAGAAAATCATATACTTGCTCTCGTAATTTCATTATTTTAAGAAAAGAAACAGGTTGATTATATTGTATGTAGAGAAGGAAATTTGTCACAGCGTGATTAGTTACGTCACGTCACGTGTGTTGATTACGTAACGTGATTCGCGTGTCGCATGACGTGACCTCATTTCAGTGAAAACTACACATCACGTCACGTTACGGTATGAAACATAGAGTATCCAACCTTTTTTGTATGTATAAAGTATTCAGATTTTTATTTTAGTATAAGTTCAGTGATACTGGTACTGATGTAGTACTGATTTTTATTTTTTTTAGTTTAGTTTAATGAATGTTTGTAATTTGAATTTTTAAAGTAATGTCAGATGCAACATTTCCTAAAAAAATAATCTTTATAACATTATTTACTTATTTTAGAATTTTTCATATTTTTTTTCTAAATTTTCAACAATTTAAATTAAAATATAAAAAAATTGACTTGACTAATTTATGTTATGACATGTCACGTCACGTATAGTCACAGCGTGACTACGCGTGACGTGACCATCCTCCACTATTTTGGTCACGTCACGTGAAAAAAAAAGTTGATCACGTCACGTCACAGCGTGTTACATATTTCCTTCTCTAATTGTATGCTACTAAAAAAAAAATTAGTCATTGTAAAATTATGTACAAGAATAAATATTATTGAAACAAATAATATTCTCATTAATTCCGGCGTCTATTGTTGTATATGTTTATTGTGAAAATCGAGCATTCACATTTATTTTATGTTTATTTTGGTCGAAACAACTACTTGATTATTCTTATTTAAGTATTAATTTGTAAGAAAAAAAAAGGCACAATCGGCCAACCAGCTTATGGCTATGCTATTCTCCAGTCTCTAATTGCGACATCCATTTTTGTTCAGAGGTTATTCTCTTACTTATCTCATTCATTTTGTTCAAATTTCTGTTAGAATGAAATTATCTCCTGTTATAAATCAATCTAATTAGAAAATTTCATCTCCAGAAATTTTTTTATTGAAACTTGAATTGATTTAGCAAAAATCAAAGAGAGTCTCCTCTCTTTTAACATGTCTACCGACTACCAACCAATGTGAAATACATCCATTATTATTCCAAGGCAAATTCATACCTAGTAATTAATCTAGAATTATTATTCCCAATTGCCTAATAACGCCAGAAAGTACACCGAAAGGCAACAAAAGCTTTAGATTGGAAAGGAACCTATGTAATGGAAGTTTGGTTTACTGATAGCGAGCGAACCAAAGATGTCACTTTCAACAAAAAATTTCCGAAAGGAAAATGATTTTTTCCGCATTTGTTCCATTTCCAAAGGACAAATAAGATGCTTGGACGAATGTGATAACAGGTGATAGAAGAATCAGTCTTTGTTTTACTTTACAACTCATCATAACTCATCATATATATATATATACTAGTATTGTGCCCGTGCGTTGCAACAAAAATATATTATAAAATTGAATATAATATGAATATATCTTTTTGTTTGACATTTACCCAAAATTAAGAAGAAAAAATTAAATGAAAATAAAAAAACACACACAAAAAAAAACAGAAATTCAAATAATAAATAACAATAAAAAAAACAACAAATGGAAAAAATAGATCAAATATAACATGAAAAAAGTTCTTGAAGTATCATTACCAGTGTGATCCTCTTTGATATAGTGTAACATTTACGAAAATGAACAAACAAATATGAAAAATATATTAATTAAAAAATAAAAAAATGAACAATATTTATGAAAATGCACACATTAAAACAGCGAGCATTGAGTATTTTCTTACTTTTAACCAACCAAAAAATGGCAGCCTCTGTCTTTAAAAAAAATCTGTCAAAGAATTATGTTATTGGAATATTACTCAAATCATATAATAACTAAAGAGGACAATCATTCGACAAAAAATTGATAATTTTCATTTAAGATAATAAACGAATTTAATTAACCTGCTAAAAAAAATTAATTAAGCTACATTTTTTCTGGGCTAGAAGGTCGATATTTCCTATATCCTCTTAACTAATAATAAAAAGATACAATATTTCATATATCCTCTCATATTTATGAACACTCTACTACATGCATGTTTCATAAAATCATATATATTTTTTCTTGAAAATTTTCATTCTCTGTACAATATTTTTAAAACTTGCAGGTTCAATGAATCCATTTATTTCATAAGATATGCTATAAATGCATGAATAAGAGAAAAATGAAGAAATAAGGAAATAATTTAATTACATAAATCAAAAATATATTTAAGAAGGAATAAGGAAACATATCGCTAGAGATTCATTCTTAATTGTGACAAACTATATAGCAGTATGTGTGGCGAGTATATTTTTAACTAAATTTAGACTTCTACTCATAAAATAAATGTATTTAATCAAAAGAAGACAGATTATGTGATTGGAGGACTGATATTAAATCTGAAAATTAATATTTCAATCTTAGCCGTTGGCAGATCAGGACAACTACGTGCATTATATAAGAATGGAGATACTTCACAACTCATCATAGCTCATCCTATATATATGGCTCAAAATTTGAGTTTTCAAAATCCTAACGGTCGATCCGAACCGTTCAAAAATGTACTTGTAAAAATAAACCTCATATATGAACGCTGTCAGTAAAAATAAACCTCAAATAGTGTGTGTGTGTGTGTGTGTGTCACTCCATTGCTGACAACGTTCATATATGAGGTTTATTTTTACTATTTGCAGAGGAAATTAATTGAACCAAAGAGTTGGGAGCGGTCCAATATCCGATCAAAACTGTCTAATTCATATTAAGACTTGTATGTATTTAATATGTACGAATCGTAAAATTAATCATGTGAATCTTTTCTCCATTAAATGATCTTGGTACACTCCAGCATTTTTTAGATACTATTGAACATGCATTTTCTTAGAAAAAGTGAAAACTTATGTCAGTGCACTAAAACTACAGTTTCGACTGTATGAATATTAATGTGAATTAAACTTACTCTGCCTAACATCGCACTGTCCCTGATTTCATGAACCAAACCTAAAGGCTTTTATGATAGATTTATTGACATCATTCATTGGGTGCGTATCCTCTGAGATATCTCAATTTTTGCGTGACCGACGTGTCTGGTTCCTATTCGGGAGAACGTAGGGGGCCATTATTATTTTAGCTTTGAGATTCGTTCAGCACGTATTAACAATTGAGATATTCGAAAAAGTCACGCAAAGTTTGAGATATCTCAGAGGATGCGAATTCTCATTCATTTCCCGCTGTAAGTAGCGCCGGATCTTATCAAACAGCTTCTCAAACAATTGATTTTTTCTAGATGCATTTTTTCTAATAGGCTAAAAATAATTGTGCAACCTCTAATGTATTCTTCAATTTCTTTCTAACAAAACTATACTTTTGTAATGCTCATCCCTCGTGACCCATATTTTTAATTTTTACTCTGAAAAAGGTTCTTAAATTGACATTATTTACAATCTTTACATGAGATGGTGACAACCACCTTCTCCACGTGGTGCATTTCATCTTGAACTTGGAGTTGATAATTTTGGAAATATTCGATAAAATTTAGAATGACGTACATTTCTGAAAATAATATCACTCGTCGAATTCGAATCATGACAGAAAAATAATGAATGGGCATCAACAAGAGGAGACTGATCCATTAACATAATGACAATTTGCATCAATATGGACCAGTACTTTTTAGAAAAAGGTGTGGTTTATAAGAATTGACTTTGGATCCTTCTAAATCATGAAAAATGGTACCTAGTAAAACAGGGTTTGTCTTGTCGTACATTCATTGGCGCCGCTGACAGCGAAATTGATGAAGTAAGATTCGTGTCATTTCTTAAAATTTATACATAATACACTAGGGATGCAAAAGGATCGGATAATATCTGACCGTATCCGGATCCATATATGAAAATTTGATATGGATATCCGATATCCGAATATATGTGCAGATACGAATACAGATATAATTTTGAATTTTAATTATCCGTATCCAAATAGTGGATATATACCATATAGTTTAATATACATTATGAAAATATTTATGTATATATTTACAGATATTACATATCCGATTCGTATCAGTCTAATATCCGATATGTATCCGTATCCGAAAAATAAAAGCAGATACGGATATAATTTTACCACTATCCGATCCGTATCCGATCTGTTTGCACTCCTATAATACACAGCTGCATATATTCTACAACGTTGAATATCCTACTGGATCTGAATCCTCAAATTGAGATAGGAGGGAACTCAGATCAAATCTAGATGCTAAATTAACTCAAAGTTTGAGTTTGAATCCAGACTATTCGAACAAAATTAAATTTTCTCTCAAACTGAATTGGTCTGAATTTGAATTCATGCCCAAATTTCCAAGTTACTCTGGAGGACACGGACCCACTTAGATCCCAGGCACCCGTCATTATTTAATATTAAATGTAAATTGTCCGTTATAAATTTACACGAATTTTAAAACAGATTGTTCTATATTAATATGTTACATAAGTTTCAATCAGATCCGATTTTTTTAATTTATCTGGTTTTGAAAAATTTATTGTCTTTGGAACCTTGTCTTAATAGTCAGTGCAGCATAACGTTAGTAAATAATAAATCATCTTTTTATATTTTTTTTATCTTAAATTAATTAAGAACTAAATTATTTATGAAAGTAAAAAAAAATCGTTCATATTTAATTGCAACATCTCTATTTTTAGGGTACCAAATTTAGAGCAGAGGAGAAGCAACTATTTTTTTTTTTTTTAAAACTTGCTAGAGGAAGGATGTTCTACAACAAAAAGGTAGAAGCAAATCAAGTGATCCAAAATTGAAGCAAAGTTTAAATAGGATATCTTTCTACATTTTCTATCTTGTTATCTAATCCGGTAAGGATTTATTCAGGCCGGTGACATGGTTACAATCTCAAATCAATGTCGGCACGGCACATAACCACTGCCTGTCTACATCACATTTCTTTTCATTTTCATGTTTTTTTTTTGCTTAATATTAGTCTTGGATGACATATTTTGGCCCCATATACTTAATTTGCTGCATGTTTCCATGTCGATATGTATATAGTGATGCGATTATTTGGCAGAAATTAGTGTTTAATATAAGATTAAATTGTTAAACGAAATAAAGAAATAAAAGAAGTAAGATGAAGTAAAATTAAACTATATTTTCAGATGAATTAACTTACTTCATGCAGAATCCACTTTTGTCAAATAGTTTCATTTCACAATATCTTATTTCTCTGGATGAATTAATTTAAATCATAACTTAAGTTTATGAAGTAATCAAACATGAATTTCCTCAAAATAAAAAAATCTTATGAATTTACTGTTACAAACAGCTGTGTTAGCTGTGTTAGCTTGACTAGGGAGTAAGAAGTTTTATTTGGTTTAAACAAAACTGATTTTCCGGTCAAAATTCACGTTTCCCTTTTTTTTCTATGGGTTTTCTTCATCGAAAATTGAGATCAGTGCTGAATAGTCGATTTATCTCAAACCGAACTAAATTTAATCAATTATTATTTTTTACAAAGTTAGAAGATTTGATTCATATTTATCACTTTTCTTTTTGCATATAGATAAATCAAATCAACTAAATAATCCGATTGACCGAATTGCAAACAAAACTAAATAAATTTAAATTTAAATTGGGTAAACCAAATTAGTTTATATATATAGAGAGAGAGAGAGAGAGAGTAAATCTAGGGTGTGACGTGCTCACTAAGAGAGTTTGGTGAGCACAACTCCAAAAACATATCGGATCGGCTTTAAATGACAAATCCAAACTGTTGAAATCCATATACTTTGTGAGTGATGCATGTACATGCAAAATTTTGGAAGCTTCAAAATCATTTGCTTCGAGGTCAAGCAGTCAAAGTAATGAATATTTTAATAAGTTATTCTATTAATTGTTTTATATATTCATTTTTCATCATTACTTTGACCGTTTGACCTCATAGCAAATAAATTCTAAACTTCCAAAATTTTGTATGTACATGCATCACTCACGAAATACATGGATTTCAACGGTTTGGATTCGTCATTTGAAGCCGATCCGATGTATTTTTGGAGTTGTGCTCACCAAACCCTCTTTGTGAGCACGTCACGAAATACATGAAATTTTTTTGAAGTTTCGAATTCATTTGTTACGAGATCAAGCGGTCAAAGTAATGATGAAAAATGAATATATAAAACAACTAATATAATAACTTATTAAAAGATTCATTACTTTGACCGCTTGACCTCTTAGCAAATTAATTCGAAACTTCTAAAATTTTGCATGTACATGCATCACTCAAGAAGTACATGGATTTCAACGGTTTGGATTCATCATTTGAACCCGATCTGATGTATTTTTTGAGTTGTGCTTACCAAACTCTCTTGGTGAGCACGTTACACCCTAGATTTACTATATATATATATATATATATATAACTGCAAATAAATTAAGTAGCATATTACATATCTGGTAATAGGATTGCGTGATCTAGCAGCATCAGAGAGGAATCGTTGGAATGTAATATGGGCTGCAGAAATTTAGAAGCTGTGGCGAGAGAGGAACAAAAAGAGTTTTTTATAACAAACACATAATAGTGCATTGCTTGATAAATTGTGCGGCTTTAGAGATTTATTAGTGGATGAACTCTGTTTGTGGTGACTTTTGTGATGAATTGGGTATAACATTGTAATTAAAGCTAGTATAGTAACTAGTATAAATATTTTTTTATCAATATATTTGTTGGCGTTCTCGCCGACTATAAAAAAAAATGCAAATAAAGTACTAAATTTTTATATTGATACGTGTAAGTTTACAATACCAACAAAATATTTACTAAAATTTCAATTCATTTGATTTATGCAGTTTATTTAAAATTAAATCATTAATAAAAAAAAATAAAAATCGACCTTCTATATTTTTAAAATAAATGGAATCCAATAAACTGAATAAAGAAACATTTTTATCCAAATAAATTAATCCAGCAGTAAATACCATAACTTGTCTTTATTTTTACTAATGTAAATACCACACTGTAATATTGCTATTTGCTAGGCTGTTATTTCATGATAAAAAGGTGGAGCCGGAGTCTATCATTTCGTTCAAGAAAACAAACTTTGAATCACCAATCAAAATAAATATCCATCTACTACACAACAACATGGACCACACGCTTATTCAATTATGTATAAATTTACAAATTTGCCTTCAGCTAGGGAAAAGAAAATAAAGCAAACTTACCCGAATTTTTTATTAATATCTACAAAACTTTTAAAATTTCAAAATATGCACCTATTTTCAACTTATTTTTTAATTTTCCAAATCAGAGAATTATTTTTCAGATCTAGCGTCTCTTTCCGAAACATAATTCTCCAGATTCAAATATTCTCTTTCCAAAAAATAATTCTCCGGTTTTAAGTTTTTTTATTAATTTTTAATTAAATTGAAAATGTTATTTTTATTTATTTTTATTGAAATATTAGAAATATTTCTTTATTTCTTTAAAAATAGATATAATACTCTATAATTGAATTTATTAGAAAAATTGCAACGAATAACTCGGATCAATTTTCAGACCAGATTTTTTGAGAATGTAAAAAAAATTAAAATATTTATTTGTATGTTATTGGAAAAAAAAAAGTTTTGGATCAGAGTTATTAATCTCAGCTCAAAAGTCACTTTTGAGTAAATAAAGAAAATATTATGGTATTTTTATTTTTGAAAAAAAATAGAATTTGCTCTAATAATATGTCAAACGAAATTATTTCACATCATTTTTTTTTCAAAATAGATGCAATCTTAGAATTTAATGTACTAAAAGAACCACGATATTTTATTTATTTATTCATAAGTGACTTTTGAATCATGATTAATAATTTAGATTCAAAATATTTTTATTTTTTTTCTAATTACACAAAAAAATGTTTTAATTTTTCTTACAGCAACAAAAAATCCTGCCTGAAAAATATTGATCTCGGTTATTTGTTGCAGTATTTCTAATTAATTCAATTATATTGTCTTCATCTATTTTTAAAGAAATATAAAACTATTAATAATATTTCAATTAAAAAAATCATAACTTTTTCTATTTAATTAAAAAATCTAAAAGCAGAGAATTATATTTCAGAATTCCAAATCCGGAAAATAATTCTCCTGAAAGAGAATATTTGAATCCGGAGAATTACTTTCCGAAAAGAGACGCTGGATTCAAAAAATATCCGGTTTAGACAGATTCATAAATAAATTAAAAATAGATGCAGATTTTGAAATTTTGAAATTTATTTGAATGTTAATAAAAAAAAGATCTGCAAACTTACTGTGATTTTCGAATTAGAATAAATTCGTTCGAACGGATAAAGTTGTCAGAAAAATTTCTATATATGCTGATAGTATTTCTACAAAAACATACCATATCTGCGAGGAAAGGAAAGAAATTAGGCAGAGAGTGGTAATTTTAAGTTGGTACTTTATTTTTCCCTCGTTAGTAAATTTACATATTTAACGTTAAAAAGAAACACTAGTACTGTTGTTTTGGAAGGTTGAAGTTCAGAATTTAGCAAATCATGTCAGCATAAGAATCGCTTTCAAGCGTTCATAAATTAATTTTGTTTCTATTGGCATTATTGACTTCATTCACAAGTTTATCGAATGCACGATCCTTATCATATTCAAGTGATACCACACTTCCCTTGCAAATAATAATCGATTTTTTTTTTGATGAAAAATTAGGACCTATTGACATCTTAAAAATTTTTAAAAGGAAATACTAAGATATTTCGTCTTTTTAACTAATAACGTGTATTTAGGCTATGGTACTGAGAAATATATATTTTTATTACTTGCATACTGAAAAAACTTAAAAAAATATATATTTCGACTTCTTAGCTAGTGGCCTAGTGGGGTATATTTTTGTTTTTTGTTTATTATCTTTTTGTTTTCAAGGATAAGTAGGCAATCCCCACAAAAAGAAATCTCTCCAAAATAAGTTTCAGGTTTACTAGCAGTTCTAGGGTCATCCATCAGGATTCAGGGGTGCGTATCCTCTGAGATATCTCAATTTTTGCGTGACCGACGTGTCCGGTGTCTATTCGGGGAACCGTAGGGGGCCAGTGTTATTTCAGTTTTGAGATTCGTGTAGAATGTATTTGAACGATTGAGATATTCCAAAAAGTCACGCAAAGTTTGAGATATCTCAGAGGATGCGAATTCCATCCATCGGACCTTGTTATCCTTCATCGATAGTCTCACCTTTGCAGGTGAGATCTATAAATTTGTTTGCAAAAAAATTAAAAAAGATCTATAAATTAATGAATAAACCCGACTCATTGCAGAAACAGACTCTCTTAGCTTAAGACGTTATATGGGGCCCGCAAATAAAATCTATGGTGTTTTCCGTTTTCTATGATCCAGGTTCATGAAAATACTTGAAAACGTGTCACTCCGTCGTCGACTCGGTATTAGAAGGATAAATAAATGAGGATGTCCTGCCTCCTCTCTCATCTCGCATATAGATTAGACTAGAGAGAGAGAGAGTTTAGCGAGTGATTTCCCCGAAGAAATTTTTTTTTTTTGAGAGAATCCCCGAAGAAAACTTACGATTAATTCATAAATGCATCTTTCAATCCAAAGGAACTCTGATTTCTTGAATTAATCAGCTCGAGTGGGAGTTTCAAAACGTGGGGGAATTTGTCGTTCCATTGAAGCACAAGGAGCGGAATAAAAAGATCTTGTGCCCTTTTCTCTTGCTGAAGAATCTCCAAGTTTTTGAATTTTTTTAAATTTATATGAAGTTTCTGTGAATTTGAACTGCGTGTTGTCTGATCTGGTGAGAAACTGGAGTCAAGTGTGAATTTTTGGCATATTTTGATATATCAGGGCTAACAGATCTGAAGGTACTTTGTGATCTTTTTGCTCTGAGATTTTAGATTTACTGCTTCCACATTTTTTTCTCCCTATGCTGAAAAAGTTCTGTAATTTATTTTTACTCCTCTGCAGATAATCAATCCAATTAGATCCCTAGCTTATTTACATTCCTTTGCATTTTACTTCCAAATTAAGCAGTCACAGCTCTAAAGATCACCAAAGCATGCACCCAAAGACCAGAATCCATGCAGACCCGTCTCTCCAAATAGATCAGTTTGATCTTTTACCTGATTCACTTCTCCTCCTGATCCTAAACAAACTAGCCGATGTGCGATCCCTCGGCCGATGTGCTGCTGTTTCAAAGAGGTTTAATTCTCTAGTCCCTTTAGTACATGACATTTACATAAAAATCGACCGGGTTGTGACAGTTGATGGATCGGATCCCGACGAAACCCCAAACACACCAAGCCCGAAACCACGAAACATGTTTACCAATTTCTTAAAGATGATTCTTTCCGTGATAAAACCATTTCACCACATAAGAAGCAACACAAGTGCAGCCCGGGGACCCCTGTTTCCTCGACTCTCCCAACACTCGCCAGCCCAAGTGCTCAGAAACTTCACCCAGGTCAGAAATTTGCGTATTGAATTGCCATCTGGCGATGTCGGGACTGAAGATGGGGTTTTGTTAAAGTGGCGTGCTGAGTTTGGGTGCACCTTGCAGAATTGTGTGATTCTAGGTGGGACCCGTATCGACAAAAAATCCTCCCTCTCATTGGACCAGGAAAATGCGAATTTGAATTCAAATTTGAACTTGAATTTGAATTCTGTGCAAGAAGATAATGGTACCATGCCAGAGTCTTTCTACACAAATGGCGGTCTAAAATTAAGGGTAGTATGGACAATTAGTTCTCTTATTGCCGCTTCGACGAGGCATTATTTACTTCGACAGATAATTAAAGACCACCCCACATTGGTTAGTTTGGTACTTACAGATGCTGATGCACAAGGAACATTGATTATGGGTTCGAATCAATTAAAGGAGGTTAGAGAGAACCAATTGGCATGCTCAGCCTCTTCCAATCGAACCCAAGTTCCAGCTTGTAACATGAAGTTGAGGTATGCACCTTATCTGGAGCTGCCAGGTGGGGTCGGGTTGCAGGGAGCAACACTTGTTGCTATTAAGCCTTCATGTGAGGGAAGTGGTAGTGGTAACGGGTTGAAGAAGGAAACCGATTCGTTTGTCTTGGGAGCATTTGATGGGGTCTTTAAGACGGCGGTTAAAGCATTGATGAAAAGAAGATCTTACCTCTTGGAGATGAATGGGTTTTAGGTTAGTTTGATTTGAGATTCATTGTAAGGTACAAATTGGCATCTATATTCGTAGAACCCTTCAAAATATTAAGAGAACTTCTTTCATTCTCTGTTAATTTCCCTTTGTTATGCTTGTACAGCAGGGTTATCATATTTTGGTTAGTGACAACTATATGCCATCTTCTCCCAATTTTTTTTTTCTGTTCTTTTACCACTTTTGATCTAAAGATTCTTGGAAAATGTAGGGTTCATCAAGTTTTAATTTGTGGTGTTATGAATCCAAGTTCACCAAAATTCCTTGTTAGTTGCCTATTCCCATTTGACAATGAACACATATTTTCCCCAAGCCCCAAGGAATGTCCAAAGCAAGATTTGGATGAAAAAATTTATGCTTATTATTTTGTAAATGGGACCAATTGACGTTATAAATCTAGAGGGTTGTGTTACACTCTTTTAGTGGATTATAACATCACAAGTTTTTTTCTCACAAAAAAAAAAACTTCACAAGTTGTGCATTGGTTGGTAAGAGGAACCTGATCTAAATGTAAAAGTTTTGATTTGGTGTGATTTTCTCCCTTTTTGTGTTTGCGTTGAGAATCTGGTTAGAGAGACGAAATTTAATTGCTTTCTGAGATTTCTAGGGTTTTGAGACAACGACAGCATCATGACCTCTATTGACTCAAATAAATATAAACATTCATTTTTTTAGGGATTAGATCCATAATTCTTTAATAATGTAGTGTAGGCAAGCAAGTGATAACTTATTTAGTACTGTCTATTTTGCTTGTACTTTAATCATCAGCCATCTTTTATTTTATTTCGATTTTGTGTTCTTTGAAACTTTAGTTTATATTGACTCGTGCCTGGAAAATAATTGTGAATTAAAAATATTCATGTAACAAATGATACTATAGAATGATTATTGAATAATAGATCAAAAGGAAATATACAAAATACTATTGGATAAATAATTAAAAGGAAATAGTTAACACTTTCCTTGTGCTGTTATCAATTTGATTATAATGTGGATCCTCTTGAGTGTGCATACAGTTTGATTATCATACTGTCATTACTGGTTCTGTTGCTCACACTATTTTACCTGTTTTGATGGTACACCACCTATGCTGCCATAGTGCCATGAAATTGATGGCACTATACTACCGGTATTTCTTGGAGATTTTTCTATTTTCCGATCCCATCGAACTTTGATCGTACAGCCCCAAAATCCAAAAGAGGCTGCATCAGGTTTTGTCAGGAGGTAATTAAAAATTTGATAAATAACGTAATTTATAAGGCTAAGAAAAGAAGAGAGTTCATGGTAAAACAAGATACTACCGGAGTAGTGGTCAGCATTTGTGCACCTCCAACCAAATTTCTTATCTTTCCAGAGTTAAGCGGGCGCCCGCGTTAGTCCTCCTTCGTACCGCTACTGAGAGTCTGAGACTTTGCTTCCTTGGCCCCCCACAATAACTCTGTGGCGTTTCGGGTCTTACCACCTCAATAATTCAAAATTCCAATCTTACCATGTGTGCACCATAGTGTTGCGCATGAATTTCCAGCTCAAATTTACTCAGATTAAACTGAAACAAAGAAAAACTCATGCGCAACACTCTGTGGGCATGAGTCATGCGAAGAATCACGGTGTGAATATGTTAAACTTTTAAATTTTTAATGTCAGAATTTTTAAATATTGATGTGGTAATTAAAAGTTTTCGGGTGGCAAAGGAGGTGAAGTTGATGATATACAGCTACTGTGGTATCATTCATTAGTACTAGCTTTTGCCAAGTTGGATTATA
Organism: Carex arenaria; assembly: GCA_964058825.1. Classification (NCBI taxonomy): domain Eukaryota; kingdom Viridiplantae; phylum Streptophyta; class Magnoliopsida; order Poales; family Cyperaceae; genus Carex; species Carex arenaria. The sequence goes on from CAXKVW010000072.1 coordinate 69,917, forward strand.
TACTATTTCTGTGGAATCATATTTTTTAAGGTGATTGTGGAATAATTTATTAATACTAGTTTTTGCTGAGTTGGATTGTAATAATAATTTGCTATAATCTCACCCATTCTAACATCCTTTTTCTTCTGTTGGTTTCATCATTGTATAAAACCACCCAGTAAACATATTTTTATAGTTCTCAACTTCTCATCCTTTTCCTGAATGGATTCGAAGTAAAAGTTGTACTTGTTGGATCTTGTTTACGATAGATTTTGGGTTAAAACTAACAAAACCTAACCGGATTTTAGAAAAGTTAGAAATACTACCTACTTGAGAATTAAAAGATAAGCTCTTTACATCATGCATCTAAATTTGCAGCTTGAATTAATAACAGTTGCACTTGCTAAAATGGCAATCTACCATTGCAATACCCTCCATTTTTTTAATCGGTGCGTCGGCTTTGAGACCCAACAATATTATTTTTGTAGTGGATAATTTTTTTCATTAGTAGCATGTACCCACTTTTGTTTTAATTAGTGTATGAATATTTATTATCAATAATGGGGAACTTTACCTAGGTCACGGAGCTTAAAATACAAGTGATATTCTTCTAATTAAATGTTAACTAAAAAGCTGGCACTGATCTTTTTGTTAAGCAAACGCCAAGTACAATTGTGATAAGCTATTGAGCTGTTTAGACTTTCGGACTAATAATGCAAATTATTGGCCATTAATTCATCGTCATTTCAGAAACAGGCTGTGGCGCTTCTCAGAAAATTTAAAAAAAAATGAGCATGCTTTTAGAGTGCCCTTTTTAAACTAACAATAGAAAATTTGAAATACTAGGGCGGAAATCACTTATTCTTTTTGTTCAAATTTTCATTTTGAAATGCTGCAAATTTTCTCAAATAAGTAGCATCAATTTGCTATCCTACGGTAAGAAATACCCGCATTTGAGAGGGTCAAAAAAATTACCCTAGTTCAGTGTTCTTTACCCCTCACATTTTGTCAAAAAAATGAGCATGCTTTTAGAGTGCCCTTTTTAAACTAACAATAGAAAATTTGAAATACTAGGGCGGAAATCACTTATTCTTTTTGTTCAAATTTTCATTTTGAAATGCTGCAAATTTTCTCAAATAAGTAGCATCAATTTGCTATCCTACGGTAAGAAATACCCGCATTTGAGAGGGTCAAAAAAATTACCCTAGTTCAGTGTTCTTTACCCCTCACATTTTGTCACGCTGTACAAAAGCACCACAGGAATTTGTCACGCTGTACAAAAGCACCATGGGATGTTCTTACTTAGCAAAACTAGTTGAATGCAACCGAACCGGATAACTCGCAACTGTAACACCTTAGTTCAGACAAATGCTATAGGTAGAGAAAGCTAAATTATCAGAGAAATTATTGAATCACTGTACAAGAAAGGCATGCTTTGGAGTAAAAGAATGTCAAGAACAACGCAACACAACACAACACAGCACCGTTAGAAAATAAAAAAAGACTAATTCACTTAAACATAAACAGTAAAACCTCCGAAAAATGTTTCTTTTTCTTTCCTTTTTCTTGTCGAGAATAAAGTTGGCCATCTTCAACAAGCAGCATTTATCAGCTTCTGCTCACATTTTTGCCAGCTCTTCTTCTGACAAAAGGCAAAATTGGAAATTTAAGCACATTTTATTTCAGTTTCATAGGATCATCATGTGAACTTGCCGAGATCAATCTTCTTCTTCTTAATCGCCTTTTGACCATGATATATGAAAGAATCGATGATTCCAGAAACAGTAAATACACCTGCAAATTAACATCAGGTGTTATTCTTCGGTCCAAAAAATATAACATTATATTGCATGCCATAAATTGATGGACCAAATTGGCCCCCAAGATGACAAGCATGTATTATATTAATACAAAGGAGTAAGACTATGGTAACCTGTGCATAACACATATTAGTCGGTACTATAGACACATATCTTCATTTTAAAAATCCAAATAGCCGATCCGAACCATTAAACATGATTCTCCACATAAAAATGTACTTGGAGACCAAATTTTACATTTTTTAGATTCATTTTACTATTTCTTTTAGATAGGTAGAAAATCATTACTTTCAAATTGTTGAGAATGATCCAGCGATTTTCTACTTATCTAAAAAAATAGCAAAAAAATTCTAGAAATATAAAATTCGGTATACAAGTACCATTTTCATAATGAGATCATATTGAGCAGTTCAGATCGATTGTTTGAACTTTGAAAATTGAGATATAGATCCATAGTACAGACCAATGTGCGCTATGCATAGTACCGTAGCCTCACCCTTATACAAAGAAAAAGAAAATACTTCTGCCTGTATCATGCCATGATAACCAATTCATGACTGTATTTTTTTCAGATTTTATGGTACTTCTCCTTCTCCATGATGAGTGACTTCTTTTCTCATCAACTTGTCGTTAATATTAGTTTTTGAAAAAATATGGTTGAAGCAAAAATAAAAATAAAGGTAAAATAGTTGGTTGAGTCCTACCTCCAACAATAGCGCACAAATTCGTCAAGTAGTGCATAAAGGATCTGTTCCCTTCTTTGAAGATAACCTATAAGATTAGTGAATTATAATGTAGCTCCAGGCATGAAGACACAAATGTGCATGTGCACGTGTCTTGTGTGGAAAATGACGGACATAAGTATGGTCAAGTACCTTTATTGGAGAGAAATCATAATAGATAATGACGCTAGGTTGAGATTTTTGTCTAACATTTCCATCTTTAAAGTGCTCTGTAACTGAAAACTGCCAAACATATAACAAGAACAGGTGATTACTTGCCTTAATTATGTATTTTCCAAAATATAATTATTATTTTAAGATTTATGAAAGAGCAAGCTATTTTCTAACCTGGTTTGACTTGATTTCATGGCCTGATACATCAGTGTAAATTGTAGGCACCACCTAAAGAAGAAACAAATTCTGGGTTAGTTCGATCTCCTTAACCAGTAGCAGCAGATTTAACCCGTGGAAATAGTAGTCACATTATTCAATTCAAAACAAAACAAAGAAGAAGAAACATAACTAAAAGGCAAAAAAAAAATTTGAAGGCTTGCCTTATTACAGTTGGTATATATAAAAAAAAATACATATTCATGGCTCACCTTAATAAAGTATTGGTATGTCCCAGATGAATCTGTTTGAGTCCACGTTGCACTGAAATTGAGAAATAATAATATTTTAGTTAAATAGTTATTCAGAGAGAATAGAAGTTCCTTGGAAGAAAAAAGGAGTAGAGGAATGCAAATTACCCATCAAGAGGGTTCACAACACCAGGAATCTTTTCGCCAAAGGAAAGTTTGTTTATCTTGTGAGTAATCTGTTAGTTTCACAATTAAACAATTCAAATACACATTTTATTTTGACACATAAAATAAAGACTTGCATGTCTGTACAATTAATGCTACCATTTTCATTCTAAAATACATAATTCTCTCTTGCAAAAGCACAAAATCATTCTTTACCATAAATTGATATAGGAAAACCAAAAAATAGAAAATCATACTTACATTGAAATTGTCTAACTTCAGCTCTGCTAGCTCTTGCAACTGTACATTGGAATGGTGATAGCCTTTTCCAGGGGTGAAGTGGACATTTCCCGCTACCTTGCTAACATCGAGAAATCCACCCACATTGCATCCTTCCCCTTGCTGAGCTTTTACTCTTTCAACAAAGCTCTCTCTTGCACACTAATATTGAGAGTACGAAAAATAAATTTAATGGTTTGGTTATTTGTAGATATCTCATGAATGTTACGGATATACCAAGTAATGTTTTCCATCAGGACCAACTGAATAAAAAACTAAACTAATTTCCTGCAATTATGAAGAGAGAAAACGAGGAAAGCAATAGTCTGGGCATATTTTATATAAAGGTGAAGAGGATCATATGGATATTACTGTGCATTACAGGGCACGTGGTAGTGATAACACATATTATATGCTTTTAAGGCACAGTATGGCTACTAGAAAATACCCGAATAGCCTAATAAGTACACATTAAACAAAGAGACAAACAAAATAACGGCCTACTTGCTCAATTTAAAATTTCATAATTCGACAGTACCTGATCAATTAAGTCAATATTAGGCAGAGCCCAACCCTTCTTCTTATAAGCTTCTTGTACTTCTTCGCAGTTATTACAGCATTCCTCTTCGGTCTGTTTAATTAAAAAAAAATCAATAATATCTATCGTGCTTATAAATACAGATTACATGGAACTTTTGATCATGCTGCTAAAAACACCCACTCACCCAGTAATACACATTTGCAATCAACCAACACCATTCTATATAGTTTATTGTCAAATAACACCATAGTGCAAAATTACTTCATGTAAAAGCTGTGTTTAGATAATTTGAAATTGCTCCCAACAATAGTGTGTTCTTTTCCATTAGACCATAATCAACCCAGGTAGCTTGATATAAAAGTCACGAAAAAAGACTGCTCATAGTTTATCACTAAAAAAACTATACATGTGGAATTTATACCCTTTTTGCTTGGCCTGACCTTAGTTTCCAAGTCTGGCCTTGACTGCTACTTCAAATAAGAACCAAAATCTCACAAGACCGAACTAGTTCAACTCAAAAAGAAGCACTCCTTATTCAAATGGTTGAATACTTACCGCTTCTGCACCATAACAGGTGCCACAGTACTTCTCATCATGTTCTAGCCTTCCTCCATGCTTTTGCAAAGGCTTATCGATCTATTATTTTAAAAAGATAACCATTACTTGTATGCAAGAGAAACATAAAAAAATAAAAATAAAAATGTCACAACTGATATGACTAACCTTAGGAGCACCAATGCCATCTCGTGTAGCCTCGATGACATGACCATGTAAGTGCAATCTTTTCTTTGTTATGTCATGTCTCTAAAAAACAGAAAACAGGGTAATTAATTTGGAGAAGAAAATACTTTTGAGGTTCTTATATAAATTTGGTAAAAAAATGAGAGAACTTACAATATCATAGTGTTGCTCCCCGCTAATATCTTGGGTATCAACGCTAAGAAGTGTACATGGAACTTCTGGAAATGTGACGTCAAACTTCAAAGAAACAAAAACAAAAAGAATAATAACTGTTAATCTCTGATGAAATATATGCTCCACAGCATTTGCAAATTTTCTGAAAGAAAAAGAAACATAAATTTCCATCTGCATTATTGTAACAGTTTGACAGCTTAAACGAATTCAAAAATATAAAAAATGAAAAAAATGCAGAACGAAGAAATCGTACATAGACTTGAAGTCTTTCCCCTCTTGATGTATCTACTACTAAGTTTGTTTCAGTTGCCGCTTGAAGGTATAGTCCTAAAAAGCAAAAAAATTACGTTATTACATTAAAAGGTTGTGCTTATAATTAACCCGTCTAGAGGATGGTAAGGTGGTAGTACTGTAAAACCAAAATTTTATCCTTGAACAGACGCCAGAATTTAGAGCGTGCAAACCAAAAAATCTAGTGCTACGCTTACAAATCTTTTATTCAAAGGCATCACCATCTTAGAATTAGATCAATTCGAATTTTCAGGTAAGAAACTCTAGCTTGTAGACTGACAAGCTACGAATCAAAACAAAAGTGACACTGGCATTGGAAATAAAATCCATCAAAAAGAAAACAGCGCAAAATAACCCCCATTAAACTACATATTGCAAAGGGAAAAAATTAAAAGAAAATATACATACTGGTTTCAGAGATAAACAGTAACAGGATAATAAGCCCCGATATGGCGGTGATGATGCCACCGGAGAGGGTTCGCTTGTAGAAATCCTCGTTTACTTTCGGATAAGCATCCAAATTCTTCAACTTGTTCAGAAAACCCATATTTTTCATTTTTCGGTTTCTTTTTTTTTTTTTTTTTTTACCCGAACCCTAGATTGATCACAGAGCAATCAATAGCTAGGGTAAGGGCATAGGTATTTATCCCTCCCCCCTCTCCCCTTCTTTCCTTTTTCTTAAGGAATTCCTTACAAGTCTTCCTTAAGAAAAAAAGAAGAAGAAAAATTGAGAAGTAAAAAGTTGAAATTGGGGGAAAGCGACTTGGTTGACCGCCGTCTGAATAGAAGGGATTAAATGAAATTTATAAGAGCGGACCTGGTAAATTTTTTATAAGATCCGGTGTGTTTTGTTTTCGGTAGGACAGTTACGCTGCGAATGGACCCCACAAGACACATTTTATGGAAGGCTCCGCGGTTTTCGTGTAACGGTGTGATCCCGGTTTGTGTTGCGTAGATGAGGTAAACAGCGAATGCTGGGTCTTTTTTATAAACCATAATTAAAAAAAAAAAGTTCGGATTTCAGCGTAAATAGCCGAGTTTTTATAAAAACTATAAGAAACGAACTACCAAACCATTCCCTATATCCTCCAGAACAGATTGCCAAATCGTTCTTGACTTTTTTTCAGTTTTATCCCCAAAAACGGATTGCCAAATCGTTCTTGACTTTTGCTACAGTATTTTTTTTTTTTTTTTTTTTACAGTTTGATTATAAAATAAATTATATAATTTGTTTGATTTTGTATATTAACAATAAGATTAATGGAACAATTTGAATATATTTTTTTTTGTGTATTTTGACCATTTTATCATTTTATCATTTTAACAAATCAATTGATTGGTTTTTTATGTAAAAAAATCAATAAATATTTCCGTAAAGAAAATTAAAAGAAAATGTAAAAGTGAATTACAATAACAATACTAAAAATTTGTATCTCTGGATACTTTTTTCTAGAAAATAATGTCTCTGAATGATTAATAGACATATTTTTCATAATCTAACATCTTTTATGGCAAAAATCGACTCTATTTTAATTTTTTTTCAAAACTTATGGTTACAGAAACTTCTAAATCCTCCATGTAGTAGACCAATGTATCATTATTTTAAAAAATCAACCAATTAGAATACTAACATATTTTTTCATAAATAAAACACTTATTTTATATTTTGTATATTAACAATAAGATTAATGGAACCATTTGAATATATTTTTTTATATAAAAAACCAATCAATTGATTTGTTAAAATGATAAAATGATAAAATGGTCAAAATACACAAAAAAAAATATATTCAAATTGTTTCATTAATCTTGTTGTTAATATACAAAATCAAACAAATTATATGATTTATTTTATAATCAAACTGTAAAAAAAATATATATATATATATATATATATATATATATACTGTAGCGAATGTCAAGAACGGTTTGGCAACCCGTTTTTGAGATAAAACTGAAAAAAAGTCAAGAACGGTTTGGCAATCCGTTCTGGAGAATATAGGGAATGGTTTTGGCAGTCCATTTCTTATGGTTTTTGTAAAAACTCGGCTAATTATATTGAAATCCGAACTTTTTTTTTTTAATTATGGTTTATAAAAAAAACTCGCGAATGCTTAGACACGTGGTGGTGTTAAGTGAATTGTTATACCGTTTTAGGACACCAAACACCCCCAGCCCACAGGACCCAGCTAATTCAAAGGTTGGACTAGTGAGTATAGTTCATGTATTACTTGCGAACACCTGGCACAAATAAAAGGATTTCTATTTATCGTCTTTATGTGTAGGGCCCGCGCATCCTCTTCGAGATTTTATTCACGGTTCTGAGGATGCGGGGTGTTCCGCGTTTAAATAGGATTGATTGGATGGTGAACAGCAGAGTTAATTTAGGTGCAGTGGTGCACCAAAAAAACAGTACAGTTGTACACGTGGTAGTTTTTGGTTGGTCGTGACACGATTTAGGATACCAAATGCACGCGTTCTTTATGCTGCGTGGCCAAGGCCAACTAGGACGAGCCACGTCCCACGTCCCAGGGACCCTGGGTGTGCATAATATTTAAGATTTGTTGTGGCCATTCTCTGAATCGATATGTATGTAGTTTAATAGTTTGAAGACTTTTAGTAAATGCATTGATTGTTTTATTCAATTCAGTTTTATGTCATGAAAATTAACGACAGTAACGATTTATAGACTAATTATTTCTGGTATTAAAAATTATGAAACTTGATAAGTGCTACCATTATTCATTTGATAATGGTTACCTTGATAATATTAATAATGATTTTTAAAATCAATTTAAATAAGGTTGGGAATAGAAGGGGAAAAAAAAAGACAAAAAGCCCATTGCATTAGCAATATGAGTTGTCAAACAATAACATTTCAATTTCAATTTCGAAACACTTGATAATACATCGAGAATCATTAAATCCAGTATGTTAAATTTAATCACTCGAAATATTACATTTTGATTTTAAATTTTATTTTGAAAGATAATCAATATCATCAAAATAAATCATTATAAAATAATCCATCTTATATGTCTTTCGTTCTTCAGATCTACTTATTAAAAATGACTCTGCACTTCATTAGTTACCGTGATGTAACACTGATGCTGTGTGTCGTATGTATAGACTTCGTATCCTCTGAGATATCTCAAAAAAACTTTGCGTGACTTTTTGGAATATCTCAATCGTTCAAATAAGTTCTGCGTGAATCTCAAAGCTCAAATAATAATGGCCCCCTACATTCCTCCGAATAGGCACCGGACACGTCGGTCACACAAAAATTGAGATATCTTAGAGGATCCGCACCCGTATGTATGTTCCCCTTTGACTAATTTTTTTTTTTTAAAGATCGACTAATTATTTTTCAATTAATTATTTTTAGAAAAGTAAAACATGATGACCTTTACTCACTTCACAAGTGACATCTCCAAAAGTCTCCAACGGCTCACAGGCCATATGACTAGAATTCTACACTGTTGGTAGAATATACTAATATAATAAGATTTATGGATAAATTCAAGGCGGATTTAAAAATAAAAAAGGATAAAATTGTCAACGGATCGTGTGAATAGGTGTCGTGGTGGGAAATTTGCACCTCGAAGTTTCTCGTCAAATATGTGATTTTAAAATTTTGCTAAATCTATCCATGCAAGATTAGGAAGAATTGAAAAATGAAGAAAAGAAAACTATACGACGCTGGAGAGACCGTACAAAATTAACTAGGTATGTCTGGCGTATTAAAAAATAACTTAATATTATCTTAGTTTCTGAATTTTTTTTTCATATTTTATACATGCTTTTAACTACGTAGAATAACATATATATTCTTCAAATTTTCTGATCCGATCCTCTAATACTGGTTAATGAAACCAAAATTCCAATATAATTTTAATTAATTTTCAGCAAACTTTTAGATTGGCGTTTTTAATTTTCTCAATCAAAAGTGTCTTTATTCAGACCCTGAAAAAAGTTCATTCCGTTTATCCACTTTTCTAGAGACGCATCTATCATACATTCATACTCATACCGCTAGAATTTCAGAAATAATTTCAAAAAATTCAATCTTGGAATTTTGCTCTATTCAGAAAAAATAATATCCTGTCCTGAACTTTGATTTTAGAATTTTAGATTTAATTTAGATCGTCGATCTCTAATTGATTGTGATTGTTATATTGAATTTGTAATTCGTAGATTTAATTTTTAGATCTTAGAACACTAATGAGTTTGCAACCAAGTTTTTTCAATCTGATTCGATAATCTTTTATTCTATCGTGATAAAAATCCTACGCCCTGCACTTTTCCTTGCTTTTTTAACTTTTTAGACAAAAGACAGAAACCAAATCTCTCAATAAAAATACTATTTACTATCTAAGAGTATGTTTGGTTGAGTTGATAATATGCTATTTTTTTGGATCAAGCTATTCGGAATAGTTTATTCGGTGTTTGGTTGAATTAGAATAGTTAAAATAGAGAATTCAATTTTTTTATCTTATTAAAATAGATTATTTTTAAAGATTTTGAGATTTGACTATTTTAATATGACAAACAAGAGCTAGTTTTAATTTAGTTATTCTAACTATTTTTGTTTTGCAACCAAACATACTCTAAAAGTCTAAATTGATATCTTTTTCAACGCATATGGAATGGTGAAGAAATAAAATTGAGCATATTTTTATCTATGAAAGACAATCTTATATTATTTCATTTAGAGTTGGCAAAAAAAACTTCTAGTTTATGAGTCGTTCGAGAATATTTGAAAAAAAAAAATTCATAAATAGCTAGCTTAATTTAAGTTCCAGTTGTCTCATTTCATTTCGGTCCCTCATATGACGAGTTCAAGTTCAGCTCATTCCGGCCTAATTCATTGACGAACCTGTCTAAACCATTGATTATATTTTTATTTAGCATGAATTATTGATATGTCAGGTCTATATAATATCTCACCTCAACTCGGATACAGCAGATTTGGTATCTAACAAAGTGGAAATTGTAAAAACCAATCTGTCAATGAATGGTGATGTTTTTCTTGAAACGTTGTTACAGCTGTTTAAAACACTGCAAGTTTGAAAGCAAGGGCTTCCGACTTCCGAGTAATTTCCGAAAGGCCTGTACTATATTGTGTTGGCCCGGTAACAGTAACATATCAAAGGCCCAAAATTCTGACCCTAATTGAGGGATAATATAGTAATTGAACACACTTATATCCCCTATATATTTCGGTTATAAACATACTAGGGTTTTGGTTGCGGCGCGGCTGGATCGAGTATTAGCCTTCTAGGGTTTCTCCAAATCCATCTCCCCCCGCCTTTCTACAGACGTTTCCAATGGCGCCGGTCAAGAAATCGGTACTGCCTTTCGCACATCCCTTGATGGGTTGATCAATCTGTTAGCTGTTTTCCTGATTTTGTTGTTAGATTTGACTTCGAAGAGTTTCTAATGGTTTGTTTTGATCGATCGAAATGCAGAAGAAGAGCACTGAGAGCATCAACAACAGGCTTGCTCTCGTGATGAAGAGCGGGAAATACACGCTCGGATACAAGACCGTGTTGAAGACACTCCGCAGCTCCAAGAGTAAGATTTCATCAGTTCATTTTTCTCCTTTGGTTTTTCAAAATTATCTAGATTGGTTCATTTTTCTCCTTTGGCACCTGGTTCCGTTTCCGATCCTTATCTAGTTTTGTCCATGAGAATTTACCTTGTTTATGAAATATCAAAATAGTGTCATATGGTACCAAGTGTTATATGAAGTTGTGAAACATGTTTTTAGTAAATCTATAGCTGTTACACGGTAGCTATTGAAATAATTTACAGTGTCTTTTAGGATTGTACACTTTTGGAGTAGCTCACAATCAATGTTCACGGCTTAGTAGTTATTGTGTTCAAAATTTTAAATTGATATACTAGGATTTATCTGATAGTACATTTTTTTTATTGAAATAATGACTGTTAGGCTAAAATGTATTACTGTTGTTTTGTTTCATTTACTAAGTGTGTCCAATGTAGTTTTCATTATAAGATGGAATGGGACTGAAGTTTGGCTCTCTGGCTGTTTTGTTGTGCCTTAGAGATGAATATAGTTCCCAATAGTATTTCTCCTATTCCTTTATTAGTTCCTCTATATCACAATTATTGATTTGGGGAATAGCTTATGGGTGAGACATGCTCTTAATATACAACCCCTTAATTTTTGCTATACTATAATGCTTTTAAAAATAATATGCATTGGTATTAATATATATTACATTAGATGTTTAAATTGTAAATAATAACTGAGGTGGAAGACTTGGATTAATTGTAAGCATTGTCGGTATTCAATTATTGAATACCTTTGTGGTCAACTTTTGAATGTTTCATTTAATCATGATATTTCATACTTTTTATCAATAGGTAAGTTGGTGATAATTTCAAACAATTGCCCCCCTCTGAGAAAGTCAGAAATTGAGTACTATGCTATGTTGGCGAAGGTTGGCGTGCACCATTTTAATGGAAGTAAGTATCGATTGTTTTCATCAATAATTCAAATTGTTCAATAGATGCTTTTAGATTCTCGTAGGTGCTGCTTCCATCATGATGTTTTCTTTTTTTGTATCATAGTCGATAGTTTCTGTCAGATTTAACATAATTGGATGGTAATTATTTATGGGGTTATTTTAGATTTTGCATAATAGAACTTTGATTATTTATTGGGTATGCATGATATGTAGTTTTAAAATTTCTATTACTGGGTCTGAACTTTGGGATGTCATGAAATTATTGCCCCAAAATATTTATGAAAATTATGTTTTATTTTGTTTTCGGCAGATAATGTCGACCTTGGAACAGCATGCGGGAAGTACTACAGGGTCTGCTGCCTTAGCATAATTGATCCTGGTTTGTTTTCAACTTTTTTTCATATTTTTTAATCTTGCAGTCTCAATATATTTCATTATCTAAATATGGATTTCTATGTTCTTTAGGTGACTCTGATATTATCAAGACTCTACCTGGTGATCAGTGAAAAGCAGAGCTGGTTCTAATTTTAGTTCCTTTCTGTTATTTCCTGTTTGTGTTAAAACTTGTGTTGAACATTAAAATTTTGTTTTTAAAATGTTTAATGATGGAGCTTAGTTTTTTTTTATGGTCAGATTGAATTTTTGATGTTGTCTCAGTTTGTAATCTGTCTTGAGGGTTCTTTTTGCATGAGAATATGTCTATGGAGCTGGTTCTAATCTGTAGAATGTTTTTCAGTCGCTAGTGATGTAGTGATATGCACAAGCCGAATAGGCATTTTAGCCATTTCAGACTATACTGATGGCGATTGAACAGACTGAAATATTGAAACGACTATGCTTTATATTAGATTCTGATGTTGATCAGATTATATAACCCTCTCCTAAATTACGTTGGGGCTTTACATCAGTATTATTTCAGATGGCTCGAAATTAGATGGAGCACCTTTGTATCCGTAGCATGATTAGCACTAAAGAACAGACGTCTTAAACAAAAAGGAACGCACTTATTGCTGATGTAAGTGAAGGAAAAATTTGTCATATTAATCTTGCATATTGCGAATCCGCTATTGTTCTACAAGGCAAGCCAGGTGGCCTGATAATCAGGGATTCAGGAACCTTTTGTCCTTTTGAAATGTTATTCGAGGTAGCACAGTTGGCTAGAAAAAAATTCTAGGATTGTTGTATCTAAAGATCGAGAGTTCGATTCTCCCTCATGACTTCGCAGTCTCTGCGAAGGTAGACTGCGAAGGTTTCAAAAAAAAAAAGATTTGAACTCCCAAATATTACCCAAGTCCGAATTAAAAAAAAACTTTTTTGGGGTGGTAGTTCTCGGGTCAAATTGAGCATCGCGAATTGATCTGGTCACCTGTTTAGGAAATCATGATTTTGAAAGAGGTCAGATCGTGGATTGCTACCTCTACTGCGTGTGAATAAAGTGGGCAATTTTAGGCACAAGTTTGACTTATTGCATGATGCTTGAGAGAGCAAGGCATTTCTAAAGGCACCTCGAAAAAAAGTACATTTTGTCAATTATATATATGTACAGGGGCGGATGCAGGATTTTCACCAGGATAAGACAAGAAATTATCGAATTTAGTTTAAATAGATAATCGGATTCAAACCCATTAAATAATCGGATACTAAATCATGTAATAAATATGGATAATCAGGTCGCTTTTGGCTGATTTTGCAAGTTATACTGCTCAACTTTGGATAATGAGATGCTTCTTTAAAGCCCAATTTACGCTTAAAAAACCAAATAAAATTACTTGCCAGTTCTCAGTGAACATCTATTATTTTTTAACAGCACCGGTATAAATACACATGGCAGTTTCTACCATGCTATAAGACAAAAAAGCACCAGTATAAAATTATACAACATATCTCACTAATTATAAGTTTTTATTAGAAATCTTAGCATTTAATTAAGGAACATCCAGATGAATTATACCTTGGTGAACTCCCGGCCATAGATGTGCTTGTAGCTGATGAAAGCAAGCTTTAATTGAGGAATGCTTCTCTTGCTAAATATCTCCAGGATCACGGACTCGTCAACCCCTTAATGGAGAGGAGATTTGAGTTTTTTTTTTTTGAGTCTCTAAATCAGAGATTTTAATTATCAGCGACATTTTTGTTTTACTTTGGACCAGCGACTTTTACTCTGGAGGAAGCATATTTTTTTTTTTTCTCTGGATCAGCGACAGCGCACAGACCGAGTTAAAACTTTGGGCTCTATTTAACTTGTGTTGGGCTATCTCAGTATATCAGATTGTTGGGCTTATAACAGATCCAGGGTAGGGCAATTTTATTTTTCAGGGTATAGTAAAGGCCCAAATTTTAGTTCTTGTAAACTAAATTTGAATTTTCAGGGTAGGACAGTTGCCTTATCCTGGGCTTAACTGGATCCCCCCTGTATATGTATATTATTTAAAAAAGTGCTTAGTTCGTATGATTTACAGAATTCAAATGTCTACCGTTAGATTTACGAAAATAAAAGATGAAAGATGAACGAAATGAACAAATTGGGAGCGAGAGAAAAACACTGTGAAAGTCATGGCACTCAAGTCGATAATGTGGTGTGACACGTGTTGCACACCGTGATCATCATCCAAGGTGAATGGCACGGCACGGTATGGTACAACCATGGTAACAAACGAATAGTTCAGGTTCAATTTGGTAGAGTTAAAAATTTGTGATTCGGGTATAATTTAGGTATAATCCGGAAATGATTCGGTACAACAAGCAAACAAAAAAAATTGCATTTTTTTCGTGTTTTTCTCGCGAATAATTTGTGATTCGCGTTTTATTCGCGAATAAAACATATTATACGTGTTTTTTGTGTTTTGTTCGGAGTTCGGTTCGGAAGCATAAAAAAAGAATAAAACGCAAATTATTCGTGAATTTATCACGTGTATTGTAACTATGGGTACAACACGCAAACAAGTCAGACATCACAACACGTGACCTGATATGACCAAAACTATTTCAACAACAATTTTAAATATCAGACAACAAAATTATTTTTATCTGCATCAATACTTTTTTACAACATTGTTTCTCTATTTTATCATTGTTTACAATATTTTGAACTTTTTCCTTTTCAAACAAACTTTAAATTTTGAAAAAAAAATTAAACATGATCAATTGTGACTAGTTATGTCAAGTTTGATCAAGACGCGACTAATGCAGCGTGATCATTCCTCATAATTTTATTAACAACACGGCACAGCAGACACAAAATTAATTCAAGCCTAGTACAGTGAAACCGAACAAAGCAAAAAAACGATCAATATATGGTTTTTTCCAAAATAAGCTTCACTTGTAACACTGAATACCAAACCGGTTGAGCTCGAGATCTAGCCGGGTAATCTACATTCTACAGCATCCAGATCAACGATATTTAATTTTTTTTTTACTCAACATGGTTACGTTAAACGACTGAATAATGTGGCATTAAATGATTAGAAACGTAAAGATTCTGAAAAACAACAACAACATGTAATTTCGATAAAAAAAAAAAGTAATAATAAATAAAAAACAATAGTTCTCAATTCGTGTAAGCCGTATTCGTTCGTAGGCCCACAGGGCCTCAGACAAACAGCATAATTCCTGCAAAAACCTCGTTGCATGGTTGAGAGTATTTATATCTCAGCAACTTTAATGAGCTTCTACTAATTATTAATTATTTTTTAGAAATTAAAATATCTAATTAATTTTAGAGTTTCTATTAAGTTATAATAGCAATAAATTAAAAAAAAAATTTTGAGCAAATCATTTAACAGTGTGTAATTTATAAATAGTTTCTTAATAAAAAAAATTTCTATATAGTTTCTAAATAAAAAATTCTTCAGCATTTTTGAAACTAAGAGCCTATTCAACTGTCTCTCTAGCAGTGGAATGGGAACAAAAATTGAACTGATTTTCACTAAACTGAATTTTCTTTTTTCCACAAACACAATATGCCAGCCAATCAAAGCCTAATAGTATCAGTAAACTGAGAACAGGCGGGACACATGACATTAATCCAAGTCCCATAGATTAGAGACGAATGCCATGTGTCCAATCCAAAACGAATTCGGACCTATAAAGTAACTCAAAATTTGGTTTTGGATACGGACTGTCCGATTTACTCTTTCCCAAATATTAAAGAGGTCCCGTACATCTCATTTGGGATCGGATTGCTCCGGATTCTAATCGGACACTCTAATACTAAACTCAAAATTTGGGTTACTTTAGCGGATCGAGAGGCAAGACTGGAGAGGCGTGACTGTTTCCGGCTTTCTGCCACACAAGCATATAGACCCCAGTAGAAATTCTAGGGTTCTCCGTTCCCGAAAAATTTCCCGCTCTCTCGTAATTATTTCATAAACATCCCGCCTAAACCCTCTTCTCCTCCTCTCTCTCGCGCCTCGTGCGGCCATGGCTCGAACGAAGCACCTATCGAGCAAATCTGCAAGAAAAAAGGCCGTCGCGCGCAGATCAACTGGTATGTCTCCCTCCTGCCATATCTATTTCCCCTTTCCCCCCCTCTCTTCCCTCTCCTTATATGCGTGCTTGCATATGAACCCTTTGAAGCTAAAATTTGCTGTATGCGAGGGTTTGTAGGGGTAATATGAAGCGACACACAATTTGGAAAATTTCCTCGAAACCCTAACCATTAATTCTTATTTTTAACTCAGCTACTGTTGGAGGGAGCAGCTCCACTGCTCAGCCCGATGGAACGGCTGTAAGTAGCAAATTGTCGTGAATTTTATCTATTTTTTATACTAACTTTAAACCCTCCAAAATCTGGACTTCTAATTTTTCATTTAATTACATATTCAAGGCTTTACAGAACAAACGAGGGGAAGGCAACGACGCTTCTACAACCCAACGGCAGCAGACCCCAAAGAGCACTGCTCGCAAAAGTACACTGGCCCGTCCAACTCCAATACTGAAAGGTCTGATTTGTTGTCTTAGTTTTTTTTTCTGATACTTTGTTTTTACTTTCCTTTATAACCTTGATAGTAGAGAACAACTGTATGAAAACTGTGAAATTTCATATCGAGGAGGGATCGGTCACAATCTAACAGCAGCTGTTGGATTGAAATGCTGGTCAGCAGCTAAGATTTAGTTCGATCTTCCATCCCACCCTCTTTTTTGTTTGGTCATGTGCTTGCTCCCCCTCTCTCTCACCTGTCCACACCCCATTTTTTGCCTGATTTTCTAGAGTTAAATCTGATGTACTTTCTGTAATAAGTTTGGCAATTGCTATTTATTAAATTAATTGTTTTTCTATTCTTACATGAGCTGCTTAAACATAATTCCTGAGGTTGCATGAATACAGAAATTGTAGTAAAATAATATTTTGTAAAACATATTTTTCCACAGGTTTAAAAGAACGTACCTAAGGTTGTTCAAGTATATAATTTCTGATAAATGAGTATTTTCTGAAGTAAAAACCAATTGACTAATAGATGGGCATACATTATTCAATAAAAACAAGTTTCATTTATAGAAACCAAATATTAGATGCACAGAAGTGTTTGATCGAGCCCTTTTGACTCTGAATTTCTCGTACACTGTATTTGTTTAGTACAGTATGCACAGACTCTGCCTCCAAATATTCCAACCAAGCTAGTTGGTTTAAACAAATGGGAATAAGAGGTTTATATGGTGTTTATACTTTCATTTATCTTAAAATTTTGCACGCAATGTGTCAGCTAATTCCAAATGACCCTGATAAAAATGTTACTTTTTTAATACTGACTCAATTTTATATTGATCAGGAAGTGGCCATGATGCAAGACCTCAAGAGACTATGAAAAAGCGTCGATTTCGGCCTGGCACTGTTGCTTTACAGGAAATTCGAAGATTTCAGAAAAGTACCCAACTGTTAATACCGTCCATTGCTTTTGCGCGATGTGTTAGTGCCATTTAGTGTTTTTCTTCTTCTTTTGCTTATTTGGTCTACTATTCAATTTTTTTATAATTGTTTTTTGTAATTTAGGCAAGGGAGGTAACAGAGTTCTTGAACCCAAATATAAACCGATGGACTCCTGGAGCTCTTCTTGCTCTCCAAGAGGTATGTGTCATTCCCTTTTTTAGTTTTTACAATTGAAAACTGAACTTTAAGAATATATTGTGGGGCCCTTGGAACGTTTTTCTCTTATTTTATTTAGTTTGTTCATGATAAAGTTGGTTAATACTATGTAAGCACCAACGACACTGAGATATCCACAGAAAGACAAAAGGTTGGTGTCCTGTGTTTGAATTTGTCTTTACCGAGGCACTTTAAGAAATCATGTTTGTTTTATCAAATGCCCAGATATTCCTATTACTTGTATATATTGGTAATCGTGTTTCTTTTTAAATGTCTTTCTACATGTGATAAACTTCTCACATTAGAAATTAAAATAACTTTAGGCAGCAGAATACTACATTGTAGATCTGTTTGAGGACACCAACCTCTGCGCCATCCATGCCAAGCGGGTCACAATTAGTAAGTAGTTTTTTTTTGCTGCAATATGGATTTTATCCGTTTTCTTCTTTAGATAAGCTTGAGGTGCCTCATGGATTCTGTGTGCATTGTTCCGTAGTCCATAACTGTTCTTGGATTTGCAAAAAAACTTGTTTTATCTTTTTAGTTTTCACATATTAGATGGAAATTCAAGAGCTTCATGACCAAAATGTTGAGTCATAAAACTTGTCAGTGTGTTACTTTCCTTTGCACTCTTGGTTGGGTTCAAGTGTTCAGGCTGAGTTCAAGTCTTGTTCATTGAGGCCATTTTTGGTCGGGTCTTTTCCTGGTTTCTACATTCAGGTCTCAGGTTATTCTTTGCTGATCATTTTGTGGTTAAGGTATCATGTTTCAGGTTGAGCGGGTATGGTTTATATTTTTCTGGGTTTTGTATTTTGGTTCTCAGGCTAGTTTGGACAAAGTGACCTTTGAGTTGCTGCTGGGTCTTTTAGTTCAGACCGGTTATTTGTTGGGTTAGGTACTTGGAGTGTCCTGTTGGGTTTATCAGGTAGGTTTGCAAGTTTGGTTTTCAGACTAGGTTTGATCTGCTTAAACTCATTTGATTTGGGTTCGAGATTAAATTATGAATGAATGTGGGTGCGCTTAATTCTGATACTAGTCGGATTGTAGTGGATGGGTTTAAAGTTTGCCCACTCTACTGTGCCATAATTACCTGGTTACAGTGCTATGTGTGTTTGGCACATAACGTTTACCAGATTTAACTAATACACAATTTGTGCAGCAGTATTCAATTAAACCGGGGAAAGTTGGAAATATCAACAAGCGGTACAAGTCTGATACAGCCTGGGTCATACCTGAGCCATCTGCCAATGTTATTTCCTACTTATTTTGAATTAGCCATCATGTACCTTGAATTCTAACAGCTATTTCTGTTTTCTTGTGTTGTTTTCCAGTGCAAAAGGATATACAATTGGCTAGGCGCATTAGTGGACGTCGGATGTGGTGATATCATGACAAGGCTTTAATTGTTGTGTCAATTAGGTTTAACTTGTGCCAATAGAAATGGACACATCTAACATCTTCTGGATTAATCTTTTAAAGGCAGTACTGCTGGAAGTCTATATTTTTAATGATAGATCGGGTCTGAGCTCGGGTAAGGACTTGTTGGGCCAGGACTTCGATTTGGCCCAATACTTGAAACCTGTTGTTTATTGGTTATCAATGCGATCCATCCTCTATGCGTTTCTTTTACGAATTCAGAGTAGGTCTGATGCCCATCGGACCTACTTTGGATCGATGGGTGTAGTTACCATTGGATTGCATTAAGATTTGTACGAACTACATTGAAATTCGTGCAAGTCTGTTTCAATTTCTGTGTGCACAGATTTTAATGCTAATCATACGGTGATAAAACTAATTGAACCTAAAAGTAGGTCCTATCCTTTTCATTTACGCCTATTCTATCTTATGGTTTCAAACTAGACTTCTCTCTGTTTTTTTTTTCAGGACAGTTTAGTTTTTCTCTCTTCTTTTCACGCAGGGCAATTGGGCGTGTTAAGAAAAAAAAGTCTTGTAGCTCTTGTCGTGATGCAAATTACATTCCAGAAGTGAAATAGATGCCAATTTAAGTTTACATCAAACTTCTTTGTCCCTCTATTGTCTTTCTTCATGGAATTGATACTCTCGGTGATGTCTCATTGCATAGCATCATTCTTTCGTTCATATCATTAATCTGGGACTCAAAAGGATATTTCCGGCACCAGTCATTGTATAATCCAAATTTACAATACAGAAGACAAAACAGAAAGGGTGCCGCCAGTCATTGTACAATCCAAATTTTATACATAGACTATTTTTTTAATTTGCTTTCCAAAATACGGTAATTACCAGTATTGTTTTAAACATAAGCTGTGGGATTTATATGTTCTATATAGATAATAAGAAAGCATCCTAGAGAGGGGGGTAACTCCACAAGTCCAAGTACCCAAAATTAAATTAAAGAGCCGCCTATGTATGCATGCATGTATCACGGACAACATCAACTTAAATCAAGTCCAAGTGAGGTGGAGAACAAAATTAGTTGGCATAAGTACTAATTAGGATAATAGTCACCACCAGTCATTGGATATTTTGAAAACTTATTAAATATACCATTCCTCGAAATTAAAACTGAGACACGTTCTCTCGAGCTAAAACTTATTTTTCAATCTCAGATAAGCAGAAAGCTAAAAAGAAAAACCACAACACATTACCTAATCTTTTCCCCCTCTTCCATGATATGAGACCCAAATTAACCACCAAGGAGAATTCTACCAACTTTTAAATACAACCTGCTACCAAATTACTTGGATTCATCCTTGTGCAAGTCCTCTACAAACTCTGGTACAGCTACTGTACCAATCAAACTCTCTTTCTCAGCCTCTACCACTTTCTCTCCTTCAACCTTTTGCGAACCAGTTAACCTTGCAAGAACCACAAAAGACATACCACCAAGCACATTGTTTGCGCACCTCAGAGCCACCACCGAGCCCTTAAACACTGATGGTGGTAATGCATTAGCCAAAACAAATTCAATACCATTCAATGTCTGGTACCTGAAATTGCTACTCAAGCCCATGTGCAATGCCCAAGTAGATGCATTGAGAAGAGTAGGAGGCGCTTTGTTGGGAGTCTCAAAAGCTGGGTCCATTTTCTTTCTGAGTGCTAGCAGTCCATTAGAGAGAGCTGTACCCGCAACACCAGCAACAAACCCAACAGCTGCAAAGGTGGCACCTTTGTACAAGAAAGTGCCGAGACGGGCTGGAATTGAATATGGCCCAGGTTCAAACATGTGGCTAGTAGGAGAGGAGGAGAAGATACCTGGTAAAGAGGCTGGTATGGAGGATGCGGTAGGTGCTAAGAGGTACATTAGCACAAAGTTGAGTATTGATCCAACAACTAGGGTTGAAAAGACAAAATCCAGTTCGTTTAAACCGAAATTGGGTCTTGATGCCATGTCGCCTAGTACGCAAGCAGTTACCCCAACTAATTCTTCCATTAAAACCTTGAAGGGGAATTGCGGATCGGCTAAAACCCTAGATCGCCATCCCTCAAGAAACGCACTGATCGGGTCGAACGGCCGTTTATTACTCGAGTTGGAATCATCGTCAGAGGGATTGGACGACTCCTCGTCCTTCCCTCCACCGCCGCCGCCGGTAAAGCGACCACCCGATCCTGGAGGAGGAATATCACCACCGTCAGAGGCCAAGGATGGGAGATCGGAGGAGGCGGATGTGGAGATGGAAACAGGCAATGATGGTTTGGTGAGGGAAGGTGTAGATCGGAGTGAAAGAGAGGTGGAGGGAAAGGCGATGGGATTTGAACTCGGATTTCGATTGCAAAGGTGTGGAGTAGAAGCAGAGCGGAGGAGAGAGAGGCGAAAAGCGGCGGCGGCCATGGCGCTTTAGTCGGAGAGAGAGAGTAACGGGTGTCTCTGTTGGGGTTTGTTTCAAAGGTTCGTCTGGATGCTAACTCTGGAATGTTTATCAATCGTAAATTACTTATTTTCTTTTTTTTAGGAAGTTACTTATAAATTCTGAGGTTTTGTACAAGGTTGTTTTTGTATGGGTAACAGTGTAATGGGTTATTTATGGAGCGGTTAAGTAGTTAATAATTTACTTTATCCATCAGTTTAAATTGTAAAAACACTTTAAAATTAAATTTTAATAAATATTGCATTACTATTATCATAAAAATGTTATTGAAAAATAATCATTTTGTGACTTTGTGATTGATGTAAAATGAGTCCATATCTTCTATGCTATTGCTACCTCATCAAAAGATAAAGTTATTAGCCACACACGATCCAGATCACCATTTCAATGAAGTATTTCAGAGGATGCGGAGTCAGTGATGATGGCCCACCTAGTAAAACAGTGAGGTTGGCGCACGTAATTTCTTTTCTTTTTCTTTTTGCTTGAAAGGTTGGCGCACGTAATTTCAATACAAACAAAGGTTCCTTTTGTTTCATTCAGAACTTTTTAATGAAAGATACTGAAAAAATAAATTCAAAATACAAAAACAAACAAACTGAACACAGATATAAACGCACGCCTTGGCTCAAGTACACGTTATTTTTTTTTTCCAAATGTTCAAATGCATAAAATCAGCATAACATGCAAACGTGTTCAGAAAGTAAACATAAAATTATCGAAGTTTTAAAATAAAGATATTATTCTTAAATATTAAATAATTGAGCTAGACAAAAGAAGGAATTTCATGGTTTGTGCTTGTACAAGAAAAAAATACTGTCATACCACTGTAGGCTGTAGCTGTGTGAAATGGCTTGATTCTCCAGTATTTATGTGCTCATATCCCGTGTGTCGGATTGTGGTGCTAAACACGAGCACCATTTAAAAACCCATCAACCAAACCTGTACCTGATTTAGTACATAGACCATCCGGCAAGTATGAAATTAGAGAAGGGTTCCAATATCTTATCTCCTCATACCTCATCCATACCTCATGTTATATATCTCTATTTTCAAAGTCTAAACTATCGATCCGAACCGTTCAACATGATATTCATGCTAAAATATTCTTGGAGATGAAATTTTATAATTTTTGAAATTTTTTACTATTTTTTAAGATAGGTATAAAATCACTGTTTTTTGAACGGTCCAGATACAGTGATTTTGTACCTACCTTAAAAAATGGTAAAAAAATTGCAAAAATTATAAAATTTCATCCCCAAGCATATTTTAGTATGAATATCATGTTGAATGGTTCGGATTGATAGTTTGGATTTTGAAAATAGAGATATATAACATGAGGTATGGATGAGGTATGAGGAGATGAGGTATTAGAATTCTACTCATGAAATTAATGCATAGATAGTTCTGTAGAAGACCAGTAAGTATGAAATTATTAACTTTCAAAAGGAGCAATTTGGGAAAAAATATTTTAAATGGGCAATCTGGAGGAAAAATGAAAATTTTAAATTAACAACCTGATGTGAATATGAAGTCATCGGTGATTGATGAAACTAAACCTAGCCCTTCATTAGCCACTATCTGGTTTTTTCAAAAAAAACCTAGCCCTTCATTAACTGACAAATATTTTTTTGAAAGCGAAACAAGAGAGTCAAGCTCCCAGATTCCTATTAAAGATAACACCAAAGGTGTAATAAAGAGTTATTTACAAATTAACTGACAAATATTAATTATAGATATATATATATTCCACTAACCGATAATTTTTTCGTCCTAGAATCAATCCGTCATACACTTTGTGATCTGAACATTTAAACGAATTGTTAAATAACCTTAGACATTCCCATATTATCCTCAAAAGACTTCAATGAAAGAGTCACAAAAAACCGATTATTGGGACACCTAACTCTCACAGCTAATGCAAGTGTTAATTGTCCGTCGAATATTTTTTCCTTTTTCATGCTGCTCCCCAACAAACCCGAAAGGTACTTGAAACCCAAAACTGAATGTGAAACGATACAAATAAAAATAGATTCCTGACGTCATAAATGTAAAATAAATATTGTTACTCATCACTCGGAAATCCTACAAAACAACGTAGTTCATTTTTAAGGTCACCTATTATTTTTAACCTAGTCCCATCTTTATTCTGGCCAGTCTACTCTTGAGACTCGTCATAAATGAAACTGCGACGTCCCGACAAAGAAACAAGACGTGGATCCTTCATTCAGTAGCATAAAACAGTGATAGATTTTTTATTTTTCCTATTGCAGGGACGGAAATGGCAACATAAAAGTTGACATATTTATTTTATAAAACAGAGCCTGATAACTGTGTTTATTAGTAACAGTAGGAACATGAACAAGATAGTTTTTTTTTTTTACTATTGAAACGCCCGTAGGCCACACGAACAAGATAGTTTCTAGCTAGCCAGGTGGCCAGTTCATCTGGCGCCCTCCAAGGAGATGCACATGCAAATGGTAGACCGATTGACCTGAAACAAATCAAATCAAATAATGAGAAAAATGTAAGGGAAATTAGGAGCTGTTCAGATATGAATAGTAAATTGCACTGACAAAAAAAGATCCTACTCTGCTGTTATCCCACTCCAAATGGGATAACAGGACACTGTTATTCCATTTGGAGAACAGCAGAGTCGGATCCGACAAAAAAGGCTGTGAATCCGCCCATGTTGGTAGATCATAATTCCATGTAATCCTTATCTTCTGCTTTTTTGTTTGTTCTTTTATTATCCAATTTATCAGTCAGAGGCATAACGAATGCTTAAACATAAACTACCACCAACATAAATCATTAGACTAATGTCTTAGTACCAAACTGGAGAGGTCCAATACCACTTTGTGCAAGTTGACACTGGAACTTCACTCAAAATTTATGCCCCCTTATGAATGCAGGTTATTGTCCAAACTGTAGCCTAAACTTCCTCTATCAACTCAATTAAAAGAACTTGGAACTTATTTTTGTCTCTCTAAGATGCAAGGGGCAGATTTGGCAAAACATGTTTCAAGGTGGGGACACAACAAAGTAACAAAAAAGTGAGTTGATTGGGGGGGGGGGGGGGGGGGGGGGACGCAACAAAGTAAAACAAAAGGATCAACAAAAAAGAATGTTCTTGTAAGACTCATACGATGAACCACATTCAACAGTTCAAGATGTGCACTAAACAATAATTGGAAAAAAGCAATTATAGCGCGCTCGCAATTTAAATATGTTGGATTTGTTCCATGAACTTTGTAACAAATTAAGAGAGAGAGCTAATACTCAACCTATTATATTTATAAAGGTGTTTGCCATCATTGAAAATAACATAGCAGAAATTTGACATATGGATGTTGTTAACGATATTAGTCTTCTCAATTAACCAACATACCAATGGTTACTTGAGAAGTATTTACATTGATTGTAAATACAGGGACCAAGCATTTAAATTGATTGTAAATAGATGAACTTACCCTGCTAGAATGTACAATGAGAACCAATACATTTCTCCAAAAAATATGTGAACAAGAGTAAATTTCATGCAAATTTCAGAACTCACATCCAAGGGGACCATCATTAATAACAACTCTGAAGCCATCATCAAGATTTTCCTGCTTTGCTACCAGCTTTGCCACATAAAGGAGATGGCCAAGTATCTCCACATGCCTCTCCTCAGCCTATTCACAAAGAAAATTTTACAGAGATTAATTGCTAATGCACATATTACACTCTAATTGTTTGGAACACCATAGAGGATCCTACCTCCTTTCAACAGCATTTAGTTGTCACTTCGTAATTTAGTGTTTTGGAAATAAATAAGAAAAAAAAAAATCACTGTAGAGAACCAGTAGAGGTTAATGACTGCACCGGCATGGTACTAAAACCCTATTGCAGAAACCTAGTAATGAGATGGTATGAAACACTGAGATTACAGGAAGCATGTCTTATCAAGTCATGAATCTCCACATAAAGATAGCAAAATCCACTTAATTCTGAATAATAAAAATGTTCAGGAAGTAACAGTTAAACCAGCCACTGAGTTATAAATGTAGAAGAAAGAAAAAGAAAAAGTCACCATTGAAAGCCTAGTTAGTCCATCCTTGACTGTCGGGAGGATAATGATGTGGGTTGGAGCTTGTGGAGAGATGTCTCTAAATGCAAGAACCTATCATGTTATATTTTATTAGTAGAAAAGCCACCACACACACAGCACATAAAAGAACTGGAGACTAGTTTCTTTCTATTGAAGAAAATATATTTTTAAGCATTTTAAGCTATTTATTGAACCCAATTCTCCAGCAAATAATGCAATCACAAGTACCCTACACAGTGTTAATTAAGCACCACTTCTTACTGCACTTTCTTGGAATCAGAAAGTAGAAGAGGTGCAACTAATGCAACATATGTGATTCCTGAAGAGTGCCTTCACAAGTTTAAATAGGTATTTTCATAAATATAGGCAGTAACCATAAAAAAAAAAAAAAGGCGATACAGTAGATATAAAGGGACGCCCCCCTTGATATCATCCAGAACATTACCAAAACAGGAGCATGTGCCAGGTCTTATTCTTAGAGGAGGATCACTGACAATGCCTAAATCTAAGAAACTTATCAATTAGATCAAGAGTTGACAAGTGGCAGGGATGCAACGGTTTTGGCAATGGAAAAGCTCATTTTCCTCTCACGCAAATACCCAACTTTATCTCCTGACACTGGAAAAGCTCAAGAATGTCAAATTTAGGCACTGTAAATTGATCCCGCGCTTCTTATCACGCTGACATACCTTTTCATCTTCATAAACAATTTTGGAAGGTATCTCCTTGTTTATTATCTTGTCGAATCTGCAGTTAATTATTTCACAATTCAATTCACAATATCATAGCTGCAGTATATCACATGAATTCACTAAAATTGATATCAGAAACAGCTTCTGAGTTATCACTATCAGAGTTGAATCGACCCAATAATTTGTAGTAGTTTGAACTTCAAATGAATAAAGTAAACCAAATTGGACCAAAATTAGCTAATGGTTAAGGGTACGAAAATCAATGTTGATTTTTGCGTGGTCTTATTAAAGTAAGGGAACAATTAGTGATATTAAATCCACAAAAATATTAGAGAGGGAGGGGAGGGGATGCAATGGGAATTCGGATCCCCTGAAGTAACATCTACAGCAAAATTTGGAGGGGATAAAAATAGTTCATTTGGTTCATCTTTCCCTTTTGCTCCTTTTTATTAAGTTCTGGAGCAAGTGACATTTCAAACTTTTCTTTCCCTTCCCTCCTCTTCCCTCTTCTTCACTCCTTCTGAAGCAAGGCCTAACTTACCTTTAACAATTGAAATTATATTTATCCACAACTGTATTAAGTTAAATATATACATGAAAAGGGGACAGTAAGAAGAAAATCTTACAGGCCCAAAGAATATTTCAAAAGATGTATATCGATCGAAATTATGGAAGTTCAAAACTCTTTGAGTGAAATCCACCTCTAAATATTGACTAATTAGGCAAGCAATAACATAAGGATCGAACAACAAAAGGATCCAACCTGATTTATAAACGGTATATAGATCGCTGGTTTAAATTTGTGCCACGGTATCATATCAACAGTTTTTAGCTCATAACGGTATAGCAAATCAAAGTTATCAACTTCGGCCAAGACGAGAGAGAGTGAGAGACTGACATGGTTGGGGAGTCGGAAGGGGTAGTAGTCAGAGCAGCAGCTTTCTCGTCAGAGGAGGTCGCCATGGAAGGAGAAAGAGAGATGCGAGGAGGTTGAAAGTGAGAGCTCAAAACCCCCAGTCTACTCCGCTCGCCGCTTTTATTATCACTGCCATCTGTCGTGCCGCTTTGCATTTCTAGCAGGCCATCGGTTCTCTCAGGTTCCTCCTTTTATCTTTTATTTTTTTTTTATTTTTATTTTTTATAATAAAATAAAAACAGATTCCTCTTTTTAACTACCCGGTGAATCTGCCGAAAGCCCGAAATTTTTATTAATCGAAATTAAATAAAAAAATATCAAAAAAAAAAAATAGATTCTGAAATTTTTTGAAATCTAAGAAGAAGGGTTAAATTATCCCGTCCCTACGGACGGGACAATTTATCCGTCCCACTTAATTAAAATTCCGTCTCCAATCTCAATTAACTAAACCAAACAAAACAGTAAAAAAAGATTAAATAAGACACGAAACAAAGCATTCTGTCCATACTAAAAAAAAAAAATGCGCAATCTCTTATCAGTGCGCCGTGAGGCACTTAATGGAGATCGTTTATATGGGTGTAAAACGGAGTGGATTCGGAGCCAAATTCATATCCATCTTTTGATGAGCTGGTACGGATGCATATAATAAATAGATGTTAAAATTTAAAATTAAATTCACATTAAACGGATACAAATACGAATACGAAGCGAATAATCTACGAATATAAATTCAAATACAGATACAAAACAAATAATTATCCGATGATTAAGTTATACGAACTTTAAAATATAAATTTTAATTAATAATATTCAACCTTGATGTAATTTGTAATAACTTTTTTTTTGCATAATGTGGTTTTCACAGTACCATAATAGATAGCCGCACATCAAATGATCATCTTAAGATATCAATACTGCCAATTTCTACTGTTCGATTCAGATTTGACAGTTCTAGATAGAAAAGCAAGGTACTCATATTTTAACGCGAGAAGCAGCAGATCCGGTAATCTTAGGACAAATATGCGGAATTCGCATCCTCTGAGATATCTTAGACTTTGCGTGACTTTTTGGAATATCTCAATCGTTCAAATAAGTTCTGCACGAATCTCAAAGCACAAATAATACTGCCACCATACGTTCTCCTAATAGGCACCGGACACGTCGGTCACACAAAATTGAGATATCTCAGAGGATACGCACCCGTAAATAATTTTATCTAATTACTCTTACAAAAAGCAAACTAATAAAAAAATCTTAAACATCATAAAAGATATTTTTTTTATTGCCCTTAGTGTGGTCGTAGTACATCCGAAATATAAATTATTTACTGGAAATTATACACAACCAATTCGCCTTGCATAACAAGTGACTGAAAGAAACGTCAGGCAATTACTCAAAACTATCTATTAGCTGATATAAAGAAGTCTTAAAGGTTTCACAGTAAAATTTACATGAAAGCAAATAAAAAAAACTAACAAAAATAACAGCAAATCTAAAGCTCAATAATCCGCAATAGCTAAACTACAAAGTACCTAACACAAGCAAATTATAAAACAAAGCAAATCTACAGATAAGAGTTAAAATAATATTGACAAAGTAAAAACAAAAAATCAGAAAGAGGCTGAACTAGTTCTCCTAAGTTGATATTTGGGTGCTGGTGGTGGACCGGCACAAAGTATCTTGTCAAGTACCTGCACCGGAAATTACACTATAAATATTAAATAAATAAACCAAAAGGTTAAAATACAGGTATAATCAATCAAAAGTTCAAAATAGACAATAAATAGTAGGGTTAAAATGCCCCATTGGTGTTTTGCCCCAACATCGTTATCTCTATTTTCAAAGTTTAAACAATCGATCCGAACTGCTCAATATAATCATCATATTAAAATGTGCTTGGATACAAAATTATATATTTTTTAAATTTTTTTTGCCATTTTTTAAGATAGGTACAAAATCACTATTTTTAGAAGATTCTGGACCTTTCAAAAATAGTGATTTTGTACCTCTCTAAACAACTAGTAAAAAAATTCTAAAAATTCTAAAAGTTGTTATCCAAGCACATTTTAGAATGAAGATCATGTTGAACGGTACGGATCGATTATTTAGACTTTGAAAACAGAGATAATGATGTGGGGCATGATGGGGCACAAAACTAATGGGGCATTTTAACCCTACTCAATAGCACTAATAAGATGAAGTTCCATTGGTTTACTAGATACTGATATTGTACAGACCAGGTATTATGTTGAAATGAACTTGCTAGTACCAAATATAAAGTTCTGGTATCAGTGTGACTGCAGGATTAAACTGTTTTGCATTCCGACATTTTCTTTTTTTGGTACGTAATCACACAGATAGGGTTGCTATATCAGGCTGTTTATCCTTTTTAGTTATATGAAGGCCTGATTATGCTAAATGGGGTTTGACTGGACCAATTTAAACCTAACGGAAACCTACTTTTGAACCGGTGTTTAACTGGAGAAATCTAAACTCTGGAAATCAACTTATGAGCAGGTTGGTCCAACACAAACCCGTTCAACCATCATCAACCCATTTGCCCCAGTTGAACCATACATTATTAATCCAATTTTATGCTAAACAGGACAACAAAGTGCATGGCCCCAGAACAAGATCAAAAAGATATTTCATTAATGTATAGCAAGCGAAACCAACTGTTTCATAGCAAGACACACCTTTTGTTTCTTGAGCCGCTCATTCTCCTCTTCCAAGCGAGACACTTTATTCTCCAGCTCATTTGTGTATGCCTGCCATTTTTTAAACATTTATTCTGTTAAACACAAACTTGTGCCAATTGGTACAAAACCAACCTCATACACTCTAGTCTTTATTGGTTCCTCTCCTGTAGGGCTCTAAACTAAGCACAAACTAAAATCAGGCCCCAATCTGAGCCTGTTATGGATTTGTACTGATAATAACTTGCAGGTATAAGACAAAATACAGTTTGGGGGCCAATATTACAAAAATCCCTTGTTCGCTAAACAATACCACAACCAAATCATTGATTATTATTTTAAATTAAGAACTGTGACACATAAAGAATGCATATATAAAGGGTACCTGTTTCCTAGCTCTCGACCTTGCAGCGGATTCCCGATTTTTAATCATCCTTTTCTGACGCCTCTCCATCGTCTTATCCACTATCTCCCGTGAAGCAGATCCGGGTCCAGACCCAGAATCGCCTGTTCTCTTCCTCCCAGGAGTTGCCACCTCATCCCTTCTCCCCCCACCTGGGTACATTGCATCAATAACTGTGCCCGGCCCCATTCCTCCAACATTTACTGAGGGTCCCATCTGACCTGGCATGTAGCTGCCCAAACCCGAGCCAAACCACTGCATCCCTCGGGGCTGCTGTTGTGCCACAGTAACTGTAGCACTACTGCCTGTGAGGTTGCCTGTATTTACATCCTTGCCAGGCTCCTCTAGTACCACCCCAGCTTTTATTAAAAAGGACTCTAAGGTCATTTCTCCCAACTGGTCATCTCCAGTTTTGTTATCTTCCAGCCCCGAAATGCCTCTCCAGACCTCATCTACAGTTTTCTTACTTAGTGCCGGGGGCATGGTTATGCTCCCTTGGCGTTGAAGGCCTGAATCAAACCCGTTACTGGGACCAGGTCTCAACCCAGTAGCCATAATGGGTCTGGGAGGCGACTCTGACTCGGCAGTTCCTTCAGGGAATATGCTTTTAAGGAGTTCATCAAGGTTCATGCTAAGTAAAGGTTCTCCTATGTGGGACTGTACTTCATTAAGTGTTAGGCTGTATAAGGATCCTTGCCGAGCTAGGTTTTGGATTTGAGAATCTGTCCGGTAGGGCCCGCCCCCACCTTCACCACCTTGCATTTTTCGACTGCCCATCGACCAATTTGTGTCCTCTCTGCTGATTTGGTTTATTGGGAAATTAAGGAACTCGCATGGAGGGCTTGAATCAAACTGGAAAAATTGCAATACTCTTTGGTAGATAAAAGAAGGTGAATCAACTTATCTGCATTTTGAAATAAGTGTTACTGTGGTAGTAAATTGGTAAATTGAATTAAAAAAAGGGTATTACTGTGGCAATAAATTGGTAAATCCTTTGCTGGTTTTTATAATCAACAGGAAAAAGAAATAAGTGTTTCGCATAAATCCTAAAGCCCCAATTAAGCTCCACTAAATTATTCTCACGGTCTCACCAGGTTCAATTTTTGTCATACCAACAATCAACCAAAAACAGCCAAATTAAAACTAAAAGCGCACAAAAAAAAAATTAATCTAATTTCGAAAATTGCAGGTACTCTAAAGAAGCGACAACACCTTTTTTTATTACCAATCCCACTAATCGCATAATTCGCAATAATAAAATTTCACTCCTGCAATAACTACGGAGATTAGGAAAAAGAAAAAAAAAAGACCAAATTCGGGAGACCGACTTACATAAGATCAGATCGATTGAATCCTCGTGTTAATATAGGATTTTTTTTTTCTTTTTCCAGAACTCTGCCAAGAGGCGAATTGTCCGGCAAAGATTATTAATTAAAAAGGGGCACAGGTGACCTCTGCCATGGAAGCACTCGTATTGCATTTTTAATGGTTATATGACGTCATCGGAGAAAAGAGAGAGAGGAGACGAGGGCTAACGGGCCCAATCCATTATGGCCTTTATGGGCTTTGACTCTTCATCTGTATGATGAAAGAGAAATAGTTCATAGGATGCAACTGGTAAATGAGTAGAATTCAAACGGTTAAAAGTTAAAACACTTCACAAAAGTTTACAAGTTATATTTATAAAATTTTGATTTAATTCATTATAAAGTGAAGCAGTTGAAAGTAAAAAAAAAATAGTATATAGTTCTAATGTATTAATTTTTTTTATCATTTTTTTATCAATAGACTTTATACTAAATTAATTCGAAAATTTATAAATTTGACATGTAAATACATCATTCTAAAGCTTAGCAAATCGTTGGTGAGATTAACTTCAAAAACATATCAGAATGACTGCAAACGATGAATTTAAACCATTGAAACCGATCTACTTCATGAGTGATATGTTTACATGTCACATTTATAAACATTCGAATTGATTTATAAGTTAATTTTAATGCGCATTTATAATTTTTTTTTATCACTTGACTTTATACCAAATTAGTTTGAAAGTTTATAAATTTAATATATAAATGCATCATTTGTGAAATAAATCTGTTTTTGTATTCATCATTTGAAATCAGTTGGATAAATTTTGAAATTAAGCTCAATAAAAAAAACTTGATGAGCTTAAGAACACCTTGTTCAATAAATATATCCTGAAAATAGGCAAATACATTCTGAAATCATATCTTTGTTAAAACTATATCATCTTATAGTAGTTTGAAATAACTGTTAAGGCATACTGAGCTAGAGTGGAGGAGAATGAGGAGACTTGAGAACGGATGAAACGAAGAAATTAAAGACGGAATAAAAGTTAATGAAAGAGAGGATATCAACGGCTGGCGAGAAGGAGACAAGCTATTAAAAAATAGTGATTTTGTCTTTATTTGAAAAAATAGTTAAATTTTTTTTTTTGATATTCAAACATATTTTAATATGAAAATCATGTTGAGTGGTTCACTGTTTTAATTTTAAAAATAAAAATAAATATATAGAGCATAATTAGAGCACAAAATCAATAATACATTTTCATCCTACTCTTCAAAAGTTCAAATATATGTATTCCTTTCTCTCTCTCGTCCTCATGGTTATGAGCTTACATGCTTTACTCTGGCTTCGAGATGACGCGGTTATGGCTATACATATATATTCACAGAAATAGATCGTTAGTATCTTAGTGCTTAGATTTTGTTTGTTTTATAAATTAAAAAATGAATTGATTGGTTTTTTTTTCCTTTTCAAAAATAGATGAAACCATATTAATGATATGGTTCCACACTTTAATGTATGAAAAATACTGAAACCACATTGATGGTGTGGCCCAAAAAAACAGCACCCGGTGAAATTGCACCAACTATTTTTTTAATAATAAAAACAGCCATTTCCTTTCCTGAAAAAAAAAAAATTTTGAATTTCTAAAAAGAATCCAGTGCTTATTTTGTATCATGCTTTTTTTTTTCCCATCTTGATAAGACATGATTTGTGCGGGTTCATGATGATTGCTATAGTAATGACGGTGGCCACTTAGCAGCCAAAAATTCAGGTCTGGTGTTATTGTTATTTATTCTTCATTAATTAATTAATTTATCATATTACTTATCCTTAACCACGCACTCGCATAACTCATCATCATGTCACCTAGCTAGCAAGCATGCACCTCCACTTATCTTGCAAACATATTATTTTAACACTAAAGTATAATTAACATGCGCTCTGCGTCGGACTTATGCGCTCTTTAGCATAATTGCTATTAGAGCATCTCCATTAATTGAATAAAGCTCTGCAACCGTAAAACTAAAGTTTTGAGAGGAGAGACAGAAAAAAAAAATGAGTTGTTTTTTACAACTAATAATTTTGTTTCGTTCTGCCAGCGTGTTGAAAAAAAAAGCATTTTTTTTATAAGAAAATTTGCTTTATTAGCAATTAATCAACATCTCAACAATTAAAATAAAATTTGCCACATAAAATTAACAACTGCAAAACAATTACCATCTTAGTAATTATGAAGCAATTAGTTGTTAAACAAATTGGTTTGCATAAAGAATGGGTGCAGCTGATAAACATCATATAAGTAACAAAATTACAATCCTAATCAAACTTGAACTCAATAATGATTAAAGAAGTACCTAGTATGAAACGAAATTATACAGTCAAACTTAACAAAATACACAACAGCCAATTTTTATTTTTCAAACATTTGTTAGATAAGATTGGCTTTGCGAAAATGGATGTTAGATTCTAATCCAATCATTGCGAATATGACATTAAGAATGAATGAAAAATATTGAGGTAAGATACATAGTATCATGGGGTTGCCACACTTTTCGATCCAAATCATTCTGGTAAGATATAATCGACGGTACAAATCATTCAGGTCCTTAACTTGAACAATCCATAATGTAATCAAATACTCAAGGAATAAATGATTCTTTAATTTTATGAACAAAATACATAATACAACTATAAATGGTTAGCTTTTATATCATAACACTAACTGTATCTATGTAGTATGTCTGTATGTGTCTAGATTCCTCCATTTCTTATGGCTGAACCTTTATTTCTTAACTTATTATGGATGAAGTTAAATAGAAATTAATTATGCAGATCAGAGCAATAGAATAAGAGGAAGAGTAGTGGGTTCAGTGCTTTGTTATTACTAATGATGTTGAGGTAACTCTTTTTTTTATGAACTACTAAAATTGCACACTTATGATAATTTGTAAAACTGTAAAGTAATTAGCATTTTGTACTATATCATGATAGTAGTATTGCTAGCATGTTGAAGTAAGAGAACTCAGAGAAGTAAGTGAGGAGTGCTTGTTGCTTAGGTGCTAAATTATTTGTGCTAAATAATATTTGTGTAACTCTGTTAAATTTTTATTTTTAGCTTAGTATTAAATTATACTTGTGCTGAATTATTTTGTTGTGTTAGATGCATTATGTAAACCTATGTTGTTTATTGTGTTAAATTACATTTCTTTGCTGTTTTGTTATTTTGTTGTGCTAAATTAAATTTTTTGTTTTGCTGTTTGTTGTGTTAAATTATTTTGTTGTTGTTTTGTTGTGTAAAGTTATGTTGATTGTATAAAATTGTTGGTTTGATTGGGTATGGCCAGGCTGGGTTGGGTAAGGCAGCCTATGGGCACAGTCAGGCAGGCATAGGCAGACGTGAGCATGGAGGAAAGGCCCATGGACAGACCAGGCATAAATTTTCAAGCCCGTTAAATTGGGCCAGACAAGTGGGCCATTAATTTTTAACAGACAGATTAGACATGGACTTAATGAAATATCTATGGACTCGGTCCATTGCCATCCCTAAATTAATGAAGTACCTAGTTTGGAAAGGAAATTATACAGTCAAACTTAACATGAGAATTTATCAATTCAAAAAATAATAAACAACTGAATGATTAATTCTAGTCCAAGTAGCACTAAAAATCTTGCTTATAAATAATGCGACACTTTGCATTTTAAAATTTAAAATTTCCTGATGTTGAGGCTATCAAGAAAATGCTTACAAAATACACAAAATAAAAACCGTATGAATTCAATATATAGTGGCCACCGAAACATTCTGTTCTAATAACCTTACAAATCAAATGTACATAAAATAAAATGTTAATAATTCCACCATTGCTGCAAGTAACAAAAATTGAATGAAACGATTTTCTTTTAAAGACAGCTAGAGATCCCTTGTACCAATTTACATTTCCATCTTCTATAACTAAAACTAATTAATCCGCACGGATCATAACGCAAATCAGACGGTTCTGAGCAGGTATCAGACTGATTTGAGTCCGATGCCTATTGGACGCATCCCTGTTCTCCTTGCCGACAAGGACTACAACTCTGGAAAATGATGGCATAAGCAG
Organism: Carex arenaria; assembly: GCA_964058825.1. Taxonomy (NCBI): domain Eukaryota; kingdom Viridiplantae; phylum Streptophyta; class Magnoliopsida; order Poales; family Cyperaceae; genus Carex; species Carex arenaria. Next base: position 105,851 of record CAXKVW010000072.1, read on the forward strand.
GATGCGCCTTCTTTCTAACATTTGTCTGAGGAGCAAAGCTTGGGTGTGATGTGCTCACCAAGAGAGTTTGGTGAGCACAACTTCAAAATTAATTATATCGAATCGACTTCAAACGACGAATCTAAACCGTTGAAATCCATATACTTCATAAGTGATGCATCTACATGCAAAATTTTGAAAGTTACGAATTCATTTGCTACGAAGTTAAGCGGTCAAAGAAATGATGAAAAATAAATATATAAAACAACTTATAAAATAACTTATTAAAATATTCATTACTTTGACTGCTTGATCTTGTAGCAAATTAATTCGAAACTTTCAAAATTTTGCACGTACATGCATCACTCATGAAGTACATAGATTTCAACGGTTTGGATTCATAATTTAAAGCCAATCCGATCTACTTTTGGAGTTGTTCTCACCAAACTCTCTAGATGAACACATCACACCCTAGATTTACTCTTTATCTGAGTTCTAATTCTTTTTATCTTTCTGGGTTATCTCTCCAACTTTTATGTTGTATATTTGTAATGTTGTGCATGCAGACTAGGGGTGAAAACGGAGCAGATATGGAGTGGATAGTGGTAAAACCATATCCATATTTTGTATTCATTTTTCGGATACGGAGCAGATATCAGACATATCAGACGGATACAGATATAGGTCCGGATTAGATCGGATATTTATTAAAATAATATAAAAATTATTAAAAATTATTAAAGTTCATAATATTTATCTAATTATAATGGTGAATACATAAATTTTTCATAATATATATTAAAATATATAGTACATATCTACTATTTAGATACAGATAATTGAAAAGTAAAATTATATCAGTATCCTTATCCACACAAATATTCAGATATCAGATATTCACATTTAATTTTTCGAATACAGATCGGATATTATCCATACCGTTTTCACCCCTAATGCAGACACATCTAACTTTTCTGTTTGGTAGTAACAATGTTCTGACCTGGCTTACAAGACAGCTTTTGCTCGTGGCTAAAGAACATGATTTAACTAAATTTGCCACATAAGTAATTTTCATTATAGCAAGTTGAAAAATTTAGGCATATATTCTTGCATTTTTCACTGGGTTAATAAGAAATAGGTGTTGTTTTTCTATGGGTTCTCTGTAAATTAAACTCCAAATTAAACTATACGCCCTTGGTGTTGCAGATAGCCCTGTGGGCTGTGGGGAGATGACTATACCTCTATTGGACCGCCTAATCCACAATTTTAGGCCTTTTTTTGCTCAGACTGAAAGGCGTTCTATTGGCTGACATGCTCGATTTAAAGTGACGACGGTTGAACGAAATAAGAGCTGAAAGCTCTTTTAGTTCGCCCTTCTCTTCTTCTAGTTGATCAAGTATTCACCAAGCGCATGTTGTTTGCTGATGTGAATTGGACCTGTACAGTTAACTATTGCTCAAAGTAGCACATGGAAGTACATTCGCAGTTTTGTGCCTTTTTTTCCTACTAAATGTGGTCTCAATGTTAATAGGGACAACAGCTTTAGCTCTCCCAACAGATGTCGAGCTAGTCAGGTCGGGTCATAATCCGGCAGGTCCCGGTCAAGTTGTCGGAAAACCTAGCCTGCCCCAACGTGGAGGTGCTGTTATATCTCTGTGTGTCGCTAGCGTAAATCTTGCCTATGACAATTATGTGGAATCTATTCTATATACTTAATACTTGATCCGGAAGATACTCAACTCAACTACATTATCCGCTACAGGGACTTGCCAGCGAAGTAGAACGGAGAGGAATGCAAGTAGAATTTTTGTTACTGTGGGCTTATTCTTCATGTATTGCTTGATTTCTCTCTTTTAAAGGATGGAAAAGATGGACCTAATAATCTAATATAAATATAGTTTTTTTTTCTCCCGAAAAGATGGAGAATAGGAGTGAATTTTAAAGACGGTTTATCTCCGCTGTTCGTGGACTTCTTTCGAGGCCTGTCCATTTAGATTAGATATTCTATATCTGAATCAATTTTCTCCAAAACTAGTTTCTCACTTTAGAATCAATCAGTCAAACTAGTTTTCAATTCACAATTCTTTGGTCCGTTGAAGAGAGAAGGGTGAAAACGATTAAAAACAAGGACATAGAAGCCTCTGTTTTAAATTGACGCTTTGCCTTTTACATTATGATTCCTGACAGCGAACATTTAGAAGAAATGGGTCAGCATTTACTTGCTGGTTGCAGCCAATTGATATGTGTTGCATCTATTTGTGAAGAGTATTTCTAACGAATCTGTACGTGTGTTGTTGGAACAACGAAATCATCTCTGTTGGGATCTTTTATGTGGATCCGCCTATAATTATTTATTTGTTTTTCTCTTCTATAAATTCAACTAATATTTTCTGTACTTTTTCAGCGCTCAACCTACAGACAGGAGGTTGATCAACTTTTGCTTTGACACTATAGCATGCAATTTCAATTCATTTAAAATGCATTCTATAATTTTGACTTTTAATATCCATGCAATTTTAAATTAATTCATGTCTATTTCTTTTTTGCCCCTGAAATTTTTACTAGTTCTCATGGCTTTGAACAGCCAATTTAAATTAAGGATTCAGAGTGCAATTGCAGAGCAACATCTCTTCCCCATGGCTTTGAGGCCGGTGTTGATCCAGCCCGAACCATCTCGGTAGCACTCTACCTATTATTCAAACAAAACAGAGAAAATAAAATAAAATCATTTACTAGTTCTCATCGTAAATAAATGTTAAATCTTTCCAGAGTTACGGGCAAAAGTTCAAGTAATGCTGTCCGTAAGAATAAGAGTAGCTTCTGGGCTAAAATATTAGAATTTTATTCTGACGTAAAGAATAATCCAGAGTACTAAAAAAAAGGAAAAGAAAACCACCCAATGAAGCAAAGAATTATATAAACAGTACCATTTTCATGAATCATAAAAAGAAAAAGAAGAATGTTAAGATAAGTTAACATACAGTGTCCAAGATAAGATCGTTGTCAGTGATGGCCCCACCAATCGCATACAAGGAACCACTGAGCACAGCAGTGGCCACATAGCCACGTGCACAATTCATCGGCTCAGCCATCACCCACTTAGGCATTCTCGGGTCATAAATCTCCACAGTGGAGGTGGCCACGTCCCCATTATAACCTCCTACTGCGTAACTAAATTAATGAAAGGAGACAAAGAAGTATCAATTACCAGTTATTAAACTATAGTAAAACAATCATTCTATGCTCACTGCATTCCACCCAAGGAAATATAATATTCATTATTTTCCCCGCAACCCTTAAAGCAATGTCTCATAATGGTATATGGTGCTTAGTTATTTGTCTCTCTGACTGGGGAAGTTACCAATAGATTGTATTAATCAAATAACTTCTCCAGAAAAAAACAATATATTTTTAACAAGGTTTCAGAAATTAGCAAATGACCATTTTTACCTTCCATCCATCAGTTAGCAGTAATCTCCTCACATGTAATGTAAGAGCCTAGAGATGCGAACCGCATCTTATTAATAGTATTCTACCAAAAGTATATGGTTACATACTTACATTATGTCCCAACAGTTGATAAAGCATACGAGGTACTGAAGAATCCTTTTTCCCAATTTAGTTTGTGTGTGTGCGTGTGTGTGTGAGATAGAGAGAGGCTTACAGTTTGTCCTTTAGCACGGCGAGCGAGTGGCAACCTCTTCTTGAATTCATGTTTGGAATCTTTTTCCAATATTGTTCCCTCATGTCAAGTCTTTCCCCTGTTCTGAAGTGTAAAATAACACAAATCAAAATTATATTCAACAATTTGACAAGATGTGAAATAAAAAGAGAGACATGTAGTGAAACAGTGGCATAGGAAAACCACACCTCAAATACTTTGTCCCATCATATCCACCAACAGCATAGATTGCACCATTGAGTGCAGCAGCACCGAATGTAGATCTCTAGAACATCAAAAAAAAAAAAAAATTCTAATTTGCAAGAAGCCAACAAATTAAAACATTTCCATGACTGACAGATTTAAGCTCAATAAATGGAGTAAATAAGCATTTTTAATGATTCCTCTAGAAAACATCTTACTTTCATATGCCCCTGTAAATGAGAAAGATCTCAATTCTGCTCTAGAGCTTAAAAAATATTATTATACAAGATTGTACCAACATCTCCTTAATTGATGTTTTATTTGTTTATGTTTTCTTTGTGAGGGCTAATATGAAGTAAAATAAAAGAATAAAAGTGACCGGCACCTTTTCAAGCATTGGAATAAAATTGATCCACTTTCCAAGAACAGGATCAAGCATTTCGACCTCAGAGAAATATTCTGTTGAGTTCTTTCCACCTAACATATAAATCTTTCCATCTATGGAAACCCCACAGAGGCATCCCTTCTCACGGGTAAGGGATGGTTGTGGGGTCCACTCATCCTTTCTTCTGTCATAACATTCGACTGGAAAGAAAATCATGGACAAATATATAAAGCACATTGTAAGCACATTTTTTTTTCAACCATCTGGTAATACCTTTTTAAGAACAAAAAAAATGTAATACGTATGTGTGAAAATAAATTACAGACATACCCTTGCAAAAGAAAGGATGACATGACCTGAACATAATATATAATATTTTTTCTCGACATTTTTCTAGGTTCAACTGAAAATAGAAAAGAAATCCTAAAAATTAAAAGAAAAACTTACCAGTGTCAAACCAACTTCCATCATAGCCACCAGCCACATAAATCTTCCCATCCAATGTAGTCACTGCCATGTAGCTCATCGCGCTGCTCATTGGCCTGAGCGGCGTCAGCACATCCAAGGATGGTGAGAACGAGTCGAAATCTGATAAGAATGCACTTCCGTTATTGCCCCCGATTAAATAAATGACGTTATCTGAGCACAGACACTGCTTGACGAATTGATGAAGTGAGTTGCAGCTATCTGGAGGGATACAAGTGGAAGAGGCAGAAGATGCTGGGAGCATTGACTCTAGATTCCTTAGGCGGGACCTTAGGCTCGATATTTTGTACTGTGATTGCTCGATTGTTTGTCTCAGCTGTGCAGTCAACTGAGCTGACTCTGCCTGGGTTAGGGTTAGAGAGATGGTTTTGAGTTGTAAAACTTAATATTCTCAGAAACTAATAACAAATAAACAGGAACATTTGTTTTATGTGCACCCATGCAAATAAACAAGAAGTCATTCCATTTGTCTATGAAGTCTGAAGCATAAGAAGTAATATCATGTATACCAACTCTCTTTCTCTCTCCCTCCCTCCCTCTCTCTCTCTTCTCTCATAAATTATTTCATCTTGTGTTGAAACAAACAGTGAAAAACTAAAAGTATTTTGGGCAATTCAAAACTGCATTAGTTAAAACTAGTACATAGGAGATATATTTGTCATTTCTTCCAGGTGCAAGGGTGAAATTAGGAGTATACATGAGATATACACATTTTGGAAGGGTGCACATGAAATTGTCCCATTTGTAAGTTAGATAAATAAAGAAAGTGCACTGAGAAGGGAACCTGTTTCTCCTCCAAATAGGTAATGCGGTCCCTGAGCTCCCCTATTGCTTGTAACAACTAAGAAGAGTAGCAAGTAAATATATTACAACTAGAAGGTATATTAAACTGGTGCAGCGTCAATTTAATTTAAATTACTAAAATAACCACAGTAAACAAAAACCAAAAGGGATTTAAAAAAAAAATAGTATAAAGAAAACCTCATGACGTGCAAAATTGCTATTTTCATATGAATCTGAATTGTCCACGAAAGCACTACTCTCCCTGGAACTAGAAGCCTCGACACATCCCACTCCTCTAGAGCTAGATGGGTCCTGACAACCGGCCGCCATCTTTCGCAAAATAACCAACACACGTTCTTTCTCTCTCTTGTCACTCTGAATATCACCATTTGAGCCACTCTCATTCGAACTGGAATTAGAATTTGAACTTTTGCTTTCTGGCAAAACCTCCCAATCAGAAATTGTTTCCTCGTAAGATTGCCGCAACACCACTTCCTTCCCTTTCTTTCTTTTTTCAGATTCCATCTTTTTGGGTTTTTTAAGGGCCTCCACAAGTGGGACCATGACAGGTGGGGTCCTGAAGTTGATTGGGTTTTGAGAGGGCCTGAATAAGGATGTCAAAACCCTCGTTTGAGCATGATCGAGCTCAAACCAGAATTTCAAAGGATCATAATAATTGTCAATGATGACCCGTTTGTACACAGCTTCATCAAGTGGGTGACATTGGGTCATGATACGAATCGCTACCTTTGTAAAAGAATGAATAAAAAAACTTAAAGAATTAGACCATGCCAACCAACTATTATCTCAACATTTAACTGACAAGGGATCATTAGATGTATGACAAATTAATTGGTTAGTTAAGAATTTTGTTAAGATGATAGATGAAGAGGGTTCAAGTTGTCACTTTTTGTGGCTATGTCGTGCCTCCACTTTTAGAAAGTTTAAAATAAAAAAAAAATGAGTAAAACTATCAGGGGTGATCTATTATCACATCATCTACATGAAGAAGAAAATTGCAGCAATTTAGCTTCATTTTGATGGGCATCAAAATACACAAAACAATGTATAAAATATATCCACATCATTTGATTTTTGCAAACTTCTTGCTTCCTATGAAAATGAAACCTAAATGCATATCATTTCACTTGCATGCAGAGATAAGTGATATGAAATTATGTTCATATGTCACAGACTGACAATCTTATTTTGTCATTACGTTTCGGAATTTTTTTTCTTTTCAAGTGGAGGCATTTAAAGCCTAATCTAAATTTAAAACATCCACTAAACATACGAAGGGTATGAAATTCAAATTATTACTTGTGCGGCAGAGGGGGTTTTCTCAGAGCCTCCATTTGTCCATGCATAGGGGTCTATATTCAATTGTCCACGCCCCGCAGCCACATACAACCCGTATATTTTTCTGTCACTATAGTTGAATAGAAACAGGGGCAGGCCCTCCTCTATGTTTCTTACATAAATAATATCCGCAGAGGGTAATCCTGTAATAGACAAAAAAAAAAAAAAAAAAAAACAAGCAGAAAAACATTAGGCATTTAGAGTGCATCCCCCCCCCCCCCCCCCTCATTTCGGTACCGATTCCTATGGGTAGCAACCAAAATAAACCCAAATTACTGGCTGTTACAACTTACAATCACAGGAATCGCTGAATATAATTTTCAAATCTGAGGGGCAAGATTGCATAATTACCAAAGAGTTGTTTTCGATGGCATTCAGCAATGGTGGCACTGTTGCAGCTGAATATTACGCCTCCTAAATCACATTTCCGCAAACTTCTGACTGGGTGTGAAATACTCATTTCCACAGGGTTCTTTTTGTAAATAACTGAGCTTTTAGTGTTCTTTTGCAGCATAGCGTCCATCCCTGAACTGAGAACAAAAAAACAAAGGAAAAGTTATCAGTATGCACTTGAAATGGGTCAATAAAATAAATCAAGGAGAATGCAGTATACAAAAGAAATAAGCTGACATATGGGACCGGAAATTTGTACATTTGACCTGAGGTAATTGTGGGATTGTGTTAAAGTCCCTAGTATTTGTGCAGTTTCTTATGTTGATCAAATTGACGAAATAACAAACATACAAAAAAACATTGATCGTTCCAAAAATAAACTAGAGACTCGTACTTTTAAGGGAACCTTTGTCACAATAAAAAATATTTTCAGGACAATGCACTCAATTTTATAAGTTTTTAAGTAAATAAAAAGTCGCCACTCAATTTCATTTTTGTTTACTATTTATTTATTTATTGTGTTAGTTATTCTTTGTTTCTTTAATTCATTTCATTATATTAATAACCCAATATTGTTCTTTAAAAAAAATTAACCTGTTATTAATCGTCCTTGAGCATAATTATTTTTTCTAATATAATTCAAAAAGGAGGTACAGCACTACAGCATGAAAGAGCAAAACAAATACCCTAATGGCCGCCGATAAAATATGATAAAAAACAATTAAAATTTTACAAAAACTTGAGAAGAAAAGATCACAAAATAAGGATTAAAATACCAAATTCTAACGATGCATGTTTCTATTTCTCAATACCAACAAAGAAGCACAGAGAAAAACCCCCAATAGGAAAGTACCTTGCATCCCCACACGCAAAACGACTTCCACTGTTCTTTAGTGGAAAGATGGGGTGAGAAAAATCAAACAGTACCTGGAAATGGAGATTGAACCAAAAAAGATTTCTCCCTTTAAGATGAAATCGGAATGGCAGTGGGGTCTGGTGGTGTATTTTGGTTTCTAAAGAAGGCAAGAGAGAGAGAGAGAGGAGAGCTGGTGCCTGGCGAGCGAGCGAGAGCGAGAGAGAAAGAGGAGGTAGTAAGCTTTTTCAGTTGTGTTTAAGGGGGCCATTATAAACGAATGAATTGTTGAGATATTTGCCTATAAACCCTTCTAAAATTAAGTAACAAATTTTTTTTAACTGGCATGTTTGGTGTGCTTAAACATGAGAAACTTGTTTCCCGGCCTCTTTATCTTTTTTAATATTTTTCCTCAAATTTTAATTACCATTTACAAAATAGAAAATTATGGACCGAGAGTGGTGGGATTGGAAATGTGATAGAGGGGGTAATAATGTTTAGAATAAGTTACAATTTTACAATTATTATGAACCCAAGAATTTTTTTATAGTAATTTTCAGAAAAATGTAATAAAAGAATCATATTTTAAAAATAAATAAAAAATCGATCAGGCGCTGGTGCCAGTCTGGACCTATGTAGCTTCACCACTGGCTGAGAGGTCATGTAATTTAACATTTCTTTAATAGTACCGATCAAATAATTTGTTTTCCAAATTATGTTAATTCTTTTCATAACGCATATTACTGCTTTAACAACAAACACATATATGGTTTGTAGAGTTCTATCTAAAACGCTTGCTTTTTTTTAAACGATGAGTTTGGTGGGTTTTTTTTTTTTTAAAAAGCTTTAAATTTTGTGAGAGTGAACCAGGAAAGGATGCCACGCTGAAAGAGAGACACTGCTGGTAGAGGAACTAGGAGGAAGAAAAATTGATTGGGAAACTTTTGAGGATGTGTTTTGATAAAATTATTATTTTATCGAGTCTAAAGTGGTTGCATGGTGCATTTATATATATTTTCGTATGTTTTTCTGCCAAAATGTTTATTAATATTAAAAAAAAAAATCAAAATTTAACAATTTGCATTCGTTTTTGAATTTATTTCCGATTATGTCCAATTCAGAGAATAATTTTCCAAATCTAAAGGTTCACTTTTCAAGAATTATTCTTCGGATTTGTTTATTTTTTTATTAAATAGAAAATATTATGATTTTTTTATTTTTTATATTGAAATATTATAAATATTTTATACATTTATTTTAAAATAGATGGAATACTATATAATTTGATTTATAAAAAAGACATTGACAAATAATGTGGATCAACGTTTTCAGGCCGGATTTTTTGTAGTTGTAAGAACAATTAAAATATTTCTTTGTGTGCTATTGGGAAAAAAAATTGTATCTGAGTTATTGATCCTGGTTCAAAAGTCATTTCTGAGTAAATAAAGAAAATATTGTGGTCCTTCTAGTATATTTAAATTCTAAGATACTGTATCTATTTTGAAAAAAAATATTGATATGAAATCATTTCGTGTTAGAGCAAATTCTTATTTTTTTCCGAAAATAAAAGGACCACGATATTTTATGTATTTACCCATTAGTAACTTTTGAAACGAGATCAATTACTCAGATTCAAAATATTTTTATTTTTTTCAATAGCACGCAAAGAAGTATTTTAATTTTTCTTATAACCGCAAAATATTCGACCTGAAAAATATTAATTCGGATTATTTATCACAGTCTTTCTAATAAATCAAATTATATAGTATTACATTTATTTTCAAAGAACAAAAAATAAAATAAAAACTCAAATTTGGAAAATAATTCTCTGGAACCACAAATCCGGAGAATAATTATCTAGAAAGTGAACATTTGTATCTGGAGAATAATTCTCTGAAAAGTAAGTTTGGATCCGGATAATTATTCTCTGTATTGAACAGAATTGGAATTTTTCCGAATTTGAGTGTAAAATGTTAAATTTATATTTTTCTAATATTAATAAAAAATTTCGTTTTTTTATGTATGTAAAAATAGAAATTGGATCTCCTCAAGTACCTGACTGTATTAGTTTCGATCCAAACCGTCGTTATCCATTCGCATGCATCTTAAAACAGTCTCGTACATCTCAATAGGTCCAGATTTCTTACCCAATTCGGCTGTACCGCAGAGTAAGATCCGTGATGACTTGTAAAAGTAAATGAGTAGATGGAGCGTGGTTTTAACCAGATTTATAGGATTGATTAATGAATAACTGGTGGTATCTTTTGTAAGTTTTAGTCTACTTTAGAGTAAGAATAAAAATAACAATATTGTATGATACGTGGTGAGGTTAATTTAACTTTTAATATTGTCCTACTTGAAAGGAGATGCAAGTGTACGAGTTGATACGTAGATATATTTTGAATATCATTGATTCAAGTAATTATAATTTACAAATTTTAATATAGAATGACTTGTCAATTATGTGTAGTAAATATGAAAAAAAAAATGAACATCAAAATTTATTGTTGACCTAGTAAAATACATTAATATGTACAACGGTGCATATGCAAATTCCCCTTCCTCCGGCGAATTCGCGTCCTCTGAGATATCTCATACTTTGATTGTTTTTCTGGAAAATTTCAACCGTTCAAATATGTTCTGCACGAATCTCAAAACACAAATAATACAGCCCCCGTGCTGTCCCCAAATAGGCGAATACACATCGGTCACTCTCTTCTGATAACGGATATGCGCAACAACCCAATACTCAATCCATTTAATTTTTGCATTCAAGGAAAATATTATTAAATAATAGAAAAAAAAAGAGTAACTTAAAAATTTGTATAGATGACTGGTAAAATTTTCTCTGATCTAAAAGTTTGTTTTAGTTACATCGGATCATGTGTGGCATCCATCCTGTGAAAGAAAAAAATTAGAGTAAAAAAGTTGTTATAGAAAATTCAATACAACTAAAAAGAAAAAGAATACTTCAAATCAGAAAAAAAAAATTACTATTCTGTAAAAATAAATGAAAATTGCAAGTATTATTTCTACTTCCTTTATTATTTTATAATATTTCTATAAACAAAAGATCCTCCTGATGAGTAGGGCTGCCCATGAGCCGAGTTAAGAGCAACTTGGATTCAACTTGTGAACTCATGAGCAGAGTTGAATCCGAGTTGTTAAATTCAGTTTCGAGTCAAAAATTCCAACTTGGAATCAACTCACGAATAACTCGTGTCGACTCGTGACTTGTAGATGGTATATAATTTATCAAATTAATAATTGCCTAAACAAAGTTTAACAAAATACAAATTGCATAGTTTATTAAAATAATGCACAATTTAAAATTTTACATAATGAAACAGTGTCAAATACATAATTAAATAGTGTAAAGTTTACCAAATTACTAAATAGTACAAAGTCTAATAAAATATTACATAGTTTATCAAGTCAATGAGTCAACCGAGTTGATTATGAACCGAACTGGAGACAGCTTGGATTCAACTCGTGAGACAACCGAGTCAATGAATTTGAGTCAATTTTGACTCGAGTTGTTAGCAAATTGAATCTGAATTAATTCTGAACAAATTATGAGTTATGAGTTTTTTTGCACACCCCTACTGATGAGCCCAATACTCTGAAACATCTCGTCATTTTAAGGAACATCGTTATGCTTTTCGAATTTCAGGCTCAAGTAAACATCAACTTCCCCGTCAAACATTCAGGCCCTGTTCGGCCGCTCCACTGTTCCCGCGGGAAAAGAAAAATTCAGTTCACCTGAATTTTTTTTTTCCCACGTGAACAGTAATATTTAGTTCAATTCCCACACCCATACCCATTCCCAATGACCCGTCGAACAGACCCTCAATCAATTTATAACCCTTTTTTTTTTGGAAAATTTGACAAAATAATCTTCTTTTGAAAAAGTACAAATAAAATATCCTGCACTTGTTAACAAAATATTCTCGTGGAATCCAATTTACACCCTCATTTACTCTCTTTTCTTCTCCTCTCATTTACTCCCAACTATTTTAGTCTTTTAACTCATCAAAATTTAATTTGGGCTGGAAACGTATGTAGGATTATTGAATTATTAACCTTTTACATTTATTATCTTGTTTAGCAATTAGTTCTCTTTTACTATTACAAAAAATATTCTACGATACCTGATGGTAGTTGAACGTTCTAATTTATTTAATTATTTAATTATTATATATCTTATTAATATTTTAGAGATTTATTTTTGAGAAAAGGATACTTAAAGACTTACTATGTTATTTGACCCGTTAAATTTTACAACGATGCTTATTATGTGTATATGCCTCGTTGGAACGAGAGCAAGAGAAATAGTGATGGAGATTTTTTTTTAAGTATAAAGTAAGAAAGAATTGAACACCATTCACAATAAAAAAAAAAGCGGTCCAAAGACATTACTCAATTTAAAGAGGGATATTTCGTATTAATTTTTTTAGTATGACATATAATCACATGAAATTGCTACTTCAGTCAATTGAGTTAGTGATCAGATTTTTGTTATTCTATCCTCACTTCAATTTTATTTTTTGAATTTTTCGAGTTAAATGCCTACGTAAATGAGAGTTATATTATATCACAAGTGAGCAAAAATAAAATAAAAATAATAAATTCAAAGACCATTTTGATGTAGTCACAAAGTACATATAGCAATTATCTGAATGCATATTTTATTTTTATGCTCTGATATTTGTTCACATTAGACATCTCCAGTTGAATAAAAAAAAAATCATCTCCAGGCGCAAATTAAATTTTGAAGAGTTAATAGATTAAATAGTGAGAGCGTTTGGGTGTGTTTGGATTAGCACTATTTCGAGCTACTATTTTACGTTTGAGTGTATTCGGATTAGCAAATATGGATTATCCTTTGTTAGTCTTCTATGAGTTTTCATCCAACAAAATATTTGATTAGCTACTATTCTCAATCTTGAAATTAGCTCTATTCTTGCTCTATTCCTTGTTCATCCAAACACAAAGTAAATAAGGTTGTATATTGAGTTCACAATAATATTTTGTCAAAAAAAAATTAAGAGAAAAGTATTTTGTTTGAACTTTATCAAAAGAAGGTTACTTTATCAAATTTCTATTTTTATGACATTACATAAATAATATATGGGATTTCGAACAATGTATCACAAAAATTCAACGCGTTGGACACACGTGCCCAACATGTACAGTTATTGTGTTCAAATTTTTCTAAAATTGACACATTAAAACACAGCGCAACTAGACACAGGCACAACGCATCTAATTTTTTCTCTGTTTTAGGTATTTTTCATAATATTTTCTTTTTAATTTTTGATTACTTACAAATATTTCATAAATTATACCAAAATACCAAAATACCACAGAGAAAAAAAACTGAAACTTCCTGAAAATGTAAAATGTATTTAATTTATTTGCAATTTTCTAGTTATTTTTTCATATATTTTTTTTAATATTAGCGCACATGTTTAAAGTAACAAATTATTAAAAAAAACAAAAAAAAACAACACGTCACGCCGAAACATCTGGTTGAGTCATGACGTGCTGTTAAACGTGTTGGGATTATTTGACTCTACTTGTGGGATTAAATTTTAAGTGAAGTTAAGAAGCACTTGTTCGGTAGAGCTGGATAAAGAAAAGACGTTAAGGACACATAATCCAATAGAATTGATATCTTAAAAAATGTGGTAAAAGGAGAGGAAGGCTTCATTCGGACAAAAGAAGCAAACTTAATCCGTACCAAAAAACATTGTTCGGTGAGATTGAGGTACTAAAAAATCTAAAATGAATACGACGCGTCTAGAAATTCCGACGTATCGACCGACACGTCTTCAATACACTAAGTGTCCTGCCTGCAAATAATTTTTAAGCAACAATGGTAGATAATTCAACACAACCTTTGTGTTGTCTTGTCAACGTCTTTATTTTCAGTCTGAGCGCTCACAACATCAGTGTTCATCCTATGTCTGCAAATTAAGTGTGTTCTGTTATGCATTTAATTTAGTTTTGATCGGCATCCATGACACACATAATGTATGCAAATTAAGACCTCCTTAACCATCAATTAATTTTGAAACATAAAATATTTAGCAATAATGTATCTGTTCCATAATATATCACAGGTTAAATGAAGAGCGAATGCATTCAGTATCTTTTTTTTTATCAAATGCCTATTTTCAAAAGTATCAAAATCTAAACTCAAATAAAGAAATTTGGTCCGCATTAGTTTCTTCTAAGCAATTGTAACAATGGTAGATAAAAATGATAGACTAAAAAAGAAATCTGGTCATCATGTTTATTCATGCATGCTTGGTTTCAATTTCTTTCAAATTTATCTAAAAAAAGTGCCAACAATTATAATTATCTGGCCTGGCTAGAGAGTGGGCATATATTTCTCACTTGTTTTGAAACATGGCACAAATAAAAAAAAAACTGAAATTAAAGGCGAGTTCTCTCCATTTCATCAAGAGTAAGAAATCTCCAAACTTTACATTTTTACAGTCACCGTCCAAAATTTTGTAATTTTCTTATGACTCCTCAAGTCCTTATGCGGTATTATAATAAACATTTGAGGTTGATTCCATCATTTGAGATTGTTCAGATCTCAACGGATATTTGTACAAAGTAAGCTGAACAAACGGTCAAGTTTACGTATATATGTACCTATTGAAAAATATGTGATTCCTAAAAACAATGCTTGTAGCAAATGAAATTTTGAGTTAGGATTTGGGATGCTTATTTTGATTATTGTAGTGATGGCTTGTGAACTGTAATTTAAGCTTTGCAATTAATTTGACCATATTTCGTAAGGTGTAATGGATATCATCAGTGCTCCGATGATTGGAGAGGATAGGTATAGACTTCTACAGTACCCAGTGAGTAGTGATAGGCGAGGAATGTACGTCGATATGGTCCCCTTCAGCTTCTACTGCAATTTTCGTAAAAGAATTCAGGTACGAATCTGACTGTATCAGAGGTACCATGTACCAAGCTATTGCAGTATTTGTCTATACTTGCCTACGGGCTTCACATAAAAAAAAAAAAAAAACAATTGTCTATACTTGGGTTGTGATTTTCTGTTGATGTGATCAGTGCGGTGAACTGTGTTAGTGTGTTTCTCACACAATCCCATATGAAGTTATGTTTCGAATTTTTTATCTGTAGTATACTGGTATTTAAAATAAAATAAAAACATGTAGAGCGTATCGAAAAGATTTTCTTGTCTACCACAAATCCACGATAGTTCTCAATTTCTCACTGTCGAAGTTTTAAAGCTTGAGATAAAACGCTCACAGTAGCAACATTTGACATTTTGCAAAAAGTTAGGAAATTTGTTTTTTATGCCACTCTAAAACATTGAAATTATGAAATTGCCACCTCAAAATATGAAATTATGAAATTGCCACTCTAAAATAACTAAATTCATTAAATTGCCACAAATGTACATTTTATATACAAATTTTGATTAAAATTATACTAAAACCGGTTGTATAAAAACTGTATTTTCAAAATTCCAAAAATGCCCCTCCAATTCAATATCAAACACTTGAGAAGGTCTGCCCAAACCCTTCTTCTCCGCTGAGAAGCCCTGAACCCGTTGAAATAGAGTTACTAATGTGTCAAAAACCGTGCAGCAGCCACCTCCGCCCCTCAGCTCCGACAGCAGCGCCTCCACCTCCGCCAGGGGCTCCGCCGGCCCTGAAATGGCTCCGCCAGGCTGGTAGGTGCTCAGCCAAGGTTGGTCTGAGTGTGCTCCGTCAAGCTGCGTTTTTGGTCCGACTTTTGTGTCGCTAGTTCGTTTTTGGAGCTGCTGTGTTTGGCTGCGTTTTTATTTTTTATTTTTCGTCTTCCACTTTAGGTGGGTTTTTTCCACGGGCATAACAATAAGAGGAAGACATGTCAGAAGATGAATAAGGAACTTTGATTTATCTAGTTGCTGGGTAATTCCTTGCTCCATTTGATTCATCTAGAACTTTGATTAAGGAAGGAAGGAGGACATGTCAGAAGATGAACAACGGAGGAAGGAGGATATTGAATTGGAGGGGCATTTGATTAGCGTAGGGTTTGATATTGAATTGGAGGGGTATTTCTGGAATTTTGAAAATACATTTTTTATACAACATATTTTAGTATAATTTTAATCAAATTTGTATATAAAATATACATTTGTGGCAATTTGATGAATTTAGTGATTTTAGAGTGGCAATTTCATAATTTCATATTTTGAGGTGGCAATTTCATAATTTCAATGTTTTAGAGTGGCATAAAAACAATTTTCCCAAAAAGTTATCATTGTTAGCATTTTACCTTTTGTGAGACGCTAGTAATAACGTCTCGCCAAGTAAGAATTTTGTAATTGTATTTTACCAGAGTTTCGTTAGATAATATGTGAAACGCTGTCACCTTAATTTTTAAATGCTAACGATAACAATATTTTTTTGCAAAAATAAAAATATTTCGAATTTGATGTGACGGATTAAATGTTTTTATTTTGAAATGCTACGAATATAAAATTAGAGTCATATTTCCCATTTTTACTGATACTTTTTTTAGTAATAAAATAAAGCCTCAAATTTATCCAGAAGTACTAACTCAAAAATTAAATGTCCCTAGCTAATTTCTTCAAATTGCACAAAAATAAAAAGTTGAATAAAAATACCAGTCCCACTCCCCAGTGCCTTATTTCCGGCGGTTTGAGCTTATATAAGAGTTTTCGGTGATATTTGTGAAATTATTTTGTCTAGAAAAGAATATCTGTCGCATAAACATCCATTTTCTTTACGAATAATACACATAACAAGTTCTCGTGTAAAATTCACAAATAATTTCAGTATCCTCCTGAATATCTGGAATTAAATGTGCTTCTTACACGTTACAGAATTACACATTTAAAAATAAAAGTTTAAAAAGTTGTACAAATTGTAGAGTAGAACTAGGGTGCTCCTAGGAGTACCAAGTTCTTTTATACTCTTAACTCTAAAATCTATTGGATTAACTTCGAACGACGAATCCAAACTATTGAAATCCTTCTACTTTACGAGTGATGCGTCTACATGTGAAAATTTTGAAGTTTTGAATTAATTTAGTATAAAGTCAAGCGGTCAAAATTAAAAAGGTTTCTAAATTAATTTTAATGCATTCATTTTTTGGAACAATTTTGACCACTTGACTTTATACTAAATTAATTCGAAACTTTACAATTTTCACATGTAGACGCATCACTCATAAGGTAAAAGGATTTCAACGATTTAGATTCGTCGTTCGAAATTAATCCGATAGATTTCAGAGTTAAAAGAACAAAGAAAATTGGTTCTTCTAGGAGCACCTAGTTCTCCAAATTGTATATACAACATGATAAAAAAGTAATAGCACTGATTACAAAGCTCTTGTATTGAACGCCAATATCTAAGAATTAGGATGCTTTCCGGTACTGTAAAAGGAAATTTTTTAGAATTAGTGGATCCGGCAGTTCTTTTAATTTTGCACAAGCTCAAAGCACAAATAATATTGCCCCGCGTGGCCGCGTCTATTCCAAATAGTCATTTTTTTTGAATTAATATATGCGAGTTGGGGTATGCTCATGCTCGCTCATTAAGTTAGCGAGTCGTTAATGAGCGAGTTGTTAATGAGCGGGCTGTTAATAAGCGAGTTATGAGCAATTGAGCGAGTCATGAATTAAATATGACATAATTTAAAAAAAAATGTCCATAAGCAAATTTAACAAAATCAAAACAATAATAAAAAAAAGTATTAAACAGTAGAATTATATATCACTAAACAAGTCTTTTTAGCGTTAATTATTTAAGGCTGGAGTATAGTAGTGGACTGGATCACTGGACTTTGGAGCTTCATTTTTTCAATTTTAATTTCAACTTTAGTCAATTTGGGTTTGTAACGTTAGTTGATTTTTTTTATTTATTCAATTTAATTTTAATTTAATAAATTGGGATTAAATGTGGCGGAATTAGATGTGGCAAATTCTTAATGAGCGAGTTATGAGCGAGCTGGGGTATGCTCATGCTCGCTCATTAAGCTAGCGAGTTGTTAATGAGCGAGTCGTTAATGAGCGAGTTATTAAAGAGTTGTTAGTGAGCGAGTCACGAGTTATGAATGATTTACTCACCCTTACCTGTGGATACCCATTCCATATCTAATAGCATCTAACGAAATCAATTAAGATTTGTTTTCACTTTAATTAGCAAATGATGTCTTTTTTACAAAACATAGGAGCAAGTGGCCATGTCTTGATATTAATAACCTATTCAAAATCCAACTCAATTCGAAATTAGAATTTTTGCTCATAACATAACCCATCAATAATTTTACATAAACACAATATGTAATACATTTATTCATACATCACATGGATCAACACAAACAAGTACGGTTTGTGCGTGGCATTAATTAATGACAAAAACATTGATTTTAATTTTTGAAAATAGAAAAGTGAGAACACACTTTTCCAATGAAATATAAATAAAATAACCATGACATGTCATATTATTTACATGAACTTAATATATTTTGAAAGAATTATAAATTTATGCCTTCTGATTCAATGAAACCAAACGAAAAAACTGTTATTTTTATAGAAGCTATCAATGGTCAAACGAAAAAAAAATGTAAATTCAATTTCTTATAGTTGAAAATATATACTTATAAATACTGGAGGAAACCAATATAGTGATATTTAAAAAAAAAAGATGATAATCGTTAAAACACAATATCACGACTTCTAAGATTTTAATTCAAAAATAAACAATGTGTAATATGAATTTAAATCAAAACTAAATGAATATTGAGTCTTTATCTGAAACACCAGAAGTGTTTTGTAGTGCAAAGATTTTATAGAATGAGACTATTGTCTTGTTTAAAATCCGTGATAAATTATTATAAAGTTTAGTTATAAAAAATAATCACATTTACAAAAAGAGAAGAGGTGAAAGTAGAGATTGAATATTGCCTTGAGTATAGTACGTGGCCGGACCAAATCATGCAGGATGTGTAGCTGTATCGACTCCCAATAGTTGAGATGTTTTATAAGATAATTGGTATTTGGAAATCTAGTTAGATGTTTCATGAGATAATAACATGCATATACGTTGTACATTATTATTTAAACAAATTTATGTGTATCAGGGCGTTGTGTACAACTGTTCATATGCACCTAAATGTCTGCTTGATATTTTTTTAATTGCAAGCATATAACATAAAAAAAAAGATGGTAATAAACAGAGTTTAAATGAAGGTCAAGTTTTCAAGTCTATGGACAGGGTTTATCATATCTTTATTTTGCAAGTGCTAAGATTGCTTAGAAAGCCCTTGTCAGTTTAGATTTACTAGCACAAGAAATAAACCAAAAAGAATATGAGGAAACAAATGAAAATGATAGAATTTCTTGTGCAAAAAAAAAAAGTTAATCAATTTAGATATAAATAAATAAAATTTAAAGGCCCGCTCTTGTATAATTTAAATTTATTGACGAAAGAATATAGGTGGCTTTTAACTTTACTTAAAAATAAATAAATAAACATTTCAATAAAATAGCAATTGCCCCATACTAACTCCAAAAACATTAACAAGTAGCTAGTTTCCTTTATTTCCCAATACTTCTGGGGTGGTTTGATCAGGCTGTGGCCTGTGGCACATCGGTTCAGTAACCAGGTTGGGTCTAGCTGGTCCAGTTTATTGTGTGGGTGGGGGTGGGGGGGGGGGTGGTCAGAGCTAGAATTAGGCTAAATGTTGGTCTTTCCAATCCCTACATGTAACAAGAACAGCCTACATTTAACATGCTTTTAGTTTTATATTTCGGTCTTTATATTTTGTTCCTTTAGTCAATGGCGGATCCACATATAATGAATGGAGATCAATTGATCTCCATTCATTTGTAATTTTTTTTCTTATTTATATTCTATTTTTAATAAATTTAAACTAAAATATTATGAATAAGGTGAAATTGACTCCATTCGTAGTAGAATTTTTTTATATACTTGACCCCCATAGCCTGAAAGTCTGGCTCCGCCCCTGCTTTCAGCGATGAATCAACTTGCATTAAGTTTTTATTTCTGCACTGGAAACATTTTTAATTTTTTTTAGTTTTGATTTCTTGCATTCCAAAAGTTATTCAATGTCAAAAATTTGTCATATGAGGTTCGTATTTTTTTTTATAATTTTATTTTTCTTTACGGAAGTTTATTTAGGTTATGATATTTCCATAAATAATAAGTTGTGTATAAGTTACATGCAAAACTATGAAATGAATGCAATTGAATTATAAAACTATAAAAAGCTCGAAAAATTATAATTCAACCATGTCATTTTGTACTTCTTATATTTTTAGAATTTAGTATTAGGTTTAGGAAAAAATTATACTGAGAAAAAAAATCAAATTATGAAGAAAGATGAATAATAAACTTTTTCTACTAAAATATTAAACAATCATAAAAACTGTAAATGTTAATTATCAAAATTAACATAATTAAAATTGTATAAGAAAAGAAGAGAGAAAGAAGAATGAGACATTGAGATTCGATGAAATTGAAGGAAAATATAATCAACTAATTTTCCATTGTTATAATTTTAGTAATCTTTTGTGACCAGACATTGAAATATATGCTGATATGCACAAAACCTGCCAATTATAAAGAACAATATTTACACCATATCAAAAATAAAATAAAAACCAACTTTTTTTTTAAACGGCGGACCTATTTTTTTTTCTTCTTCTTTTAATGGGTCTAACATCATTGCTACCTATATAGCATTTTAATTTGTCTTCCTATTCAATATCGGCATTAATTTAATCTGAACTGGATTTGATGTTTAAATTACGTCTGTCGGATGGGTTCAGGTGTACACCGTAACAAGTAAAAACTAAAAAAGAAAAAGAAAAAGGTTTGTCATTCAAAATAGCGAACTCACAGACAAGTCCGCTAAATTAAATGGCAGATTCGTCCTTTCAATTACATCATTTTATTTAGCGAACGTGACAGATTTTGAAATTCTTAGAAAAAATAATTTTTTGGTCTATTTTTTTTATATGGTATGAATAAAAATTTCGGACCTTTATATGCATAAAGAATTAAAGACTCGTAAAAACAAACACATGATATCCTAACCTCCATTTCAGACATTAAATGTAAGGAAGCGTCAAAGCGAATAGATCTAACACATTGTCTTCCACTATTGTTCAACTTCAAAGTTACAAACTGCCAGGATAAATGCACGATCAAAATGACGATATATGTAGGTCACAATTTTAAATCTAATATTTTATTTTTGAATAAAAATTAGAGTTCAAGCTACTGAACTATTCAATATCCTTATTATTATAACAAATAATTTTTCCATTCTAATTTTGAATCTATAATCTCTCACTGTAGCTACCGTGCTACGAAAATGACACTCGACTTAATTTTTAGGAGTGATAGAAATTTTATTTGGAGTCGCCACCCGTCAGATTACGGGAAATATGATTCATTTTAATTTATTGATAATGGGTTTGTGTCTTGGTTATGAATGTGGAAAGTGTTAGACACCACACTCACCTGTAAAGAAAACCGGTCTTTACTAATTTCTAGTTTTCAAAATATATTTCAATAATAGTGCAAATTACAAAATGAGCAAAACAACACATAATACTAAAAAAAAACCAGTAGAAAATAAAATGACTAGAAATAAATAACAATAAAAAATTAAAGTTGCAATATTGCGATCTTCATTGCGGGAATAACTGGCTTTTGAAAGTTGAAGGCTTGACTACTGAGAAAACATATTTAGTATGTCTCTCTTTTTTGTACGCTCTCTGTTAAAATGCTTCTTGAAAGCTGATTTTCGCTCTATTTTTGAGCTGATTTCCTTCAGTGTATTTCTTCTACTGTGCTTTTAGTGATCTTATCAGCCGTCCCTTAGAATGCAAATATGGGAATGTATTTATAGTTGAACTTCATGCTTTCCAATATCTCCTCATTTGCTTTAGTATTTCCAATGTCTCATCCTACAGAAAGATGGCAGCAAGATTCTCACATTATATTCTTGCCTTGCATTACTATCTTATAAAAAATGGTATTTCATGTAGCAAATAGTATAGTAATGTAGCAAATAGTATTGTAATGTAGCACATAGCATTTCATGGAACAAGTAGTATTGTAACATGTTAGAATAATAAGCCCAACGTGCCTTACTTTTTTTTTATTTTTTTATTATTATATTTTTTATTTTATTTTATTATTATTATTATGATCCATCCATATTTTTTTATTTTATTTTATTATTATTGTTATGATCCATCCATATTTTTTTATTTTATTTTATTATTATTATTATGATCTATCTAAGCATAATATTAGAAAATTTAATTTCTTATTTTGACTATCAACGTTGTCAAATTTTTGATTAAAATAATTAAATTTTCCTTTAATACAAACTTATGCAATCAACTCATGGTAGCCTTATATATATATTCATGTTGCTATAACATATATTATATTGTCAACTTTGGATTCTTGCTCTCAAAGTACAAATGGTAGCTAGATTCTTGCCATGATGGGATTGATTTTATATTTTATTTCTACCATGCAATGGCGCTATAGTAGTACTATTCATTCATTTTGATGGATCTCATACTCTATATATATATTCATGTTGCTCTAATATATATTATATTGTCAAATTTGGACTCTTGCTGTCAAAGTACAAATGGTAGATAGGATCACATTTTACTTCTACTATACAATGGTGCTATAGTAGTACTATTCATCCATTTTGATGGATCTCATACTCTATTTTTAGTTGTGTATGATCATAGACGAAGTTGCTGTGTCTGAAATTTTAATGTTGCTACCTCATAATCAAATTATATGTGGGTTTTAATATAGTCATCTAATTTCGCATCAACGAATATATTCAGTAGCTTATTTTTTCATTATTATAATATAGTCATCTAATTTCGCATCAACGAATATATTCAGTAGCTTATTTTTTCATTATTATTTTTTCCCCTCTTTTTTTTTCTTATTATTTATTATTTATTATTTTATTATTATTATTATTATTATTATTATTTTATTTGAATATTTAGAATTCATAATATATAATGATGGAGAAATGCACAAGTGGTTTTAGTCGAATTATTATTCTAACCATCTCTACAACAATTTTAATTATCTCACATATTCTCACTATATTTCAACTAAAGTTGATTGAATGGTGATTCTATTGGGGACCTGATATGTGTGTCTTAAATCAACTAATGCAAGTTCAAGAGAACATATTTTTGTTACATGCTACATGTGTAAAATAGTTGAATAGTGTGAATAGTGCTACATTCAAGAGAATATATTGTAATCTTTCTTGCTACATGCCACATGCTATATTCAAGGGAAACGTATTGCAATACTTTTGCTACATGCTATATGTGTAAAATAGTTGGAATATAGTCATACCAAGTTGCCAATATCATGACAAAAATTAACTTAGTTAAAAATAGCATAACATGTGGAAATAATAGTTAACAACATATCTATGATGCTATTATCTATGTGATAATTTCATTTTATGTGACTTATTAATTAATTCCTCAGACTGATCAATGTTTAAAATTATAGGTACGAAACTAGACTGATCAATAATTAGAAACTTGTCTGATATGAACTAATAAGAAGTGATGATAAATTATTTTTCTAGTTAGTTCAAATTAACTTGATACATTTGCTATATAAAATGTCAAATTTGCACCTGACATGTTAGGATATGACTCAATTGGCTGATCGAACGTGTGAAAATAGATATTATAAATTAATAGGTGAATAGTTCACACATTTTTACTATACTACACAAGTGCCAAGGTGGAGATAATGGGTAACATGTGGATTTTATCTAAACCACTGCAATGTCTCAAAAATATCGATGTATAGTATTCATATGTGCAAAGAGAATCTTAAATTATGCAGACTCAAGAGAAACCATTGGAGAACAATTCGCTTTCTCTTTTTCGACACACTACCGTCAAGTCTTGTTTCTCTATGATAGAAATGATATTGAAAATGGTGTCTGACACACATTAAAATAGTGATATTTCACTAGCTTGATACAAATGAAGTTGAAATAGTAGTGTGATATGTGAAAACAATGGCCTAAAATGTACTTGTGGTGAATCCCCACGTACCATTGATTTAAAATGATATTAATTGTATGATGCATAAAAATATTATAAGATGTAAGTGCAACATAAAGTCTCACATGCTTTCCAATGCGATTGAGTTGTAACATAAATATGCTCTTGACATAGGCTCTTATCACCAGAAAGTTGTCGTACAACTAAATATTTTTTCCCATTAGATTTTATCTTAATTTTATAAGATGATATATTTTGAGAAATATTTTTTTTCCCTTCCCATTAGATTTTATCTTAAAGATATATGAGAAATATATTTTCTTTATTATATTCTTGGCTTTTATCTTAATTTTATGAGATTATACTAGTAGAATTTTATTTTAAAACTGTGGATAAAAAAAGATAAATAAATAAACAAAAAGAAAATGAACGATGTGATCAATACATCAACTGAAAAATTGAGTTGTAAAGCATACCTTTTTGTAGAAGCATGAATATTATATCCTTGATTCATCCATAATTTTAGAGCTCGTGTTTGGAGCAAATATATTATTTTCTTTCAAGATTACACAACTTTTGGGTGTCTACACTCACATAGAGATTATGTGTCTTTTCACTGAATAAATCTAATATTAAGCATTGCAATCTATCATATTTTAAGCATACAGAATGCTCCTTGGTCTAAATATTACACAGATTTGAAATGCAAAGTATATCATAGAAAACTTTGATTTTTCAAATACGTGCCATTCTTTAAAATAATATCCTATGTGCTGCAAAAGAATATTTAATTCTTTATAATTGCAATCGAATTTCCAGAGAATATTTATTTCATTTTTGAATTGATTAATGGTTTACTATCTGGAGAGAAATGTAATTTTTATTTTATTTTTTTATGCACGATGAGTATTGAGCAATTTCATGTTTTATGACTCTTTTAATTATAGCTTATTTTTAATTTATCAATAAAATACAAAATTAGAAACTCTGACCTCTCATTCCTATCTTATTAAAAAAAGAAATTAGCTTTGCAAAATAAAATCAACACCATCCAACATGTGTATCGGATAGCTCAGGGAGGAAAAACTCTAGCTGCCTCAGCCACCCACCTTCTCCCATCCCACATCATCTTCCTTCGATCAGCTACTCTTCGCTCCTTCGTCTCTACCTCCCGCTCCTTTTCGGAGGAGCGAGGTGATCCTCATAGCCAACTACCTCCTTCTCTATGCCTTCTCAAGCTCTCGTCTTTGTCTCACCTCTCCACTCTCTTCCACCTTCGTCCACCACATCTTCTCTTCAAGAAATCCCAACTGCCATCAAGTCATACCCTTCTTTATCCCCATCTCTGCTCCTACCTGTCCGAAGAAGAGAGATTTGACGATAATAGTCACAGTTGTCATCTCTCTTGTTTATCGGCATCTTCCCGTCCTCCTCCATCACAGTCAGAGGAATCGCCAAAGAGTTGGCAACAATAGCCCTAGTTGCCAGCCCTCCCATCTCCTAACACCCCACCTTCGCGCTTGGCTAGTCGATGTTGAAGGTTGTCAGTGTCTACCACTAAAGGAGAGAGTTTGTTTATTTTGTTATTTTAGTTGTTTGTGTTGTTAGATGTTAAGGTTTAGAACTTGATGTTTAGATGTGAATGTTTTTTTAGATGTTAATGTAGTTTGATGTGAATGATGTTCTGGATGTAGAACGATGGATATAATTTTATATTTTAATTAATGAAAATTATACTTGACGGCTACTGTCAAGAGTTAAAAGAAAAATGATAGCTCAGAGCTCGAAATCGCTGAGCTAGGATGCGAGGTCCATATCCTCCTCTAAGGTAATAGAATATTTATGTTTAGATTCAGAATCAAAATCCAGGTCTATAAGGTCCAAAATAAAATGTGAGGAGTCTCTTTAATATCCGGATAGATTCGATCCGACAGTAATCTAAACAAAAATATGATGTCAGCTTGGGGGATACGCGATCGGATCGACAGAAGAGGCTCTATTGTTTGTTAATGTTTAAAAACAGTAGAGTCAAGATCCGACTGGTCTAGATGCAGAGTCAACGCACAATGGACGAGTAAGATGACAGTCCAATAGTCG
Source organism: Carex arenaria (assembly GCA_964058825.1). Taxonomy (NCBI): domain Eukaryota; kingdom Viridiplantae; phylum Streptophyta; class Magnoliopsida; order Poales; family Cyperaceae; genus Carex; species Carex arenaria. The sequence continues at coordinate 132,168 of CAXKVW010000072.1, forward strand.
ATACTGATTTAGGATTTAATATATATGTACAAATAGTAATCATTACGTTCAAATATCTATTTGATATGACTAATTTTTTAGAGTGTGTTTGGTTATATAGTGAGCAGAAAAATGACCACAAAAACGAAAATATTTTAAATAGTAACTTTTAAGTTACAGTCAAACATACGACTTTCCTGGTCACATCATGGACGCGGTAAAGATGACCCTCTTAAAATAAGGAATGAATATGATTTCGGTAAACCGAACAAAAGAAAACGAAGCCATCCATCTGATAACATACCGAAGAATTAAGCATATTTCATGCATCAGACATAGACGGGGATGTAGCTCAAATGGTAGAGCGCTCGCTTTGCATGCGAGAGGCACGGGGTTCGATCCCCCGCATCTCCAATTTTTTCCTCTTTTATTAATTCTTCTTCCTTTATCACTTAACATTGCGTATTCTTCGTGAGCCCGCCCTCCGGCCTGCCTTCTGCGATCCTTCCTGGGCTGGTCCGGGCCGGATGGGTTAATTTCGAAGCTCCAAAACATTCGACCCTCATCACTGGAGATGATTAGATTGATCCGGACTGTCGTCCAGTTATACGAAAGGTAAAGCAATATTCGACTTTCCCTCGCCGTTTCTTTCGGATCCAAGTCCAGCAGCAGCCATCCCGCTTCTCAATTTTTATTCGTCACTTGGGCGCTCACCACCTACGCCATGGTCGTGGCTTCTTAACTTCCCACGAAAGAGACCCTAATCATGGATTCTGTTCTCTTCTAATCCCTAAAATTTGTCCTACTCTGTCATAATTCCTGCTTCTATCTCCCACCAACCATACCACAAAAAGCGGGTTCTTTTCTTTTCTCTGATAACATATCTACGGTTTCTACTCGGTCTCTGTATCTCAGTTTCCTTTGCGGCGCCAGGATTTATAATGGCGGTTTCAGCTTTCAAATCCACATCTAGGAGGGGAAATTACACCAACGCATCTACATCTTCCTCTTCCTCAATTTCAACTACTTCAAGAGACCAAGTTTCCAGAGATTCTCTGAATAAAACCCCAATTCGTAGGTCTAGAAGTGTAAGCGCAGTGCAAAGAGGTCAACTTTTGAGAGAAGGGTATGGTACCACAAGAGATAACCCCCTATTTGATTGCTCCAGCGGGAGCTCGAAATCATCATCAAGTGAGAGAGAAAACTTACGGATTGGTAAAGGAAGGGGAGATGCAGTTTCCACTGACAGGCGGGGCCGAATGGGGCGGGCCCTGGATTCAGCAATTGTGAAGCCTCGAGAAAGAAGCCTGTCGCAGGTCAATCCAGTGCGGAGGCGGCTGCGTTCGGTTTCTCGTGGTCCATCTAAGTGTAATGAGGTAAGAAGATTACAACATACTGTTATTTTACTATTTTATTTTTTACCAATTAGGGAACTTACTATTACAGTGCTTTACATAGAGTTTTTCTATTTTGACAAAGAGAATATCAGCAAAACTAGAAAACAATTACTGCTGCCATTCAATCCTAATCTTTCATTCTTTGTGTGTCATTTTATTAACAGAGCGACTATCCTTCCACTGACACTGACGACAGAAAAATATATGAGACTGTCAGATCTGAAGTACAACGAGCTGTTTCTCAGATCAGAGATGACCTTGAGAATGCAAGTTAACAGTGAACTTCTCTAATAGAACACGTCATTTTTTTAAATTGGCTTCATCAATGTCTATTAGCCTGTTTGAGCTTTTCTAACAGAAAGTGACATAATTTTCTGTCCATTTTTATCAGGTGATTAAGGGGAGCAGCACTACTGATATGATTTCTGATCTGGATGGAGTTGAAATTTCATCTGATATTAGAACTGATTACGCCTCCAAGATTGAAAAGGTCGAATTTAATTATGCTAAATTAGTTTGGATTTTTAAATCCAATTTGTTGGTAAATCATAGTTCTGAAGATTATGTATAAATGTAAGGTTTGCATCCCCTTTCTGAAAGAAAATTATCCACTATTTGCTGGTATTTCCACAATTTTTTTTCATGATACGTGCTACTTATGAAATACATTCTTCATGAACAAGAGCAACCAATATGGGTGCTATAATGAACAGTGGCGCTCCTAATTCAATATAATAGTGGTGAATTACTGTAACTCAATGTTCTAACTCAAAGCAAAGAGAACTTATTCCCAACATTGACCTCATATCCTTACCTCAACTTTTTGCAAGTCTGCAAAATTGTGACTGCCTTTTGCAAAATTAGACTGTAAGTCTGTAACCAACTACTTTTTGGGAAGATCGGAAAAGCCATAAAGGCCCTCTATATATATGCAAAAATTGAAGCCTTCAGCTAATGCTAACTAGGAACTTTTAAGGAAACAGCTGCAACACCACTTGAGTTTTTTTTTTTTTTTGTAAACTCAGTCACAGGAGAGAATACGCAAGCTGAGTGCTGAGCTGGTAGTTGAAGAGCAGAGAAAGGAAGAACTGAGTAAAATTCTGAAAGAGTTTTTATCCTCTACAGATTCTTCTGAATCACGCAATACTAGGTCTAAAAGAAGGGTAAATTTTCCTCCCTTTAATATCTTGTTTTGGCTACATTCTTTTATTTCTCTTCATTTAAACGGTGTTTCATGTTCCTTTTCGGAGTTAGGTCTCTGTCAAACTAATTTGCTTTCAAATATACAAGTACCATTGTTTACTGTACTGGTCCCTAGTAGTGAAGTGATGCCATTAGTCATTACTATATTGCAAAGTTCCAAATCACATGCCACATGCTGGTACCTGATTTGAATTTTATGGTGCTAGACTGGTCTGGGCTAACCTTGTTATTCTTTTGCTAATTATTTTTTGTAATTGGATTCAGACAAGTATAGAGAGGCATGAGGTGTCAAGGCGATTAGAAGAAGAGGCAATGAGTTATTTTGAAGAATGTGTTTCAATTTCAAATTTTGATGAGTCAGATCTCTCCTCTCTAGAAGACCCTTTACCAAGTTCAACAGCTTGTAGGCAAAAACTCGAAAGTGATGTATTTCTATCGAATGAAGAAATAGCCTTTGCAGAGTCGTTGATTTCTAACAATTATGAGGTCAGTACAGCATTGCCAAATGAATCCACTTTAGCTTTAGAACCTAAGCTTGTTGACATGTAGTTTTATCTGCTTTTGAATGATACAACTTTGCCAGTAAGATCTGGTTAAACCAAAGCCATTACATATTAGCCTGTATGTTGTAGGTGCTGTTCCTACCTGTTAAATTGTTCTTCTATTAATTTTGCTGAAATACTTAGAGATTACATATTTACATTGGTTCATTTTCCTGCAGGAACCTGAAAACCAAAGTCCTAGGTCAATAAGCTTAACAGGATCTGGTATGGATTTCAGTCATAGCAGCAGTGATGCCAAATATCCAGACCCAAAACCGATATATCACAGTAGTGACCATATCTCTGAGTATGATACACCAAGTGAGAGTTTTCGTTTCTCTTTTGCACAACAACCAGAGAAGCATACTGAAAATTGGAAAGACGAAAACTATTTAGGAAATTTTGGTAAAGGGTGTGATGAAGAGAAATTAGCGTGCTTGGAAATCACAAGAACGAGATATGATGCCGATGATTATATTTCGAAGGGTTTGGACGAAAGTTTGTTCAGGGACATGGTGCTGCTTAAAAATAGGTTAAACTCTGGAGGTCTTCTTCTTTGCAACATTAGAACTTTTTGAATTTTGTATGGAGGATTAACAAATTTTGTACCAAACAGTGTAGCATGCTACTCTCTTTAGAGTAAATCCTTTTATTATGCAAGTATTATGGTCTCTCCCCAGTTTTAATTCGTAATATTGTAATGCCTTTGTATATTGTAATGTCTTTGTAGAACTCGAAAGAGAAAAATACTTGTTCTTTAAAATGGGGAATATTATTAGAAGGGTTTTCTGCTACTAGTTTTTGGTACAGTCAAATGTCACGATTTTTGTTTGCATTCATATTTCAAAATTTAAAGTCCAAGCTTTGAATTTTAATTGTTGAGCTAATTTTCTTAACTAGGATGTATCTATACTAAATTTTATAATTTTTGGAGTTCGTCTTAATGTATAAACGGTTGTCACTTGCATCTAAAAAACTTTATTTGCCGTCATTTTTTAGCCGGTTGAATAAATACTAAATAGAATTAAAAAATTGATAAATTAGCATGTATATCATATTTATCCCTCATAAAATAGATTGGTTTTAATAAATGAATTTATTATTGAAATCAATTCAATAAATTTTGAAGTTAAATCATCAACTTATCATGTGAGCTTGGGAAAAAGAAAAATAAAAAATGTCGCGCAGCGAATCTAAGCATATTTATATCCGGTATAATGTTTTTATATAAAATGTGCAAAGAGTGTGAGGTTACTAAACTGTGCATCAAATTTCCAATGCTGCTTGAATTTGATTTCTCTCCGTTAAGTGTCATCGAATTTTGATATATTTTTCTTAAGTGTCATTGAACTTCAAATTTTTTTTATCAAAGTAATTTCGTTTGTCAATGAACAAAGAAAATGGAATTTGTTCTGGATTGATCTCCGCTTTACCACCATATCACGTCCATTTCTGTCATGAAGTAGTGAGAATGAGGTAATGGAGACTCAATTATGAAATAATTGACATTTGGGGTTGATGCTCATTAGAAAATAGGTAAATTAAGATCTGAGTTACACGTTGTTTGGACAGAGAGTAGAAGAAGAAGAGATGAAGAATAAAAAGAAATGGAATGGAATAGAAATAAAAATTAACATATTTAATTTTTTTATGTTTGGATGATTAATGAGAGAAAATAAATTTAGTTTTTCTTTCCGTTTTATTTTTTATTTGGTTGATTAAAATTTAAAAGGTTAATGAGAAATTCAGTAGTTGTTGTAGATTTGTGACAAAAAAAATTTGTATGAGAATTATATAGGTAAGATATAGAGTTGGACATTTATGTTATTTTTTTTAGCAATTTGTAACAAAATTTCTTTTCATTTGTTACATCCCAAATCGGAAGGAAAACTGATTCTATTAATTATAATGATATAAGGTTAAACTTTTCACCTCTTGTACCTTTTACATCCGACATAATTTTGTCAACCAAATACGATTCAACAGAAAGTTTTCTTTTCTTTCCATTTCCTCCCTTCCTCTACTCTCCATCCAAACAATGTGTTAATGGATAATTAAATGATAACATAGTGATGGAGGAGGTAATGGAAATGAGGAAAAGTAAGAAATTTTATTTGGCTCTCTCATTTTTAAGAGAATAATTTTAATATTTCCTTTAAAAAAGAGGGAATCTCACGTATATCTCTCAAAAACTTCAAAATTACATATCTTTCCTTCTAAAACTCACAAATTTATCTATTTATTGTCTTTTATATTAAAAACTCATTTTAATTTATAAAATAAAAATATCCATTTTAACCTTTATTAAAAGCATAAAACACCCATCAGACTCAAATTTGAATATGAAGAGTTCCATTACCGTTCGATAAGTGTGCATAGCATTAAGATATGTGCATATAGCTTCAATATCTGTGCGTGTTCACTTTAAGATTTATGCTGATCTAGCGTGTGCAGATAATAAAGTAATTCAAACGGTAGAGGAACCCATTATATTAAAATTTGAGTCCATTGGACATTTAATACTTATAATAAAGGGTAAAATGGTTATTTTATAAATGAGGAGGGATCCAATTACACTATTTTATGGTGACACATCTTGACAGCAAAAATACATAACTCATTTTTGTAATTTGAAAGTCCAAACAGTCGATCCGAACCGTTCAACATGATCTCAATATTAAAATATGCTTGGAGACAAAATTTTATATTTTTTGAATTTTTGTATATTCATTCAGATATATACAAAATTGTTGTTTTTGGACAATTATGGACCATAGAAAAAAACTATTTTTAAAAATTCTAAAAAGTAGTAAATAAATTTCAAAAAATATAAAATTTGGTCTCCAAGCACATTTTAATATAGAGATTGTGTTGAACGGTTTGGATCGACTATTTGAATTTTGAAATCGTAAAAATAATTTATATACTTTTGGTGTCAAGATTTGTCACCATAAAATGCTATAATTGGATCCCTCATCTTTATAAATTTAGAATGAGTTTTAATATAAAAAAAAATAAAATGGATAAATTTGTAAGTTTTTAAAGTTTAAAGAGAAAAATAAGTAATTTTAAAGTTTTTAAAGGGTACACTGTATACGTGAAATTCTCCCTTGAAAAATGACAACAAATACATGGATTCAGTGATGTTGATTGAGCTCATACATTTAGACATCAAGAAAAAAAATTATACAAGTATCAAACGAGGAAGTGAATTCTAACACTAGAACCAACCTTTTTTAATGCATGTATTCCGGAATAAATTATGAACGCAAAATTTGGTGCGTTCAAACATTCATCTTGAACGTATTTGTTCAGACAATCATGGACGACCGGATGCATGCGTCTAAATTCGCTTATGTTTATGTATCGTGTCGTTAAACTCTTAAAATTTAGAAGGTCACTATTAATTTCTTACAAATTTAGATAAATAAAAGTTCAAAAAATATGGAGAAAAAAATATTTACATCTAAAAAATAAAGGTAAAGCTGACTTAATTGGTACAAAAGTAAAATTTTGTTGACTGTAGGGGATGAACTGAATTTGACAAAATGTATAAATTGGTGACAAATTTGTTGCTGATTTGTGCGTCATTTACCGAAGTGACCAAAATATCTAAAACTTCTATCGAAAGGGGAATAAATAATAAACGTATTAATTGCAAACACCAAAGTGCATAAACAAAATTAACGCATCGGTCATTAATATGGTAAAAAGTGACTTAATTAGTGCGAAGTAAAATTTTAGGGAGCTAATTTAATGAGAAATTTATCGCTATAAATATCATCCTTAAAATTCAACTTAAATGATATAAATTCAAGAGGAGCGTTCCAATGTCTTTTGATTCATATAAAACTTAAACTTAAATATCAAAATAAAACCGTTAGATATAATTTACATCATTTTTTCTATGCACACGTAAGAAATCATAACATTTTAATTTTATTTTGGTTAATATCAATAACTTGTAAAAATACACCGATGTGAATAAATTTTAAACATTGATTTTTCATTTTATCGATTTTTCACGGGCCTTTGGGGAGCCACTGGTGATTTTTATTCTTGACAAATAAATCGTTAATTGCGCTTGCAGCTATTTTTTAAGACCTAATGTGGATTGTCAAAATAACGTAACAAAAAATATTAAATTAATCTCGAAATCTGAATTCGGAATGAATTATAAAGATAATTGCTAGAATTACTTAATGGAAAGGAATGACTTAACAATATTTTATTTTTTGTGAAAAACTTTAAAGAAGCTGTAAAGTCTTAAAATGGATTCAAATTCTCAACTTTTGAATAACCACACTTTTATAACTTTTTTTTTCTAGTCAACTGTGCTACCACCCATCTCATGACTTAATAATAGTTGTTTTGACAATTTAATACTGATTTGTCAATTCAAGTTAAATAAGTTTGAAAAAAAAAATATAGATATATTGTGAAATATAGATAGTCTAACAATCAAATATAGATTTTTTGACAACCTTAACAATCTTCAAAATAGAAAGAGGGTCACTTCCAGGCGATATTTTGAAGATTTCAAAACCTAGTAACCGCTATTTTTCCTTACTCATTGCCTCTTTCCCCTCTAGTCCGTCCCTCCTACCTCTTTTAAGTCTCACTCCCGTCACAACACCCTCCCTTCTTTCTCAGTTCTACCTCTTCAAACGGAGAGGAGAATGAGTAGTTTAGATAATTTCGTGAGAATATAATAGTAAATCTAAGAATTAGAGCAATTAGATTCGTTGTATATATGTTTTTTGTTTTTATCAATGAAATCGTCAGTAGACATTTAAAGCTACTAACTTAAAAAAAAAATCAAATGTAATGTAATTTAATGCAACAAGAACTGCCAGATTCAATCTGTTGAGAATTTAAGTTTTTTTTTTTATGAACATTAAATCTCATTATGTTTCTATATATATATATATATATATATAGATAGATGTTGGCTAATATACAATCGATTGTTCATGAGCTCCCATGCAACCAAGTTGTTTTCCGATTTTTAAAGTCCAAACGGTCGATTTAAACCGTTAGATATGATCTCTATGTTAAAATGTACTTGGAGACTAAATTTTACATTTTTTGGAATTTTTTTACTATTTATTAAGCCACATTAAAAATCGTTGATCCAACAGTGACTTCTTTTTTTACTGTTTGATTAAGCCACCGTTGAATCAGTGATTTTCAAAGTAACTCAATAAATAGTAAAAAAATTCCAAAAAATATAAAATTTAGTCTCCAGGTATATTTTAATATAGAGGTCACATTTAACGGTTTCGATCAACCATTTGGACTTTGAAAATCAGAAAACGACTTGGTTGCACGGGAGCTCAGGAACAATCGATTGTATACTAGCCAACCTCTATATATATATTAAAAATTATGTCTACAATATGGGATTATAAATTATTTAAAGAATGTTATGGTTGTTAAAATAAATAAGAGAGTTCAAATATCTTTATTTTGTTATACCTTCATTATGCTTTTATTTTAATTTTTTAATTATAAAAATTTAAAAATTTATTTGTCAAAATAAAACTGTTAGATATGAAATATATTATTTTCCCTATATGTACATACAAAATTATAACATTTTAATTTTGGTTTTATATAAATCAATAAGTTGAAAATTCAACATCCAGAATTTATCCACATCGGTATATTTTTGCAAACACTTCATGCTAATCAAAACAATATGAGAATATTGTGATCTTTTACGTGTGCGTAGAAAAATATATATATCATATATAACAATTTTATATTGATATTTAAAATTTAAAATTTATGTTATTATTATTCTAAAGATGAAGATATGATTGAAGCAAAAAAATAAAGATATTTGAATCCTCTCCTCAGTAAATAATTGTGAAGTAGTCTTTTTGTCGCTCAAAATATTTCTTTTATAATTGCAGAAATATGGAGTATGATGCTTTGCAAACTTACAAACAAAAAGCTAAATAAAAAAAATTGCAAACCGAATGAAAAGAGCGACGGATTCCAAAGACTATCCGTGTAGTATTTTCACTGTTCACGATTTATCTTGACAGTTGCACAAAATTTTATTTTGTGCTTTTTAGATGAAACGGATGCTTTATTTACATCACATCTGCTGGAGCGGAGGTTGAATTCAAGAATCTGAACCTTCTGTATCGCCGGAGAGCCTGATAAAAAACATAGCGAGTTAGAATAATGGGTAAAACTGTCCATTTTATTATTATCAAACTGTATTTTTAAGTGATTATAAGATAATTAAAGATATTAAGAGCATCTCCAATCCAGCAATTAAAATTAATTGCTAAACAGCAGTTATAGAAATTTTAGAAATTAACTTGAGATTAATTTTTAATTTGCTGCATCGGTACAAGAGACAAGAGAGAGAGAGAGCGTAGAAAGTAAAAGAGTGTCACAAAACTTTAACCGATAAGAATTAAAAATTGCGCCAGCTGTCTAAAAGAATGCGTTCGCTTTATAAGCAAATTTTCTATTTTAGCAATAAACTGTACATCGCTACAATTAACATACAATTAACCACGTCAGATTAGAAATCGGAAAGAAAACAGTGTTGTAGATGCTCTAATAGAATAGTTAAGTTTAGTTGAAAAAATAGCTAATTTTCTAATTTGCTATGGTCAAAATATCCACATCATATATATATATATGATAATTGATAGGTATATATATCTAAATTTCTCTCTTTGTTTATTTTTTTTTCCATCCGGTATAACTTGCCTATTTGCTGATTTTGTTAGTCACTGCACGGTATCGTGTACGGGAATAAACCGTAGGCAATCTGGACTCAGAGTTCAATGACCCCATTGGAAGCATGAAAAGGCTTGGCCAAGTGTTAAGCACTCTCACACTAACCCATGCTTTCTCCACTTGTTACCTCCTCCTTTTGGAATTATCTGCTCTATTTTTCAGGTTTTCTTGTGACACCATAATTGTGGCAATGTAATTTTTTTTTTTTTTTTTTGAGCAAAGGCAATGTAATTACTAGCTGAATATTTTGTTGAGAGAATCACTTATAGGAAAGGTAATTCCATCGTAGTACATTTATTTTATATTTTGGAAAATATTATTTAAATTATGAACGTATTCTCCAGTATTTGGATGAAGAGTGTATTAAATTTGAGTTAATTTGTAATTTGATTCGTTATCTATACAAAAATCATAAAAAATTTAAGTGCTAAAAATTTAAAATTATTTGATGAAGACTAAAACAATTTCTAAATCAGTCCAAATTTGATGAACACTTTATGTGCACAATTAAAAGAAGTCAACATTTTTTTATTTTTTAAATTTTAAAAAGTATATTTTATTAGTTATTATACGCAAGTATTATTCATATAATAAAACGCCCTAAGACCTGCGTGCATATATATGCTGTAGTCAACACAAACTTGACATTCAGATAGACCAACTAATTTATTGAAACATACAATTTTATTTTATTTAAAAAAAAAACTGTATCTTAGAACTTCAATTCATGCTAAAATGAAAGAATTTGAATTCATTACTCTCTGTGTTGAGAGAGAGATCTTAAATACATACAGCATATAAGATGGTTGGATGAGATAGTATCTATCTAGCTAGGTTTTATCTTGTAAAATAGGAGAAAACACTGGTAAACAATTTAGCCTCATGCTTTGTTATTTTATGTTTTCTATCAGATGCAACAATTATTAATTCTCAATGCCAAAAAAATTTTGCAAGCGAAAGTAATAATATATTGTCGAGACATGAAAAATATGATACAGAATGGACAGTTTAATATTATGAAAATGTTCAAATTATTAGAACAAAAAGTTAAGTATGTACTAAAAGAAGAATGAGCCTGGTATTATCACTTCACTTGCATGATCATATTTTTAAGAATAAAGATTCTTTTTTCCCACTCTATTTTTCCCATTCATTCTCCAATAATTAATTATCTAGAATACTACAACTTCCAACACAAAAAGATTAAAAAAAAAAAACGTGTGTCAATCTTTAATTACGTGGGGGCCGCTGATTAACTGGGAGGACTGCTTATATTTGAATTTTTTTTAATATTGACGTGCGCAAATATTTATGCTTATACACACAAGTATTAACATCTCATATATCAAGTATTTTTTTTTTAAATTGACATCAACTTTATTTTATATCTCTTATCACACACTCATTTTTTACATATTTTTAAATGTGAGTTTTTTTTCTTCATTCAATGTCACCCATATTTTTGGCGATATGTGAAAATTTTTACGAATCTAAAATCACAAATATCTTCTACGCAATTTTCTCTTTCAAATAAGATTCATAATGAAGTATTTTTGAGTTATCCGTCGCGCAAGTATTCATACCTTCATACCTAATTGTGCAAGTATTAATAAATCGATGTATGAATATGTTAGGTACAAATATTGACAATATTTGATATAATATGTTAGGTACAAATATTTGACACATGAACTATTCACACATGTATGACGAGATATGAATACTTGTAATATTTGATATTAATACTTTCAAACATCATTTAATGTCACAAAAAAAAATAATAGAATTTGTTAGATACATATACTTGATACATGAATTATTCATACTTGTATGATGAGGTATGAGTACTTGCAGTACTTGATATTAATACTTTCAAACATCATCTAATACTACAAGAAATTGTAATACTTGGTATTAATACTTGATATTAATACTTGATGAAATACTTGGTATTTTAGGTATAAATACTTGCACGACAAGGTATGAATACTTGTGCAAAGAGGTATGAATAATTGCACAACAGTTAACCGGAAAGTATGTCATCATGGATCTTATTTGAAAGAAAAAATTGTGTAGAAGATGTTTGTGATTTTAGATTCGTAAATTTTCTCACAGATCGTCAGAAATATTAGTGAGATTGAACGGAGAAAAAAAATCCACCTCTAAAAAAGTATAAAAGATGAGTGTGTGATATACAGTTTTTTTATTCCGAAATACTTGATATCTTAGTTATGAATACTTAATATATTATATATTAACACTTGTTCCCATAGGTATCCATATTTGTGTGTACCAGTTGTAAAATCTATAAAATATTAGTAGTTCTCACTTAATGAGTGGTCCTCTACTTAATTAATGACCGGAAGATGAAGAGAAAAAATGAAGTGAAAAATAGTTAGCTGGTCTCTATTTTTAAACACTATAAAAGGATGAAGTCCTTTACACCTAAAACCTTGCAAGAAGTATTTCCTCATGTGAACTCATACTGTATAATGTGGTGTGTTATGATAGCAAATTTTTCAAAATTGAAAATAAACTATTATTGCTCTCTATAATTTAGCCGGATTTCTCGTACCTCGCAAGCATCTCAAAAAAGGAAATTGCTATTTTTTTAAAAATTATTGTTATTTTACTTATATTGGGAGTAGTTCGAAAGTTTCAAAAAGACCAATTTTTTTTGGAAAATTTTATATATCTTATTGTATGCTTAAATCATTTTTACCATGCATGACTGATTATAATATAGTTCGTCTTTCTTGAAATTAATTTCTTATGAAACGACGTCTTTACGGCTTTTCAATCAGGAGCGGAGGAGACCGGAAGACCTGATCCAACAAATCAGGGAGGAGGCCAATAACTGGTACCGAATTTTGGTTAGGGCACCGGTACCAGTACAGAGCACACTAGGGAGATGGCTTATTTAATTTTTTTTTATTTCAATTTCAACTTATGTAAATATAGCTTAGGACCTTTGTAAATAATTTTCTTATTAATGAAATTGTCAGCTTTATGCTGACCTTAAAAAAAGAAAAAACGTCTTTAAATTACATGAATTTTTATTTATCTGAGATAATGATAATAATTTTATGTTTTTTTTTAAGGGATTGTGATCCATTGGCAATAACTTGATTTTAGAACTTAGGTAATAATTAAGTTTCAATTTCATCAGTATAATATGCGTAATGTATAGATGAGATTTAAATTTTAAATTATTGGTTTTCAAATTATAAACTATTTTTACAATCATCAAGAATAGTTAATTTAGAGTACTAATGAAATCTCATTCTCTTAAAATTCTCATTTTCCTAAAAATACATACAAGATGTACATGATTATTTAATTCCTAACAATAATAACGGTGCATGTACTCCATATGTCAGTAACTCATCACACCCTGTGGCGGCAGTCCCAGAGGAGAGATTCTCACCTAATACAATGGTTCTTATATCATATTATTTTGAAGTTAATAAATACTACCTTACCTCCTGACCCCTGAAGTTATTGACACTTAATTTCTCTTCTCTGTTTTCTTCTATATAAAGTTATAAACACACAGGCACAACCACCATGAAATATCATAAGTGACAATAGCAAAATAGAAGCTACACTTCCAATTTTGGCTGTAGCTTCTCTCATAAACTGAGATGAAGAAATCCCCACCAATCCCTCTCTCTCCTACTCTCTCTTCTTCCTCCTCTACTTCCCCTTCTCCCCCCACCAACAATTCCACCAAAAGACCTCTCAATTTGATTCACATTGCCAAAACAAAAACAAAGCAACACAAGAAGAGATCATCAACAAAAGCGAAAAAGTCGACATTTTCAAAGGGAAGTGAGAGCCCCCCAAAGAAGAGTTCCATCTATAGAGGTGTCACCAGGTAGGATAAACCATTAAAACAGAGTATTTTTATTTTTATTTTTGATATTTACTCCCCCACACCCCCTTTTTAGGGTTTATTGAATTTGTGTATTTTCGCTGTTTTTTTTTTTTTTTTTCACACGCCGCAAGAATTATAGAAATATGTACTTGCCTAATATTTGTCACATAAAAAAAAAAATTCTGATCAATTCAACATAGCAAGTGAAATTTTTACTACTTTTATTTCTTTAGAATTGTTAAATTTTGCAATTTTTGTTCAAATATAGTCTGTGTCAAATTAAGCTGCATGCAAAAGTTTATTTGCCGCAAATTTACTGTCTGCATGTCAAGTTATACACCTCTTTTTTCCCAAATAGTAATAATAATCACGATAACATTAATTTTACTAATATAATTTTTTTTGCTAATATTGTAGTTGCTATTATTATTTCATGTCATGTAGGCATAGAGTGACTGGGAAATATGAGGCTCATCTTTGGGACAAGCATTGTTGGAACCCTCAACAGACCAAGAAAGGAAAACAAGGTTAGTATGAAATTAATTATTTATATAAACAGGGGATGGATGGTCATTTATAATTTTTTTTTAAGGGCTGACACTCAATTATTTTTCCCCTCTTTTTTTGCTGTCAAATTTCCTTCGTGTTTTGTCTGGGCCAACTGCATGTGTGATGCTCAATTCCTGCTCCCTCCAATAGTTTATTTGGGTAAGCATGGAACCTCCAATTAGAAAATTTTATCTTGTTTGAAGCAAAAAAAAAAATGTCTGTTTAATTTTATTTTATATATTCGCAAATGTATTAGAATGTGAACAAAGGTCTCCAATGCAATGCAACGAGGGTAACTGTATTTACAAAATTTGTGGGTCCCGCATGCAACTGCTTACCACAAAAAGCACATCAAGAATTAAAAAATACTAACACCGAAAAAAAACAACAATTAAAAAGCCCAAATATAAGTACTGTGAACTGTGATTCTAATGAGAAATATATTATTATCCCTGACATTTTCATGAAACATCATCTGAGTAGAATGATTTCTCAGAAAAGGAAGGTCAAGTTTTAAATTGCATAGGCCAATTGCAAATGTACTACTGCTTCAGTTATTATTTTCATTAAAGAGTAAGCCTAACCACAAATGTACCACCTCATTTACTGCCAAATAACGACCTAAGATGCAACCTCTCCAAAACTTGTGTAGTAGTGGTCTCATGTCCTGAGTCCGAATCCTCTGCATTACCTCACCGTTTGAGTTTGAATCCAGACCATCCGATCAGAATATTCCAAGCCAATCCGGCCCGAGCATGTAATGCACGGGTCTCTTTAAGATTTGTGCCAATGCATAACGAACGGATCGGATTCAAACTGAAATGGTGAGGTACTTTCGGTGATATGAATTCCCTCCTTAGGGGGAGACCAGTTGTATCAGGAAAAGTTAGTTGGAAAGAAAAAAGTGTGAATTCTCAAGGACATCATACAATGTTTTCAAGCCATTGCGTGATTGCATGTTGTCAAGTTCAACCCTATTTTGGTGGATAAAAAATGCAGATTAATAGTCAAAGAATTTCATACTTAAATTCAATTACTATTAGATTTTCTTTTTAGTTAATTTCGTAATGGGTTTTGTAGGGGCTTATGATAACGAGAAGGATGCTGCACAAACCTATGACCTAGCAGCTCTCAAGTACTGGGGCAGAGAAACAATGTTGAATTTTCCCGTAAGTTGATTTTTTTTTATTAATTTTGAACTGGTACAATTTGCCTACTAAATGCACTAAACCAAATAAAAGGAGTGTTAGTTAAGTAAAGAAGAGAATTGGAAGAAAAAAAAGAAATACAAGCAACACTGTCGGCCTCACAAAAGACTGAAATTACTAAAAAAAAAAAAAAAAATTTAAAAGTATCTTTAGATGATTAAAAACACCCTCGTACCATGAGGGAAATTATTTTCTACTAAGAAACAAAATAAACTAAAGAGTAACCATAGGACCTGTGTGTATCATGAAGGAAGGGCTACATGTCTATTTTTTTTTTTTTGGAACACAATATTTTTTTATTGAATGTTTTGCGTAAGCAATAAGTGTTATTTACTTGCAAATGTTTTGCGTAAACAATAAGTGTTACTTACTTGTAATGCCTTCTAAAACCCCAATTTTCTTTGAATGTCTTTACAATATATTACTTGCAATGTTATTTATTGAATTTTTCTTGTGCAACCTAATAGTTTCTTAAATATGTTTATTAAAAATATGTAGTTTGAAAATTACATGGAGGAATATGAAAGAGTGAAGCACATGACTAGGGAGGAGTACTTGGCCTCATTAAGGCGCAGAAGCAGTGGCTTTGCAAGAGGTGTCTCCAAATACAGGGGGGTTGCCAGGTCATTGCCAACACCATAGCTATTTGTATACTGACAATATATTAGCTACCAAAAATATATTTGTTGAAAGATTGCCAAAATGCCACCAAAACAAAGCATACTTTTCTGAACTACTAACATCTTTTTACCTTTTTCTCTGTGATCTTATCATACCTTAATTAGTTTCCAGTGCTTAAATGACTTTTTTCCTTTTTGGGTGTGTGGTCACTGACTAGATTGACCAATTTATTAGTTTTATTGCCAAGTTTTCTATTTTTCAGGGAAGGTTATATCAGTTGCATTTTTTTTTTCTTATTCTGATTTCATAGCAGGCACCACCACAATGGAAGGTGGGAAGCAAGAATTGGTCGAGTGTACGGGAGCAAATACCTCTACTTGGGCACATACAGTACTTATCTTTTGTCTTAGTCTTACTGTCCTCAAATCAGCAGAAAATGCGATGTTAATATTTTCCCTTTCTTTGGGTGCTGATTTAACAAAGTAATTAACTGCATTTCAATCTTGCTAAGTCAAATGGTTTAAGTTGTTTACCAGAATATATAAACATTCAGAGCCTAATGTCAGCCCCAGTTCATCCAGAAAAGATAAGGTGAACATCTATTCACATGAAGTTTATAAATAAGACAAGGATGCTGATGATGTTGTCAAACAGTAGAATGCAGAAGTCTTGGTTTTAGTTGCACAGTTACCCAGCATCAGTACTCATGCCAGCCAGCTAAAAAAGATAATAGATGAACACAAAATAGGTAGTGGATAAAGCTCAATCTAATTACGCAACATATTTTTACTAATAGGCACTGAAGAGGAGGCAGCACAAGCATATGATCTTGCTGCAATAGAATTCAGGGGCCCCCATGCCATGACAAACTTTGACATCAGCTGCTACACTGACAATACACCACTACTCTCGCACACTCAACCAGAGAACCCACCATGCCAAAGTGAACCCAAAGAATCCGATCCCATCAAATTAATAGAACCAGTGGGACTAATAACTGAAGAAAATTCAATTGGGCATCTCATGGGGGACTTGTGCATGGAGCAGCAACACATTGAGAAGTACCCTAAGATTAGTGACATGGAGATGGATGCCTCAGATTTGAGCGATATGCTTGATCTGTTTGATGCTGACAGGTTTGAAGACGACATATCTAGCCTTTTTGGAGATAAGTAGGATTCCTCTTTCAGATGTCGTTACCCTTTTTGAAATATGTATAATCTAGCTTTCAGAGTTCGTATGCTCTTGTTGATATTTAGTCTGGTGTAACATTTAGTGTTTTGGAGTCTTAGATTAGCATTAGGATGCAGAAGAGAAATGCTAACTAGGGAACCAGCGTTTGCTTGTTTTGTGTCTAGACATTAAACATCCATACCTCTCTCTCTCTCCTCTATTCTAGCTTGTTATATGTGATCTTATCCTGAATAGTTATCAGGTGGGATTCAAGGCGTTGTCAAGTAGGAAATGTCATTTAGCATCTAACAGCAAATTAATAGCAAATTAACTCTAAAACCTATCGAATCGAATCGGTTTCAAATGACAAATTCGTTAAAACTCGTCTACTTTACGAGTGATACATCTATATGCTGAAATTTTAAATTTTAAAATTAAATTTGTATAGAGTCAAGTGGTCCAGAAATGTTCAAAAAATAAATGCATTAAAATTAATTTATAAACCTTCTATTTTTGACCGCTTGATTTTATACTAAATTAATTCAAAAGTTTAAAATTTTTGCATATAGACGCATCACTTGTAATTTAGATGGATTTTAATGGTTCAAATTTGTCATTTGAGCCAATCCGATAAGTTTTTAAGTTAAGTTGAGCTTGGTGAACTTAAGAACACCCTAGATCTACTCTAATAAAAGATACCCGAGACTTACACGAGCGTCACATTTTTAGGAGTTGATGTCTAATTTCAGTACATCTAGAAACTAATTTATTTTTTCAGAAGTTGGTGAACAAAGAAGCATATCATGGCTTATTCAAATCTAAAAATAGCATTTGAATTGAAATATAGACAATAAAAATATAAAATGGATGATACCCAAAGATTCTCTCTACAAGCAAAAAAGAACTACCTATTTTAACATTTTGAACGTTGGCAGGTCACTTATGGTGAATATTTCATTCATCCCAAGCTCTTGTTCCAATTGAAGTCTTGTTGATTTCATCACCTCCTGAAAGAAATAGACAGAAATTCAAAATATTGCCAAAGCATTAACGCTTACAAATTGATAAGTTCATATTTTCTGAAATAATGCAAATCTCCAAGTGGTTGGCACAATTGAATATGACACAATAATACAAAATAATATAATGTGTACAAAGCATGAAATATTTGTATCTTTTTGAAAGGTGCAGAGAAATGCAGGTGCTTTTCCACAGGAGATCAAAATAAATTATAGAAGCCAATTAATTAGAGAAAATACAAACATTGAATTGCATGTAAGTCGCTCTCTTAGACAACCACTGCGAGTCCAGCAATTGAAATGCCACACAATAAAGTCTATCAAAAGCCATCTCATCTCCTCCCAATAATTTCAAGAAGTGGATTCCCGCTTTGGTAGTTGGATGCCCTTGAACAAAGAAATAAACAATCACACACACATGCATATTAGTAGCATAAACTAAGGGTTTACAAACAAAAAAAGGAGGAAAAGACAACTATGAATTACAGCATGCATTACTAACGGAAGGAATTAGATCATTAGGTTTTGTACACTTCCATATGGTCCAGAAGCGGCTTCGCTACTAATTTTCATTAATTTTGCATTTGATTAGCCTTATTGGTGTAAATTGCCAAATAAAGAGCCTATTCTGTCTAAATTGCGCCAAATTGAGCCATAATATCAGAAATTAAGTTTACCTAAGAATAATTGAATTAAACCCCGTTTTTCAAACCAAGACTTAAATTATCAACCTTTTTCATTTCTTTTAAAACAAAACTGGGTCAAATTAGAGTCAATTGAGCAAAGGTGCGAAATAGTGGTAATGTAGTGATAACAAGTGCTGCTTGCTTCAGTATAGAAAGTAGTGGTAATACCATTCTAATTTTGGTGGAGCACCAGCAATAAAAATACTTGATCAGGTACACATCCAAATGGCATCTCATGTAGACAGCTCGAAAGCACGTCAAAGTTATCCAATCTTTTGCAGGGAAACCCAAAAACATATTATTCTCTTTACTATATACACTAATTACCCGAATGTAATCCCAGCATTTGTGCCAGATTAAAAGATATGTTGATTCCAGCAGCCGCAAATGGGTATTCCCACTCAGATCTCACCCCGTCTTGCTTGTGCAAAAGCCTCTGGAAGGACTCCTTCAAAAGAAACATAGAAAAAAAGAAGCAAAAGATAGTTTCTCAGAAAAACAGCTGTATTATGTGGGATTGTTTAGTTAGGTGACATGATAGCATACCACCGCATATATACCAGTGCACCCAGCCCTTGAAGCCCCACAGCTTTCTCTGATCTGGCTTCACTTGAAAGGTTTTTCCTTGAAACACAGATTCTTCATAAGAAGAATTTGTTTTTTTCTTGTTATGTTTCTTTTTCTTTGAAGAACACAGTTTCTATTATAATTATGCTTCATTAGAACAAATCGTCCCAAAAATTTTAAAACCTTAAGGCTGTGCTCCAGAGAGGGGGAAAACTCCTTCATTAAAGGGAAGGAAGGGGAAGTCGGCACAATCTCGGTCTGCCCACGACCATCTACTTGCTCCAGAAGAGGTTATCGGAGAGGGAAAGGAAGGAACGCGGGTCCTGTAGCGAGGGTAACGGAAGAGAAAGCCTCGTACAAAAGCTCCGAACTTTGTACCCTCCGATTCGGGGTGTAGGTTTTACTGTAGCGAAGTAACGAGCCGGGGCGCCCCTTCCTTTCTCTTCTTTCCCCTTCCTCTCCGTACTTGGTTTGCGGAGCACAGCCTAAAAGTTAGCCAGTTTTAGTCATTTCAGAAGATTGGAAAAAAAAAAGTACCGGATAGGTTCTCGCAAAGTAGATTAAGTTCTCCAGTGATATAAATCCACCGCCTCTGAAGAACAAAAAGGCCAGCTTAAATAAGAGTAAATAAAATAAATTTTAGAAATTATATCAGTTAGTCTATTGTCATGGATAAACAAATTGGGAAAATAACCTAATATCAGTAGAGGGGTCAACACCTTGCCACCCCATTTCCTTCCACAATTCTGATTTAAGAGATGGTATTTCTCTTTCTGGATAGGCCAGTCGCCACAGTTGCCTCAGTGCATCCTGAAAATTTACACCAATGTACCCTAATTAGTAACTTCATTATTTATTTTTTGCTTTCCACCTTCAGAATTAACAGGACAACAAGAATATTGTATTTTTTTTGCAATTGCGTCCATATCTTAGCTTATGGGAACATAAGATTAAATATAATAACAATCTACTGGCAACTAACTCCATGACAGGCATTTTTGAGTGAAGAGCCAATATTTTTGCTTATCCTTGTCAAGGTATAAATTCTTTTTTTTTAATATTGAACAGAAGTCATGCTAAGATCAAGATCTAATTCAATGTCAGGGATAAATTTGTCATTTATATTTCTTCCCCAATTTCATCTGACTCCATTAGTGAGGTGTTAGTCGTAAATGTGAAAATATGTGTTGCGATTTGAAAATGCACAAATTTTCTATGTAATTGCAACAGACAAAAATTATGTAAAAAAAGAAAGGAAACAAACCTGATGCTCAACCAATGAGGCATCAAAAGGGACCTCCAATCTATGCCTTAAATTTTGCAACCTTTCTTCCTGTTGTCGGTTCATAATGGAAAAGTTAACTAATTATATCTTCGTGGTTAAAAAATACTTCAGTGTTTTGTACGAATAACATATATATTACAAAATATATGTCTTGACTCATGTATAACAAACCTGTAAAGGACTTATCAGAAGAGAATGTTCTGCTTTGTTGTTCAAGCCTTGAATAGTAAAATTAAAAGCGAAAAGTCTTCGAAGAAAAGACCCAATGCTGACAAACAAATTAGCTGAAAGAAATTGAACAGCCACTTAAACAGGTAAAGAGAATGTCATATCAGTTAAAGATGCATTATTTAATTGCCACCAATGGTACTTTTTGTATGCATGTGGCATTAACAGTATCAAATATACCCCCTTCGACATCAATAGTATGTGATATTTACCTGAAAACATAGAAAACACACACATAAGCCTCCCTCGACTTTTATTTTTAATAAAAATGTACCATTATCTTCTTCCTAATTTGCAACATAAACAGCATGGAAGGGTACTTAAAACTTCTAAGCTAATAAGAAATGGAAATTCACACAGAATAATTCCTTCTATCATTGCAGACCTCAATATTCCCTATATATTTTAAAGATAAATGCTATATAACAAGTTATGTGATGAGTTATAGTAAATACCTATCCTTCTTGCCGAATACTTAATAAATTGTGACAAATGACAAATGCCATGGCAGAGAACGTTCCTTTTATCATCCCATGGATTTGGCCTAGGTATGGGATCGTTTATATTAACCTAAAACCAAAATAGAAATTATAAATTGTAAACAAACATTTTAGTATAGTCAATATTAAAAAAAATGGAAAAAAGGCCATGACCATTTCAGACACATCAATCTTAAGTACAGGGATTGCAATTTGGGTGCTGGTTGGAATAGAATATTTTTTTGAGTAAAGGTTGGAGGTCAAGCCACCCAACTATTTAATACCTTTGTTATTATAACAAAGGATTTCCCCCATCTGGGTTTCGAACCCATGACCTCTAGTATAGAGACCATGTGCCTTAGCCACTAGACCAAAGGCTAGTTCTCTGGAATAGAATATTTCATTTTAAGGGTTTAAACATGATGTTTTAATTCCTGAATAAATTCTAAAGAAACCAAGATAACACAAAACCAACATTGAATCAGTACTAATACAGTATCATCCAGTACATACACCATCAAACCAAACCCAATTAATTCCTGAGTAAAGTCTATATAAATACACCATCAAACCAAACCCAATTAATTCCTGAGTAAAGTCTATATAAATACACCATCAAACCAACGTGATGATTATTTTCTACATTGCAAATCCGTACCTGATCATTCAGTAAGAGAGGTTCTCTTAGAGGATCTGGCATCGATGAGGTGTTTTCCATATTTTCTTCCCTTCCCTGATATTTGTTAATACTAAGCCTCTTCCTAATAGCCTGAGTTGCCATGCGACACTCTTCCATTACACATTATTCTGTTATTGTACAACAAAAAATTTAGCTTGGATAGCATTAAAACAAAATATTATCCCAAAGAAAAAGAAGGCAAATTAATTAGCATCCGGCAAGTATCGAGTAAAATTTTGTCCTAATATAAATATTATTTTTGGTTAAAGCTTGAAATGATGGAAGGAGAGATGTGATTGAGAGAATAATACCGAACGTCAAGAGAGATTTATCAGCTCGAAATTCTTCGAAATGGATCTGTGCATGGATCGGGGCAGATCTAACCGCGGCCCTTTCGAACCGTTGCTGCTGTTGCCTGTTAAAGCTTGTTCTCTACTCTCTTTTGTTCGGAGCAAAAAAAAAAAAACAGATGGCAAAATTGAGGGGTGAGTATCCTGCGGTACTGCAGGGACTTCTATCCGAGCTCAAATTATTTTAATATTTTTATTCTTATATTAAGTCTTAATCTATCAACGACTGTGATTGAAAGATAAAATTTTAAATTTAATATTGACTTTTCAATCAAATAGTTTGTCTTATTTTAATTAAATACATTTTTTATATGTGGAAATATAAATTTAATTAAAAACATAATCGACATACTTACAATCACACCAGTTACAATTAAAATTAAATAAGAATAGTATGTATATCTAGGATAATACGCTTGCTTATAAGACAATTTTTAAATTTGTGCTCAAATGTGGGGACTACTGTTTTGGCGATGCCAGACCGTTGATGGTGCAGATATATTTGACGATTACTTTCCATAAATATAAAATTAATAGCATCAATGAAAACAGGATAACGGGATCTTTAATCAATATTTCAATATCACCTGAGGTAAAATAATATCTTTGTTTAGATCCAGACTGTCCGATCAAAATGCACATGAATATTAAAAAGACTCCATACAATATATTTCAGACCAGAATAATTTCAATTTTTATTGAAAAGTCTGGATGTAAATAGAAATATTATGTTACCTCAGAGGATTTGGACTCTAGATCCACCACCGACGATTATGAATAAAATTTTAGAATAATTTTTCAAAAGATCAATCGTGATGTAGTGTTCATATAATAAGACTAACAAATTAAAGAGATGCATCATCCATGGCACTTGGCACTTATGGGCTATATTGAACACTAGCAGTGTACATCAGACGGTTCTCGTTGTTTTGAAAGTGTTGGTGCCTTTTTATTTTTACCCTTCAACGGCATGTTGCGGTCATGTTCAGAAAAATAGTTGGTTTTTAAATTATTATTTTACCGAATTAATTTTATTTTTTTGTAAGAAAAAATCATAAATTAGTCCTTAATTTTCTTTTTTGAAAGAATTAATTTAAAAGATTTAATTTGATTATTTTAGAGAAATTCGGAGACTCATATATGAATTAATTTAAGTCCCATATCTCTATTTCTCAGTTATGGACAAATATAACTAGCATTTTCTTCGGTTTTAATTCTCTTATATAAATTATTTAAGTCTCATATCTCTCATTTATCCATCTTATATTAAGCACGTAGATATCTTAATTTGCTAACAACTATAATTAAAAGATAAAATTTCAAATTGAATATCAACCTCCAATAAAAACAAATATGTATTTTATTTATTCTATGCATTTTTTCATATATTTTTTTACGTGTATAAGTCTAAATTTATTTAGATACGTACTTGTCATTGTAAAATAAAGCATAATACTAGAAATGGATTATATTAATTCCTTAGTCTAATTTTTTTTTTTTTGTTATCTTATTTTTTTTTAAATATGTTAATTTGTATGAGAATTTTTTTCTTATTCTCTTATAACATATTCCGTGCATTGCACAGGTATAATATACCTAGTCTATTTGCTTATTTGGATTATAAGAGTTACCTTTGATATTCTTGTCAGATTACAAGGAGGATGCAATTTTCACTGGATCTGAACTCAATACACCCATCAAATCTTTGCTATCTCTTTTAGATAATTACCCGTCAAAGTTTCTAATTGAGGGTCGTATCTGATGTATACCACTGATAGCCACTATCAGTCTTTCAAAAAAAAAAGTTTCTAATTGAGAGGGGAAATAACTTATTTTGAATTAACTTACTCTGAATTAGATTAATTTAGTTCAAAATATAAAATAGTTTAATCCGTCTAGAGAGTAAAATATTAAGAACTCATCACACCTTACTGTCGTAAACACATACTTATTCTCAATATCTTATTTTTTTTAGATTAATTTACGCCATAATTTAAGCTGGCAAATGAAATGTAGAACATAAATAATAAAATAGAATAAATAACTTAATCTTTTTTACATTTAGGTAGCAATCAAACACAAATACACAACTATTGTGCCTTCGTAATGCATGCGAGCAATTTAGGAATAACAGAGGCGTTTATATCATGAAGGGTAATCATGTCCAATGTGTTTGTAAAATTCCGTGATAATTAAATGAGTAAATATCTAAATTTGAAGTTTTGATGAATAAATATTTAAACATTCAGTTTCGTTAGATGTCTTTTGAAAAATGGAAATCACAGATTTAAAATCAACATTGACGACATTAACATACAAATTCTAAAATTTCTTGAAAGGTTGACGTTGAAAGAGAATGACCCAAAAAAAAAAAATGGATAGATCAGTTTGAGACATTGACACGTGAATTAACCTTGGGATCGGTCTATCAACTAGATAGAAATTTTCCAGTTTTACAATTTTTGTTAACCTATGACATAAGAAATATATGTGACGAGAGCAATAAAATCCAATTAAAATGAAAATTTTCTAATTATTATCTGTAAAATTTTGTAATTTGTTAGACGCGTATTATAGAGGTGATATAAAATATATTTCAACGGTTTAATTTAAACATGAATTAAAACATTGATACCAATTGGTACCCGATAAATTATTGGTATTTGCTAATTGCCATGTTTAGAACTGTGTATTGTTTGTTCAGTTGTTGAACTTTAGACTGTCTTTTAGTTTTAATTTAAAAAAGCGACCTCTCTTCTTATTCCATCAGAAACGTTTTTTAGTTTAATATCATAATCCGATAAGAATCTCTTTCATATTCTGAAATTTTTCATTAAGTGGAGATTTCCTATTTTCACTTTCACTATCCCACACTGGCGGAAACAACCAATCAATCGCTCTCACTCTCACAGACATTCTTCGTCAACGTCAATCAAGTATATTAATTTCAAATTACGAGTATATAGTAAATTAGTAATGTTCCTAACTGATTGTTTGATATAATTAAAGGAGTGAATTCAAATGCCTCACGCCTTTTATACCTCGTCGCACATTCTTCTCTCCATTTTTACAACAATTCACATCCTCCAAGGTACCTGACAAGATAATCTTTTACAATTAGTGGACCCGGACTGTTCATTTTAACTTTGCACGAATCTCAAAGTCCAATAATATTGTCCCTGCATTAGTCCGAATATCAAAGCGGCTAAGCGTTAATCTCAAACCGTAAAGTGAGGAAAATCTTCTACGGTACCTGGGAGGATACAAATCCTTTTTAAAATCCATACAGTCAACTTGAACTGCTCAATGTGATATCTATATTAAAATTTACTCAGAGACCATATTTTATATATATTTTTTTTAAATTACTATCATTTTAGATGGTACAAAACCACTGTTATTGGATGGTCCAAAATCTTATGAAAAAACAGTGATCTTGTATTTATCTAACAAAATAGTAATAATATTTCAAAAATATATATATAATTTGGTTTTCAAGTACATTTCAATACATAGATCATGTGACTTGAGCAGTTCAGATCAACTGTTTGAATTTTAAAAACAAAGATAAGAATGTAAAGCACGACCGAAACACGAAAGACAAAGCATTTCAACCGGCTCATAATTAAAACCGAACGGCCAATTTTAAAATCTTTTATGACTTTGCCTCTCTAAATATCAGTTGCATTAAAATAAAAAGAAAGAAAATTACATCCTTAAGTCTGAAGCATACTTAATATTCTACACTACAATAAATAAATCAAAACTTGAAATTTTATATTTTGATGTGATGAAAAGACATGACCAAATAATTTTTCTCTCTATGCATTTTTATATTTTGATGTGATGAGGTTGTTTCTTCAATTCTAAGTTTCTTTTGACCTTGCATTGAACTATGAAAAATGTATTTAAGAGTTTATATTCTGTGAAAGAACAATTGTTTGCTGCTGTGGTGCATTTTTGTCGCTGGTTCATCCGACATCACATCATGTGTGAATTTTATTTTGTAAAGTGCAAAGTAAAATGTAAATCCATACAAATTTTTGAAAATTTGAACCCTATATAATTTTAAATTTTTATATAATTCACACTTATAAGAAAATAGAATATAGAGTGATGGGGTGTGCAGTGTGCTGCGAGAGAAAAATATTCCGGACAATTGCTTGTTAGAGACCTCTGATGTAAATTCAACATGCTATGAAAATGCTTCACTTTTGAAGCATCTTTCGATTTGAAACATCTAGAAAATATATATACAAAAGATATTTGATTTCTGAATATATTGTTATATAGAGATCGTGTTGAACTATTCATATTAATTATTTAAGCTTTAAAAACAAAAATATATATCCATAATATAGACCATCTATGTTATACAAAGCCCATAACCTCTCAAGTCTCAACTCTATACCAATCTAACATCATGCCATGATATTAGAGTATCTTCTGTTGACCGTGTAAAATACTTTCAGCTGAGCCAAAATCAATTAACCTATTTGAAATATGAGAATGGTTCAAATGTACTATTTTTTTATGCTCTATATTTTTTATCATTGTTTTTAAAGTTTGAATAGTTGATTCGAACCGTTCAACATGATCTTCATAATAAAATATACTTAGAACCAAATTTTATATTTTTTATAATTTTTTACTATTTTCTCATATAGATACAGTATCACTATTTTAAGAAGATTCTTAACTATCTGATAAAGACATAAAGTGATATTGTATCTATGTAAACAAATAGTAAAAAGAATTTAAAAAATATAAAATTTGGTTTTCAAATATATTTTTATTATGAAAATCATATTGAATAGTTTGGATTGACTGTTTGAACTTTGAAAATAAAAATAAAGTATGCAGAACATATTAGAGTACAAAATAGTGTATTTGAATAAAAATACAGAGATTACTAAATTCGTGTCGGAATAAAACAACGGACTCGGACCTCACTCTGACGGTCCGGCACTGCGTTGGATCTAGCGGCACCAGAGACCAGACTCGCTTCGCAACACCAAAAACATTTATAACTTGTGGTGAACGGGTCAGAAGGTGGGACATCCGGATCCTCTCCAGGATCCACTTCGCACTGCCTCTATATATTTATTGGCCGAACACTTTCATTCCCCTCCACAAAATTTCACCTCTCCCAATATTCTATTTCAAGCATATCTAAGCAAGAGAGAGGAGGAATCCATCCAAAGCGAACCATCGCCTGGTACGTCTCTGGCACTACACCCGATTCGCTTCGTTAAATCAATTTATTTCCCTGTTTTCCCTTGATTTGAGTGATTCTCACTTAGATTGGATCAAAATCTAGGTTTTTTTCTTCGATCATCTGTTTTACCTCCATTCGACTTGTTTAGATTACACTGGTTTTTAAAGTAGATCCGATCTAGTAGATTAGCCTCCCTTATCGTCGATTATACCTAAAGCTACCTCTCTTTTGACGACTCAGTAGATCTCGTTTGTTCATCTGCATCCTATAGATCCACTTACATAACCAATATTTCTCGAGCTTCGTGTGTGAGTAAGTCCGTTTGTTTAGATTTTCTTAGATTAAAATTATCCGTGGTAATCTACACTAAAAGCTGGTTTACTGTGTTCTTTATAGACCAAATATGGGGCTTACTTTCACGAAGCTGTTCAGTCGCCTGTTTGCAAAGAAGGAGATGAGGATTCTCATGGTCGGTCTCGATGCAGCTGGTAAAACCACCATCCTGTACAAATTGAAGCTTGGTGAGATTGTCACCACCATTCCCACCATCGGTGAGTACTTTTTAACTTATTGATCATTGTGTTTCTTAATCTCATTTAGCACAATAATGAATACAAGTTAGCGTTAGATTATTGTCGAGACAAGTGTTGACTAAGGAATAAGGGAAATGAGGAATCAAGATATTATTTCAAGGAAAATTAGGCTGTTTGATTTAACCTTGGTTTAGAGTTGGATAATATGCAGTGCTTGCTATGCATGCAAGTATTAAGAGATCTAGTAGTTCAAGAGGGATTTGAAAAATAACCTATTCTACAGTGATAGTTTTACTTACAGTGTGTTAGAATGATATTTCCATGTGAAAACGTATCGTTCAACTGTTTATTTTACTGGATAATCTACAGGTTTCAATGTGGAAACTGTCGAGTACAAGAACATTAGCTTCACCGTGTGGGATGTCGGGGGTCAAGACAAGGTGATTTTAATACTTATTGCGAATTTTTTTTTAATTCCATTCTAATATTTTCTTAGCATTTGTACATTGTACCAACTTATCTTAAGTTCTTTTTTAGGTTTCTATGCTTATAAATATTTTATTATTTTGTTCAGATCTTATGATTGAGGCATACTGAGATTACTTGATCAGATAATGCAATTCATTAAATTAAAGAGATAAAGAGAAAAATACTTTGATCAAACTGGCAACAAAATAGGGAACTATGATAAATTGGTAATCATTGATGTAACAATGTTATCTCTTTGTGCATGAAGTACCAGTGAAGTTGTGTTACCCCAATTCGTGTATCACTTTTGTGATTGAAGATTTGAAGTCTACCTAAGTTTCACTTTATGTGTCGTGTTACTCACATACATGAAGTGCATTAAGGTTACAACCCCAGATCATGGATTATATGTATGCTGAATCATGTGTGGTATTATGTTTTTCTACGAAAACAGATCAGGCCACTGTGGAGGCACTACTTCCAAAACACTCAAGGCCTCATCTTTGTGGTTGATAGCAACGACAGGGAGCGTGTTGTTGAGGCCAGAGATGAGCTCCACCGCATGCTAAATGAGGTTTCTCTTATAGATACATATTTGCAATTTTTTAACTCTTCATTTGAGTAATGTTGATTTTAGTTGTTTCTAATGTTCTTCTTTTCTCATAAAATTGGTGACAGGATGAGCTGCGTGATGCTGTGCTGTTGGTGTTTGCAAACAAGCAAGATCTCCCAAATGCCATGAATGCTGCTGAGATCACTGACAAGCTTGGTCTCCATTCCCTTCGCCAGCGCCACTGGTACAGCAGTTTGTTTTGTTATCTGACAGGAAATTATTGCTTGCTTTTTTTCATGTCTGGATGAATATTTAACAGTATTTTGATTTTAATATTTGGTACAGGTACATCCAGAGTACCTGCGCCACATCTGGTGAGGGTTTATATGAAGGCCTTGACTGGCTCTCCAACAACATTGCTAACAAGGTCTCCCTCTCTCTCTCTCTAACCTAAACCCAATTGATTAGTGAGTGCATTGTTAATGAGATTTGTGATTTTAATCATGATTACTAAGTTATTGCTATTTTTATTTGCAGGCCTAAAACCTTTGAAGAGTGTTGGAGGCACTAAATAAGTCTGGTGTTGTGTTTGGGTTTCTTAGATAATCATCAATATACATACAGATAACAAACTTGTGTGCTTCTGGATGTGCTCTCTCTTTGAGCAAGTCAGATTGTTTTGCTTTGCTTTGGTTGGGTCGTTTATTTCTTCAGTTTGTATACTTGTCCTAGTATAACAGCTGTGTTGCGTTGCCTATTCTTTTTTGTTGTGGCTTCTTATAGTTCTTTGCTAAGAAGTTAGATTTATAACCCATATGACTCGTCTCATGCGTGCTTATATTTTGATCAGTTAAAAACTATATTGTAATGCCAGCTATGCTTATACTGTCATTGTAAAGACTCGTAACTTGAGAACGCAAAAAGGAATCGGGCGTCTGACTCAATGAAGTATCGACCCCAGTGAATTGTAGTTTTACTGTTTCGTCTATTGGGGAAATGGACGTATAAGATGGGTCGGATGGCCGAAAATCACGCAATGTGCAAGGTTTTGCTTAAGTTTTAACTGATGAGGTGCACAAAAAAACTCATAACTCGTTTGGAATCAATTTGAAATTGATTCAATTCGCTAACAACTCGAGTTGAAATTGACTCGAGCGTTGTTTCACGAGTTGAATCCAAGTTGTCTTCAACTCAGTTCGGAATTAACTTGGTTGATTCATTGACTTGATAAACTATGTAATATTTTATTAGACTTTGTACTATTTAATAATTTGATAAACTATGCACTATTTATTTATGTATTATTTGTCACTATTTCATTATGTAAAGTTTAAAATTGTGCACTATTTTGATAAACTATGTACTATTTATTTTGTTAGACTTTGTTTAGGTAATTTTTAATTTGCTAAACGATGTACTATCTACAAGTCACGAGTTGAATCAAAGTTGGGATTATTGACTCAAAACTAGATTAACAACTCGGTTCGTGAGTTCATGAGTTGAATTCAAATTGTCCTCAACTCAGACTCATGAGCAGCCCTATTGACGAGGGAGCGAGCAACCACCGTGATTTGGGCCCCACCTGAATGGTCAACTAAGTCTTTCCTAAGGACAATAGCCAATTGGCGATAACTCTCATTTCACTATTTTTAGGCTCAAAATTCTCTACAGCAAGCAAAAACAAATGGGAATGGGAAATTGGGAACGGTTAAATTTAGATTGGACGGTTGCGGTTCAGCAGCAGATACCAGTGTGCTGCTGAGGCTTCCTCGGAGCGCAAAACCCTCTCAGCCTCGGAATTATCTCCTCTCCCTCCTTTTCACCTCCTCTTCTATTTCCTACGCTCATCAACCCCCCCCCCCCCCCCCCCCCCCCTCCACCCACACTCCGTACTCATTGTTACAACCTCCTCATCCACATTCTCTCCACCTCTTGGCATTCTCCTCTCCTCTCTCTACACTACTTCCTCCTCTTCTAGTATATGGTCTCCTCAAATTTTGTGGTATTAGACTATTAGGTAATGCATAGAAGACAAGGGTATATTGTATATGGACTAGGGCCCATATACTCGACTAGGATTCCGCTCGAACCCGGCCCTTCTGAATTTTAAAATTTGAATTAGCCGAAATAAAAATCAGCTCAGTTTTGACTTTTGACTCATTCAGGTGTTCAGCTCGTTTGTACGCGGACAGGCCCGGCTCATTAGCAGCATGGTGCAAATTAAGCTCATCCCCGCTGTATTAATATATAATCCGTCATCTAAGATTTCTGAAGTTGAAAAAAGTACCAAGAGACGCTAAAAAAATATCAGTTTACATCAACCAGATATGCCGTGGATGTCAAAATTAACAAGCGTACAAACAGGCCCTCAAAAAACCCACCGACTGAAGCTGTACATCAGATGAGCTAAAAAAAAATATCACATTTGACACAATTATTGATTGACTAAAGTCCTTCTCAGCATGATACAGTTGTAGCTAAAACCCAAGCATTCAGCAGCCCGTGAGATTTAATCCTGGAAGTAAAAGCTTATGTCAGACACATTCAGCATATATGCAAAAGATATACCGTGCTATATGCATGCCATTTTCATTTTTATAAGAACTATGGTGGTCAGCATCGGATCATGAATCTAAAAGGTATGTGCCAATTTAATATGATGAAAACTCAATAGAGGCACGCAACACCAGTATTTCACCAAACAGCCCATGCTACATATATTGATAGTTCCACCCAATGATAATCGATAGCAATTACTGTCGCAATGTAATTTAAACATAGTGAAAAGAAATAGTCATCCAAAATGCTAAGACTTACGAGTATATATTAGCTGAATCAATTTCATTGAACAGATTGATGTAGAAGCGAAGGCCTTCAGCACTGACATCTCTGCACAGTAGGCCTGATTTGTAAAAAGAAAACACAGTTTAATTCTGTTCAAACATTTACAAGAATACACAGCTGTTATCTTTTTTTATTTCATGTTCTTTTTAAACAATAGATTTGAACATGTGATATCAACTCAGTTTCTAGTACCTCTGTTTTCAGCACTTAAAAGATGCTCCTTTGCCAAGGCTGGTGCAATCCCTAATGTGAATGCTGCATCACTGGGGCTTATTCCTTTTCTAAGAGCATCATGTTTCTGTGCTAGGGATGATATTCTCGCGAAGACCTAAGAAATAAAAAAGTAATAATATAGCTTCACAGAATTTCTCTTCTTCATTAAACTTGAAAGCAACTGAAAAACTAATGGAACATTTTAAGAAAAATATCAGTACCTCATCATCACTGTGTGACTTATTTTGAATCACTTTCACCCCACTGTCAAACTTTCTCAGCATTACTGGGCTGGTTGACATAACACCAAAAAAATGAGGAATTTAAAAACCAACAAGCCAGAGTTATTTTTTTTCTCCTCCCCAAATTAGCTGAGTAATTTAGAGCAATTGAAATATTAAATAGAACTTACACGTCAAATTTCTCCCATACGGCACATGCTTGCAAAAGGTCTTCTGGTGATATCAGCTCTGAAATGAAAGAAGGAAATAAAATGCAGACAGTATTAGGTCACTGAACTATTTATGATATTAAATTGTCCATCACAAGGTTGCAAAGAGTTAGATATAAATATGCAGGAATTAAAAATAATATAATACTGTACCTGTTCCTCTAGCTCGGTTGAAGAGACAATAGACATCGACCAAAGTAATCATTCCACCTGCCTTCTCAAGTGGTACCTTAACAAAGTCTGCAAGCTAAGAAAGATCCAAAAATATAAAAAAAGAAAAAATAATTCAGTGATTTTGCATATTTCGGATTTTCTTTTGTCCTTTAGGAGAAATGTTGCAGAAGAAAACCTAATAAATTCTCTAAAGTGGATGTCACAAAGATACCAGTTTCTGTATGAATTACACCATATAACAAGTCCACAACCATGTGCTTACACAGCATATATGGCATGCTACGACAGTTATATGATTTTTTCCCTTTGGTGGAGAGAAAAATTCTACATGTACCTGGCGTGAAAGTTGTTGGTGATACAGAGCGCCAGCTGTCTCTTTTGTGACAGGCGATGCAATACCCACAATCAACAACCAATCTTGCATGTCTTGTTTTGAAACCGTTTCTTCATCATTTGAATTGGACTGAGAATTCGAGCCTGTAGTTAGTAGCTTTTGGCGCATTTTCTCTGCTAGCTGCACCATCTCCTTGGCTTTACTCTGTACAAATCACAATTTTTTCAATTTTTCTCAATAAATCCAAGCGACTTACATGCTCTGGAGCACCTTGACTATATCACTTCTTGTCATTGCATTTTATTAGGGTTTATTTTTTGAGTACTTGCTGTCTTGTTTTCTTCTTCTGTGACTTCCTAAGCAATTAATGTTCTCCATGCAAATAAAAGAATTAAGAAAATTTGCACACTCGGTATAACTGATAAAGTATTTAGGAAAAGGAAATAAAAAGGAATATGGATAACCATGAGGGCATTAAGATCCTGAAATGCATCTTGGAGACTCTTATCCGTGCTCTCCCAGCTTTCCTGCTCTTTCCTAAGAATCCCCGAAACGCCCACCACAGGCATTGTTATTTTTAGATCATTGACCCTAGCACCCGAACTGGAACCTTCCAGTCCTGTATTCCCTTGGTTAGCTGATGCAGTCAATTCCCATTCTCTTGAACGAATCACCTCCATAAATCTCCCATAAAACACATCCGGGTCCATGTTCTTCCCACGCATAACTAAAGTTATGACAGTTGATTTTGTTCCCTTTTCACTGATGGTGCCATCATTGGAGATGGCAACCTGGAGAGATAGAATCGCATTTCGACTTATTATTCATTTGTAACACCAAACGGTTAGGAGAAAATTATTTACATGGAATTTATTCTCAAGCATTTAACACCAAATTTGGAAATTATGAGCATGGTCTGAAACAGTCATTTGTTTAACTAGGCTTAAGTCCACCAAATTATACTCAGAATTATGATTAAAAAAAAGTAGATAGACAATTCATGTAATGAGAGGTCCAACTACAATTATGAAACCCCCATTAAACTAAGCATTCAATACTGATTAAAGAAAGGACAGACAATGAATGTGTGCGAGAGTAGATATTGAACGATAAGAGAGAATGGTTACAGTGCCTGGAGGCGGACGCGAGGCGAGGCGAACATGGAACGAATAGACATCGACTTCTTAAGAGGATATATGTGAATGATAGAAGGGAGAGAGATCTCGCGAGCAGAAGCGGATGCCTCGTCGATGAAGACCAGGCGATGAGAGGTGAGGACGAGGAGGGAAGATTGGAAAGGGAGGAGCGGCGTGGGGCGATCGGAGCCGTCGGATTCGAGATCGACGCCGGGGAGGAGACAGCGTTCGACCTCGCCGGGAAGAAAGATTGGGCGACCTGAGGTAGTGAGCTCGGCGGCGGGGAGCCGGAATAAGGAGGCCATCGGCGGCGGTAATGAATGGAGAGGTTGAAGACTTTGAAGTTGAGTTGGCTGGGACTTGGGAGTTGGGAGGAACAAGGCAAGGCAAGGCAAAGACTGATGAGAGTCACAGCCTCACAGGATGCGAATTGAAATGGTTCCTCTGCGGAGTTTGTACCTGCGGAGCTGTGCGGTTCTTTTAATCTGGTCCGTTCGTTTTTGATCAGACGGACGAAATAAAATTTTAGCACGAATTTTAAAGCAAAATTAATACTGCCCCCTCCATCATTCAAGCACTCACCGGCTGAGATTAAATTTGGACCGTCCGATCAGCTCCGCAGGGGGGAAACTCCGCAGAGGATACTGGTCCATCCTCTGCGGGAGATTTTACATGCGGAGTTCCTGCGGTGCTTCTAATCTGGTCCGTTTGTTTTGATTGGATGGATCAAATAAGATTTTGGTATGAATCTCAAAGTAAAATTAACACTGTCTCCTCCATCGTCCTAAGCACTCACTGGCTGAGAATAAATATAAGCCATCCGATCAGCTCCGTAGGTAAAAGCTCTGCAGAGGATACTGGTCTGATGCGAATTGGGGCGGATTAAATGAAATGGTATCCTCTGTGGAGCTTCTAATCTGGTTCGTTTGCGTTGATCGGACTGACCAAATTAGATTTTGGCACGAATCTCAAAGCAAAATTAATACTGGCACCTCCATCCCGAGTAATCACCGACTGAGAGTAAATCTGGCCCCTCTGATCAGCTCCGCAAAACTCCGCACTTTGAAGCTCCATAGAGGATACTTTCTTGGATTAAATCGGCTGAAATTTGAGATAGTTGAAATTTCTGATATTCAAGAATTAAGCTATTAAACTCTTTTTTTGTGTAGGCATTTCAAAATAGCTGATTTTTGCTCACGCATTTCGAAACAATTTGACAGGTCTAGAATTTCAGAGATTTCAGGGGATCTCGGATTTCAGCAGATTTAAATCCGAATTGGGTTCATAGAGGGGATTTTTTTTATAAACCATAAATAAAAAAAAAATTATTTGTTGATTTCGAACCTTAGGCCCGCTACTATGAACCTCGTTAGCCGCAGTCTGATTATTCAAATTCAACTTATATATTTGTTGATTTTCAATTATTTCAACTATTAAATATCGTTTTGCGTTAAATTATGCATTTCAAATTTAAAACAATTAATTATTATTAGATCATGCACACCCCTAGCAAGCCTATCTATTGTTAAAAAAATGCATTAATGTAGATATTAATTATATGGAAGCTGCTAACTGTCTCCAGACATAAATTCACGGATTTTCTCCGGATTCACGAGATTCTGTAAACTTCACTATCAAATTCCGTAAACCAATTCAATGAATCCTGTAAACACAAAAGCTGTTCATTACTGTGTGGTGCCAAATAACCTCCACTTTAACTGCCACTTTAACCTCCACTTTAACTGCTTTAAATGTTTTGACCGGGACCACTTTTAGACCTTTGACCATGAGCACTTTTAGACCTTTGACCAGGACCACTGTGAGTCTGTGACCACATCTAACAATTTTTTAAAACTAGTAATTAACATGGACCACATTAAAATTCTGATACATGTTAAATTTTTTTTAATTTTTTTGAAATTTAAAAAAATTCGAAATTTTTTTTTCAAAATTTTCAAACATTTTTTTTTCAAATGTTTTTTTTTCATATCTTTTTATTTTCAAAAATTTTAGAAATTTAAAAAATAAATTTGAACATTTTTTTTCAATTTTTTTTCTTAAATTTTTTTCCTAAATTTTTTGTCGAATTTTTTTATTTTTTATTTTCAAAATTTGTATTTAGATACTACTTCCAATTGTCTGAATTCTGTAAATCTTATGACATGATTCTGTAGACAATTTCATTAAATATTGTAAACTGGTAAAAAAAAATTGAATTTTTAATTTTTTAATTTTTTTAAAGTGTACATCTAGATATTTCTTTCAATTTTTTTAATTCTGTAAATCTTATTACATAACTCTGTATACTTAAGTGTTGAATTCGGTAAACCTAAATTGTAAATTATGAAATTTATCTTTTTTAATGTGCTGCATCTAAAAATATATGTTTTGAATTATGTAAACTTTACTGCAAAACTCTATAAAGTGGTACTCAAAACACGCTTACTATTATATTTGACAATGAGACATAATTCTTATCACTATAATAAGACGTAACGACATAAATAAAATAAATTGCAAATACATAATATATGTGTTTTCCACCAAACATAACTTTACAGATAGATTCTGTAAACATCATATATAAATATTGTAAATATATCACATAAATCCTATAAACAAGACAAATAAAACCTGTAAACATGACAAATAAATCAAGTAAACCTATCATATAAATCATGTATACATATAATATAAAACCTATCACATAAATCCTATAAACATGAAACAAGAGAAGCACAAATATACATCCAAATAGCAACACTGATATAATTAGGCATAAGTTTTTAATCATACTCGGGTTCATCATCTTCCTAATAAAAAAGTACGAAAAAGAAATATCACACACGGATTGTAGCAATAAAATTTCAAAATGAAAAATAAAGACAGAAAAAGTTAGATACTGCAATCAATGATGGATTTTAAATAAGAAACAAACCTCACGAGTCCAAGGGCCTTTAATAATTGATTCATCAAATTAGCAACTTAGAAACAGTAAAGCAACAAAACTCAACCACAGAGAGCGCCTCTCCTCTCTGAACTGCCATTTGTGTCCGTGTTGATGCACTCAACTAAACAGATAAAAAAACAGTCACATGTGAGTGTCTGTACAACAATTTTGTAGCCAATTTAAGTACAGAGCAAAAGCTCACCATGAATGCTAAGTACTTCGAGCTTTCGGAACACGAATTCAGGACTTACAAGGGAGGTGGAAACCTGTAAGTGGAGATCACCGTACTGTGTAATTGAAACTGTGAGTAAATCTCCAAC
Organism: Carex arenaria; assembly: GCA_964058825.1. Lineage (NCBI taxonomy): Eukaryota > Viridiplantae > Streptophyta > Magnoliopsida > Poales > Cyperaceae > Carex > Carex arenaria. The sequence continues at coordinate 169,969 of CAXKVW010000072.1, forward strand.
ATTCTTCAACCGATCAACCAAGCTTTGCAACTGGGACAAGTCCGGTACCTGAACTAAAGTCTGGAAATAATACCAAGACATGTCTAAGGTTAAAAAATAAATCTGTTTTCATATATATTGCTTCCTAATATTTGGGACAATATTAATCACCAAACAAATTTTCTTACCGTAAAGATTTTGTTGCTATAAGAAAATAGAGTATTCAAGTCACATTTTATATTCCATCCCTGAAATTGTAATCTATTTATTTAAGGAATGCTCTTCACATATCACATGTGTTCATGATGGTCAATCATCTAATATGAAACGAGTAAAACCACATTGAATCGTTGAGTAATTGACATGAGGGAGCTCTTGTGCAGAATCAAGTAACTGGAGTTGCAATAGATCAGCACGTGACAGTGGCTTTGATATTGGCACATCTTGTACAACGGCTGCATGAAGACCTTCGGTTTCAAATGTGAGATATGGTGATGCACTGGAGGCCATCTCCTCCCTCAGGGTATATCCCGTGGAGAAACATCGTGTGATTGGGAGTAAGATACACTTGGCATATACTGCCCATTTTGTCCAAAGTCGGAAGGAAACCTACAATAGAAAATTTTGAAAAGAGGAAAGAGGTATGCTGTGAGGTGAGCACCGAGTGTTTGATGAAAAGCCTCTGTGAGACGAAAGAGGATAGATGGGGTTAGTGGTGTTATGCTTGTCAAGCAGATTCATCCCATCTTGTGTGAAGAATACCTTGAATTTCATTAGCATTTCCTCGAACCTACAACAAAAAGGAGATTCATCCCACAAGGTTGAACCTACAACAAAAAGCATAACAGCCCAGCACAAATTTCATTAGCATTTTCTCAAACACCTCAAGTGCATTCCTTTTACTTTGCCATTTTGAGCGTATTTATACATAGATCTTCCTCCACTAAAAGAAAAAATAAGTTTAGTAAATTTGATGGTAATTGAGGCACAAAGAGCTAAATTTCTTAAGCAATAACAAAAAGTATTAGTTAAAACTACTTTACGTGTATGTACTTCCCTGGAACTACTTTACATGTGGACATAGATTGATGTAAATTAAGGTAGTTGAATTGGGAACATTCCAGGTGAATTAATGACATGTGTCATACCAATTAATTACCTAAATCGTTAAAATTTAACGGTCAAGTCAAGTCAAAGTAGAAAATTACAAGGAAACAACAAACGTCCGTATACTATAAATTAATTACCTGGCCAAGAACAAATTTGACTACTAAATTAAGCTTCTTCAACCAATTAGAATTCCATCTTAATTCGTCAGCACATTCCAATCCCATCCTTCGTTTCATATTATCATTATCATATATAGCAACCCTAATTAGCTAGCTACCAACTATCCATTAATTCTAAACGTTTGAAATGACGAGGTGTTCAAAAGTAGTAATGTTACTTGTACTGGTGGCATCAATAATATTAATGACTATGCAAAAGGCCGATGGCCGTGCAAGGCTGCTAGGAGCAGCTGCTCATGATCCTGATCCTGATCCTTATCATGTGGTTGATGTTCCAGGCTTTACATCTACTCAATCTAAAAGGGCAAAGGCGCCACCTTCAGGGCCTTCCAATTGCTCAGCAACCAGCGGCGGTAACGACAATTGCCCACCTATAATACATTAATTAATTCATAAATTAATTAATGTTATATATGTATTTCTTACAGTTGTTCTTGTAAATGATTCGTTATTTTCTTGTTATTTACAGCAGGCAGGCATTAAGATATATTAACTGTATAATGTGCTTTTTTATCTTTATTGCATAAAAGCTTCTAATATAAGTGTTGAATCAATAATAAAATTGTTATTTTCAGACAATTCTGAACCATTGAAATACAATTTGGTCTCCAAACATATTTTAATATGAAAATCATGTTGAACGGTTTCGATTGACTGTTTAGATTTTGAAATTGCAAAAATAATTTATAAACATATGATGTCAAGATGTATTTATGTGTAACTGGATTCCTCCTCTTATTATTATTATGAATTGATTGTTTAGACTTTGTACAGACTCCAACAGAAAAAAAAAATTGGACCGAGTTCAGGGCCCATATTTAGGCCCATGTTATTTCTAATCTCAGACCCGCTACTGTGAACCTCATTAGCCGCAGTCTAATTATTTCAAATTCAACTTATATTTTTGCTGATTTTCAATTATTTCAACTATTAAATATCGTTTTGCATTAAATTATGTATTTTAATTTAAAACAGTTAATTATTATAAATCGTTAAATTTTTCCGAGTGTCATATTAATGACATGTGTCATATTAATTAATTATGCCGAGCAGACATAATTAAATCGTTAAATTTAGCGGTCAAGTCAAAGTAGAAAATTACAAGGAAACAACAAACGTACGTATACTGTAAATTAATGACCTGGCCAAGAACAAATTTGACTACTAAATTAAGTTTCTTCAACCAATTAGAATTCCATCTCAAACTTATATCTTAATTAATTTAATCTCCTTTATTTCTCTCTTTCCCTCTCTTTATAGTGCATGTTATGAACAAAATGCAATAGAAACGGTGATAGGATACATTCAAACTTGGAACTAGAATATGCATACATGGGAACTGTAATTAATTTGTCAGCGTTAATTCCTAGGCTATATATATGAGGAATTCAGTTAATCAAATATGTAGGACCCGTTTTTGTTTTTGCTTTGCTGTTGAGTTTACGTATATATAATCATAAATAACGCGTCGATTTAATTCGGAATAACAATATAATTAAACCAGTAAATTAAGTATAGCTTAGTATGCATGGAAACTTCCATGATTTCAGAAGGAAAATAAAAATAAAAATTACATATACACATGAAATGCATATCAACTCAAGAATATATAGTCAACGATGTGTCTATATGTATATGTATACAAGAGTAAAACTAGGGTGCTCTTAAGTTCACCAAGTCTCTTTGTAAACTTAACTCTAAAATCTATCGGATTGATTTTAAATGACGAATTCAAACCATTGAAACTCTTAGACCTTACGAGCGATGCATCTACATGTAAAAATTTTAAAATTTTGAATTAATTATGAATAGAGTCAAGTGGTCAAAAATTGTTCAAAAAATGAATGCATTAAAAATAATTTATAAACCTTCTACTTTTGACCGCTTGACTTAATACTAAATTAATTTGATTGCTTAAATTTTTTGCATGTAGATGCATCACTCATAAAGTAAAAGAGCTTCAACGGTTCGGATTCGTCATTTAAAATCAATCCGATAGGTTTTAGAGTTGAGTTCACAAAGAGACTTGGTGAACTTAAGAGCACCCTAGTTCTACTCTGTATACAATATTTTTTTACAGGAGCTAATGGTCACCTGCTTACAATTTACTTCCTTTCTTACACTATTTTATCCACCAGTTTAAACACCAAAAAAATAAACATTATAATGAATTAATATATATCTTGCACATTAATTTGTACACAAATTGATAAGTTTACGATCAGGGGCAGAGCCAAACTTTCGAAGTATGAGGGTCAAACACAGAATTAGGAGGTCAATCATATAAAATTTCCTACAAAGAGTGGGAGTCAATTTTGCAATACCATAACATTTTACTTTAAATTATATAAAATATCGTACATAAAAACAAAAACAAAAAATAAAAAAAAATTGGGGGCAATTGACCCCCATTGTTTGTTCTTAAGTCCGCCTCTGTTTACGACCTACATCGGCGCATTTTAGTACTCATGCAAGACCTGATCTTTTCAAGTATAATGTCACACACCTCCCTAATGTGTGCAATACACACCATTGTGCTGATGGTTGCATTCGGTTCATCATCCATCCCGACCCTGACATCAGGAGCAACATCGAGTCGCTGATATAACAAACCTCTAGTAAACTTAACAGAAGGATATTGTTGATTAACTTGATCTGAATCAACAGAAATTTCATCAGTCGAGAACCAACTCGAGTTTTGTGCATTGTGAATGCAGCCTGGTAGTTGGCATTTTCTCTTTCCAGGGCATGCGGGGTGGCGCTTAGGTGTCTTCATTTCTCTTGTGTCAGGATAGCTCATTGTTTCAATGCAGATCGATCGATCGATTGGGTTGTAAGAGGAGTAGTTTTTTTTATGAGGTTTTAGACGAGGAATATATGTGGTTAATTTGAGTATTTGATGAGAATGTCTGTGCATGGGGTCAATTGGTTTATATATATATAGATCGATGGTAATTGATAGTCGGTTACAGAGGAAACTCACTAGAAAATATATAAGCGCGTATATATATATATATAGCGAGGATTTTACCTGCCAAATTCCTTTAAATTAAACAGAAAAATCCTACAGAGTACTTTTAAGGAAATTAAATTTGGAGGATTTTGGCAATTGAAAAGGAGGCATTCACACATCCGAAACGCTGACCGTTTCCGTTAGGGAAATTGATTGCTAATTTAATCCGTGTCTGTTATCTGATCGATGTCGGTTCAATTGCTTAATTAATTTGGTCAAGTCAAACATTTATATAACATTCTCCTTAAAAGAAAGACCAATCAAATTAATTTGTGTCCTTGGCAGCTGCTACGTAGAATTGCAAAAACTCATTCTTTAAATTAGTTGGGCTAAATGATATCAAAATTTAGCACTAGCTCTTTCGCATTTATTAAGCCCATATATCTGATGCAATTGTAGGACCGCTGTACGCCTGTACGTACCTCTGAATTGTTTGCCACGACACAAATAATTTCAATGGGCGATAGTAGAGGCGGAGTCAGACTTATAAACTATGAGTGTCAGATGTGAATATGAGTCAATCATATATAAAATTTATGTATTACAAATGAGGATCAATTTTATCATATTCATAGCGTTTTACTTTAAATTATATAAATTATATAATACATAAATTTTAAAAATAAATGATGATCAATTGACCTCATTCCTTGAACTTCCATTCGTTCCTGGACGATGACACTATATATAACAATATTAACTGCATGTTAATCACTAAATGTTTATAATGCTATACATTCGTAATATTACGTTGTTGTAATTAAACTTTAATTACATAACACATTTTATATGTCTATAATATATTTGGATATAGATTTGTTATTATTGTGCATCATTTCTATTTTACTTTATATTATCCCTAGAAGATCAGTGAGGCTATGATACTTGAGATTTTCTGTTATATATTCTCGGGGACAGAGCTGTTACAATGTTACTAATAAATAGATCGATCTCTGTACAGTTTGGGACATGTCGAATCTGGTCTTGGATTGGTTACATAACAGTTTGATTTCGGATAGGGGTGCTAATGAGCTAGGTTCGGCTCAGATTCGGCTCGACTCATTAAGATAAGCATATTTGGCTCGGCCCGACTCGGCTCGATCAGGAAAGAAAAAGCTCGGTTCATATAAATAATTGGCTCGCGAGCCAAGTCCAACAAAGTAGTTATAATAGAACTTGACATTTTATATGATCTGAATCTTTTGCTATAACGAGTAATTGTAAATTATAGAGATGAATTATATTTGAAGTCAAAATATGTTGCCTCAAAGAAAGTGCGATGCATTATTTTCTTTATATGAGCAAGTATAATGTAATTTTGTTTATACAATATATATATTTTTTAATTGCGCGCTGTACCAAGAAAAATGACACTGTTAACAGGCCCATTATCTGAAAGACTCGCCCAATGCTCAATTTTAGATAGCATATATAAAATAGCAAACACACCTTCAGAATTAGAGTTAGTCTAATTTTGCATATATATAAATCATATATGTTTGTATTTTATTATCTTCGAATTTGTTATAACTGAACGAACCGTCATTTTTATCCATGCCCAAACAATCATAAAATTCGCCAACTCTGCCCATAAATCGAAAATTCTATCAAAAATGTCCAAACCGGCTACTAAATAGCCGGTTCTTAATTTTTATTAGAACCGGCGGCTTTTTAATAAAAATTAGGAACCGGCTAAATAGCCGGTTTCTATTTTTTGAAAAAAGTTATAGTTTTTTTTATTAAAGTTTTAGAAATTTTTGATATGTTTCTTTGAATTAGATAGAAAAATATATAATTTAGTTTATTAGAAGGACTGAAACAAATAATCCGGATCAATATTTTTCAGATCAGGTTTTTCGCAGCTGTAAGAAAAAGTAAAATATTTCAATGTGTGTTATTAGAAAAAATAAAACAGCCATAACTTAAAAAAAATGAAATGGATCAAGGGTCGGAAACATCGTTTTTTTTTTAAACTTTAAACGGCCATAACTTTTGCTAGGAAAGTCGGATTTACGCGTATGACCCCAATTCGGAAAGAGGAGGAGGAGACGGTGGTGACCGTCAGCCAGGGATTAAGTTTAAGATTTTTAGTGCCTCAAAAATTAAGTTTAAGATTTTTAGTATCTTAATTAAATTTTTTATGTTAAAAAATACTTTTCAGTACTGAGAAATGCACTAGTAGCAAGTGCAATTGCCACAGGAGAAGTCTCATACAAGCATTTTGTCTTCTGGTTCGATTTCAAGGACTGAAAGGTATATGCTCTAGTAAACTGAAAGATATATGCTCGAGTCTCATATAAGCATTTTGTTTTAGTCCTTCTAATAAACTGAATTATATATTTTTCTATCCAATTTCAAAGAAAAAAAGATACTCAAACCGGTTATAACTTATAACTTTTCTAATATATTTTTCTAAATTATTTCAAATATAGGGACCGACCGGCTATATTTTTTCTAAATATATTTCAAATATATTTTTCTAAATTATATATTTTCTATTCAATTAAAAAAATTATAACTTTTTCCAAAAAAAAGAAGAAAAAAGATAGGGACCGGCTATCTAATAGCTGGTTTGGGTAGTTTTGACAGAATTTCGTTTTAATGAGCAGAGTTGGCGAAATATAAGTTTCGATGGGCATGAATAAAAATGACGGCTGAACGAACACTACTAGTACGAAATATTTTATGAAGGATAAAGCATTAAAGCATCACTGGAGAATATTAATTAATGATCGGTAGGCGTTCGACTGCAATTAATGAGAAGTGTATATATGGAATAGAGTCGGTCTTCCTTTGAATTGTATGCATTTTATTAAAGTCTCCAACAAGTCTGAATTAATTAGTGGATTATTTATTTCCAATTGAAAATTTTAAATCCAATTACTGCAATTTATCGGTCTAAATTATGTATGTATTTTCAATTGTTTTGATTTGTTCGCGAAACATCTTTTATCCATCTCAACCATCAAATTAAATGGACGGTCTAGATTTTGTAGAACTCTTATTAAAATCTGTATCAAAATTGGTTCATAGGAGGCTCTTTCAGTCTTTCTTAGGATTAAGATAGACAATTTCTGAACAATCTATTTAACAAGTGCTGTTTAGTTTACATCAAATTTAATCAGGAGGCTACCTACCTGTTCAACAATCTATCTATAAGTTCGGTTTTTAATTTTCAAATAATCTAAATTGATTCGAGGAATATTATCAACTTTGTCAAAGTAATCACTTTTTAATTGATTTTTCTCCTTCAAAATATGTTTATTTTGAATGATGGAGAATGCCCAACAAGTTTCTCATTATATTGTCCATTAAAAAATGAATCCAAAATATAGCAGCTCATTAGTTGAGCTACCAATTAGGTTTCTCCTTATAAAAATATGTAATTTTCATAATATTAGTTAATTTCTCACTTGCTTGTATCATACTATGTAGTGTTTTTTTAATTTATTTTGTGGTCGTTTTCATAACTACCTCTAACTGAATCAATGCATAAAAAAATAATTCAAGATCAAATCTCTATCTCCTACACCTTGATATCGTTCAAATCATGGATTGAGATAGACGTGTGTCAAGAGTATCTCCATTCCATTTGCAAAGAAATTATAAATGTTGATTTATATCACTTGCAATTTTAATTGGAGCCAGGGATACATAAAATTTGCTTATTTAACAATATTGCTAATTAGTAATTGATTTGAAAAAAATCACATAAATTTGTGAAAACCGCTCTACGACTACAAGTGATATAAGCAGCTATATATTCAATTGTAAAAAAAATTGCTATTTTGTCTAATTATGAGACTTAATTTTTTTTTGTCACATTGGCGTTATTAGGGTTATAAGATGGAAATATTAAAAAACTAAAATAAAAAGGTTTTCAAATTGTTGTATAGTAAATAAATTTAAAATTTGTAATTAACTAAGGCTTCACCCTTAGAATCACAGATATAACGTAGTGGTGCAAGCTTCCGTCTAATTATGAAAAGATACATATTCAATTTTGAAAATAACAACTGAAAAATGTATCTGGTCCTTTAATCTCAAGAAAGAAAAACTAAGGCTTTACTCTTCATCCTTAAGGTCAGCTCAGACGGGAAACAGAGAGAAGGGGACGGAAAAAGAAGGAAAAAGAAATATAATACATGTCTCTGACTAACCAGAGAAATTTACTTTGCTTCAGAATAGAAAAAAAAATCAGAGGGAACAGGAGACGAAAGTGAACTGCATATAAAAATTTGGTAATTTTGTTTACTTCTGATTTGATATGTAAAGGAGGTGAACTCACTTCTCTTTCTCTTATAAATTTTTTTTATTACACTCTCTTTGTAAAACACGCTCTTAGTTTATTTATTTGGTAATCACATCATACTCTTTAATATCGACAGAGTAACCGGTTGACATACTCGCGCGTTTTGCTGTTTTTCTTCATTTTTACCGCTCCAAATTCCATACTTGAAAAGGGTCCTGTTGGACTCCTCCTGTATTACAATGGGGAATATCAAGACCCGGAGCCGGATGCATTTAAAAAGCTGCTACTGGGTCCCAAATTTGTTCTGGCAAGACGAGAGATAAAAGAGTACGCCAGTCGCCACAGTGTCCCATGTTCATGTGTTGGAATATTTATTCTGTTATTCTGTTACCAATCCGTTGCCATTTCTTCGTCTACCTGTGAACAAGTGATAATTTCATTGCCTTCCAATATCTAAAGGCCACGTCATTATTAGTGAAACTACGTAAAATATCTCAACATGTATACCATTGGGGTACTGTATAGTAAAATATTTCCTTTGTGCGATTAAGAGCCATCTTTCCGATTATTCCCATTTCGTATAATACAAACCGACTCCTTTTTTGTAGTTTCTGCTCAATTATTCGATCCTTTCTGGCCTTCGACTCCCCAAAAGCCCTAGCTTGCGAAAACCTAAGTACCCCAGCTCTCAGTTCGCCGTTTTGAAGATTTTAGTCGACTTGTTAGGTTTCGGTGGTAAGATTACAGCTATTATCGCTGGTGGATTTGAATTACTGGGTTGCAAAAAATGAGTAGTAAGAAAGAAGATGACAGAAATGAGAAGATTATCAGGGGTCTGATGAAGCTCCCACCTAATAGGCGATGTATTAATTGCAATTGCGCGGTAATTTGTTTTCACAGAATTTTTTTTTTTTTTTTTTTGTGGTGGAAGGGGGAATTTTCACGAATAATGAAATAAATTGAGGCCTAATATGTTCTTACAGGGTCCACAATATGTCTGTACGACCTTTTGGACATTCGTGTGCCTGTCATGCAGTGGAATCCAGTAAGTAGTTAGATTTTCTCAATTGAAATATATTTAGATTGTTGGGATTGTTTCTCTTATTCTTGTTTCGTTTTTTTTTTTAAGTCACAACCAATTTTGCCCATCATACTTTCAAATAGACGAGGCTTAGTTTTTGAAATCATCTCTTTTCGCTTATTTGTTTTATTTATAAAAACACTAGTGATAGAGTGATTATAGCAATACCTATACTAGGTTCCTGGTGGGAAAACTATTTTTTTTCTATATATATTTTTTTTCATTGTAGTTCAATTGTCCTTGAATGTTTAAATTTTCGATTGCCTAATTATACATGAGTTTAATTTATTTTACTGTTCATGCACAGTCGAGAGTTCACACACCGAGTAAAGTCAGTTTCAATGGCTAAATTTACCAAACAAGAGGTTGAGGCTCTCCAACAAGGTGGGAATCAGGTAAGAAACTAACTACTTGTAATGATTTAAATCCAAACAACGTCTTATATATCTGAATTGTATTTTTTTCTTTGGTTAAGCGCGCACGTGAAATCTATCTGAAGAACTGGGACATGACACGCATGAGGTTACCTGACAGCAGGTAAATTCAAATTGTTACTTTCTTCTTCTTAGTTTTTACTTTAGTAATTGTTTCGTCAATATACATAAATCAGCAAACCGTTAGTTTACTTTTTTGTATATCTTTTATTTTCAGCCATCCTGATAGAATAAGAGACTTCATTAGAAGTGTGTATGTGAATAAGAAGTATGCTGGAGAGAGGTCATCTGAAACGCCTTCAAAGGACACGGAGGTAATCAATTGCTTTGTGCTCTTTCCCTTTTTATCTGTACATTAATTTGTTATTCAGATATACCCTGTTTTAATTGTACCAAACAGAGCCTCAAGGCCAATGAGGGCGAACTTAGAAGGCCGAACTCATATCACTCCTTCTCCCAAAGCCCGCCATATGATAACCAATACGAAGAACGCCGGTATGGGAAAAATTCTGCCCTGGCACCAAGACGGTTGGCCTCTGACCGCAGATACGAAGGAAAGGTTCCCAGCTTTTTATTCAGCCCCGGCCGTGTACATGAAAATGTCATGTTTGAAGATAGGTTTGCAAATGAGAGCTCTGGATCAAGGCTTTCTGATTTCTCTGTATCAAGTGCTGGAGATCAGTTCAGATATGATCCTCAGTCGCCAAATTCACCATACCAGTCAAACCGACACTCTAATGCGCGTCCACAGGTCTATAATCATTTTAACTTTTATATATAAAATACTTGTTTGCATTGGATTCTGGTACTGTCTTAGCAATGACCAGTACTGCATCAATCTGTGGCACCTGTTTATACCTCAGTGGCAAATTGTATCCCCTATGCACTGTATTTCTGCAGCATCCTATCTTGTGCTCTGTTGATGTTCTGCATATTCTTTATATGAGTCTTGAGATACCCTAAATGTAGTATTTGATGAAATTAGTTTTGGCTACCTACTGATGCTGTTCAAATGCAACAGCTTAAAGCCTAGATCAATGCCACAATTATGAATTGCGCTTATGATCGTTATTTTCTTTTGTGAAACTTGGTTTCCCTGATAGCATCATGGTTTTCAGGTACCGTTAATTTAATGTACCGGTACTGGGGGTTTCTATTACAGATGCATATTGTTACTATCCATATTTTATGCTTTTATTGTTTCTTAATACAGAGAACCGCATCTTCAGGCAGTTTTGGGTCGTTTGATTCCAACAGCGTAACTGAGAGTACTTCAGAGCACCAGGCTGTGCAGTTGGCAAGTGGCTCCCAGCAGTCAGTTACATCACCGTCATCTCAGCTCCCTCCTTTGAGCAGCAATCAAGTTGGTACCCGACCTGCTTTGGTCAGAGCGGTCACTTCATTCAATCAACTGCCTACACAACAACCATCTGCCTCTACCTCTTCTGATACTTCTATAGATCTATTTGCTGGATTTAATGAACATAATACAACTGGATTAAATAGAACTCTTTTAGTTGGACCCGCAGTGACATCACCCACTGGACCTACTCTGATTAGACCGGTCACTTCATTCAATCAACCTCCTGCACAACAACCAGCTGCCTCTAACCCTTGTGATACTTCCATAGATCTATTTGCTGGATTTAATGAACAGAATACAACTGGATTAAATAGAACCCTTTCAGCTGGACCAGCAGTGACATCATCAACTGGACCTGCTTTGGGCGGGTCAGCTGTTCAATTCGATCAACCGCCTACGCAACAACCAGCTGTCTCTACCTCTTCTGGTACTTCTATAGATTTATTTGCTGGGTTTAATGAACAGAATACGACAGGATTAAATATAACTGCTTCAGCTGGACCGGTGGTGACAGAAGTGGGCCCTGCATCTACATCAATGGACCTCTTTGCCGGTTTCAACAACCAGGCTCCTGTAGATGTTAAGGATGGAGGGTGGGCGAACTTTGGTTTTTCTCAGCAGAAGCAAGTTGCTGTCGCTAATACAAGCATTCAGTCATCTCCAGTGGTGGCCTCAACTGGAAATGATTTGACAAGGGGAATGCATCCACTGATAGGCCAGGTTCCAGTTAACAGGGCAAATGCTCCTTCACAGGTTCCACAAACAGTAGCAAAGGCAACATCTGTAAATCAAGAAAGATTTCAGGTTAGTCGATACACTCATACTGGTCTGTTTATACATTTGGAGGCCTGGCTTAATATAAATTTTGCTTGTATTAGATGGCTATAGTTCCAATTCATATTAAAGACACGTAATGAAGCACAACAAATTATATATTATATATAAAGGAAGCCCATTATTTTTTATAGCAATTAACTGTGCAAGTTGGTTATTCTTCAGCCTTGGAATGCTTTTGGTGAGTCAAGCAGCAGCGGCATGTATGCAACAAACACCCAGCCGTCTATGCCAGGCATGACACACTTTGCTCCTGACCCTAGTGCTCAGTTCTCTTCCTTGGCACCGGTTGCTGGCAATGAAGTGGCTAAACTGAGCACTCCATCAGCACGACTGCCAGCACATACTCCCATGTCTCCAGTTTCTTCCCAACCACAGTCGGTGGATCAATGGTTTGCAAGTGCACGTGATGCTAATGTATCGGCATATCAAGGAATTTCACAGGTTACCTTTCTGATGTCATTTCATTTTTTTTTTTTTATGGATGAAGTGGGTGCTGGATTGAGGCCAAAGTCCGAAAAGTAGTGAGGCATTAACTATGTCAGTAGTACTGTACCAGCTGACCTCACAATTTTGGATTCTATGTGATTTCAGGACTTTATTAAAAGTGGCATTCCCAGTGTAGCTGCTCTCAGTTCTTTAAATGGACCTACCGGTCTTACAGGAGAAATGCCTGCCTCCCTTCAGCCATTGCAGGTTGATTACTTTTTATATTTCAATCTCATCTTGCATTTGCCAGCTGGTGTATTACTATGAATTGCAATTGTGGAAGCCTACATTTTTTATTGATATGATAAATATTAGAAGAGTATATATTTGTTACGTGAGCATGGTTTTAGTGTATTTGGCTCTTTGCAGTAATCTACACCTTATGGTGTATACACTTGATGTGTTGTTTCAAAGGTGCCGCGCACTTAATTTCTTTTTTGAATTTATATTACGGAAGTTATTGCTGATGCCTATTTATGCCCCACTTTTCACCTTTGGTAAAAAACCTTGAAATTACATATTTCCCCTTCTAAGATTCATAATAGCATAGCTACCCTTCTACATTAAAAAATTAAAAAATTCACAAATTTATCCGATTTTTTTTTTTATTAAAACTCATTTTAAATTTATAAAGTACTGATTTTATACTTTATTAAAAAAAAATAAAAAAATATGTCGCATGTGCAAAAGACCTAATTGGTCAATTGGTTAGGGTAAAAGGCAGGTTCGTTTTTTTTTCCGACGCATACACAACATTTAGGTATACTCGTGTGTGTGTCACAAGTAGAGAAATGAATCATTTGTCCTCACAAAAATGCTAATTAGAAGACTGAACATTTCTCATGCTTCATATATATATATATATATTTTTTAATGGGTAAAATGGGTGCTTCATAATTTAAGTGAGTTTTAATAGAAAAGATAATAAATTGGGTAAATTTGTGAGTTTTTGAAATTTACAAGGGTGAATATATTATTATGAATTTTAGAATGGTAAAAACATAATTTCTAGGTTTTTGAGGGGGTATACGTGAAATTCCCCCTTAAAAGAAAATAAGTTTGAAAAAGTGATGATAAGAGGAGCTCTTATGACTATCTTGGTTAGTTTTGGACTCTTTTGAGAATGATAAAATAAGTAGTTCTTTTGAAAATGCAATTCCTAGCCTTGCTAATGTACCAACCAATGTCACGGGAACTATGTCTTTACCACTTCAATTGTTACAGTTTTATACCCGTTGATTTTTATATACCTAAATTCATCCTGAATAATATTATCTAATATTAGGAGGCATTAATCCTTTTAACACTGCTACTGTGACCAGTGCCAGACAAACAATGTGGTAATTTACAGTACCTGATAAGGCAATCTTCCATTCCATAAGTTATTAAGCAATTCCATGCCTCTTAATATTAGATGCTGATACTGTATACCAGTGCCAGACACAATGTAATACACAGTACTAGATTAGGCAATTCTCCATGCCATCAATACGTTATAAATTATCAAAAAATGTACTTTTAATTTTTAAATTATTTTCGTGTTTGTTCTTCTTGGAAAAATGCAGGGGATGCCATATCAGGCAATGCAATCGACAAATCCATTTGATTTTCCAGATGAATCAGATCTGTCAAATAACACGGTAAATGTTTAGTATTACCCACATTGATTATCTCCTATTTTGCATGGATTTGGACAGTGACTATGTTTCCTTATGATATGGGATAGCTCAGAATCTCAGGGCACGATACATTTTTTTACATATTTTAGAATTATGATGTGTTTTATTATCGTTTAAAAGAATGTACAATTGTATTTATTTATAGATGGAATAAATATAGTAGTTGGCGAGAAAAAAATATAGGGAAACCAATCAAGAGTTCTGTTAATTAAATGATGTAAATGGCACAGGTATCTTTCTTCTGGAATGGGGAATATAAAGAACAATGGGAAGAATAACAAATAATAGAAATTTACAAAATTTAAATGGGGTGTAGTTTACAAAATTTAGGGGGGGGGGGGTGGGGGGTGGGGGGATAGTGCAAATCTTCAATTGGGACAAAGGAAAATGAAAATCTGGAGCAGTGGAGCATCAGTCCCACAATACTATCTAAAAATGGATTGGAACTTGCATAAATATACATACATACATATCTAAAAATGGACTTTGAAAACCGGAGAACCGAATCGTTTATTCCTAAGGCTAGGAACAAACGTTTTGAGCTTAGCCAACCTCTCTCTCTCTCTCTATATATATATATATATAGATGGACTATGGTACTCTATAGAGTAAAACGCCTTTGTACTCTACGCTATATCTCCATTTTAAAAATCCAAACACCCGATCCGAACCGTTGAACATGTTCTTCATATTGAAATGTACTTGGAGACCAAATTTTACATTTTTTGGAATTTTTTTGCTATTTATTAAGCCACTTCGAAAATCTCAGATCCGCTGTGAACAATAAAAAACAGTAAAAATTTCTGGACCATCGGATTTGCGATTTTCAAAGTGGCCTAATAAATAGCAAAAAAATTCCAAAAAATGTAAAATTTGGTCTCTAAGCACATTTCAATATGAAGAACATGTTCAACGGTTCGGATAGGGTGTTTGGATTTTTAAAATGAAAATATTAAGCCGTAGAGTACCAACTCGTTTTACTCTACAGAGTACCATAGCCCAATTCTATATATATATATAGAGTGGGGTTCAAATGCACCATTGGTGTTGTGCCCCAATCATACCCCATGTTTTTATCTTTGTTCTCGAAGGTCAAATAGTCGATCCGAACCGTTCAACATGTTCTCCATATTAAAATATCCTTAGAGACCAAATTTCATATTTTTGGGAATTTTTTTACTATTTTTTTAGATAGTTACAAAATCACTGTTTTTGGATGGTCCAGATGCAGTGATTTTGTAACTATCTAAATAAATAGTAAAAAAATTTCAAAAAATATAAAATTTGGTCTCTAAGCATATTTTAATATGGAGAACATATTGAGCGGTTCGGATCGACTATTTGAATTTCGAGAACAAAGATAAAGTCATGGGGTATGATTGGGGCACAAAACCAATGGTGCATTTTAACCCCACTCATATATATATATATATAGATTGATTGTGGCTTCTAGGAAGTATACCCTTTTGCTATTTTCTCTGGCTGGATACACATATCCACGCGTATCAAAGGCCGCATCTTCTTAAAATTACATAAGTATTTTGATATGCCAACTAGTGTGACAGGTACATATTATAGGTGTATTCCATTAGAATCCATGTCGGATATGGAAATGAACGTATGTGGGTAACATAGGTAGTGTCTGATATGGTGGTATGGCCTTTTAAAAAAATTTAGGATACTTTATGGATACTTCAAGTTACATGCAAACTATATTTAACAAGTACTTGAATTTGTTTTTCTTTTTCTTTAAAAAAAGCAAACACAAAATAAGATTGTAGAAGATTTTATCTTCCAAAAATATCAATATACAATGTAAGGAGAAACTCGGAGAATTGGAACAAAAGAAATTTCATGGATTAGTAGGGTAAAATGTGAAAAACAAAATACCAAATCTGATTTTAGTGTATAGGTCATGTTTGGTTATGGAGTAAAGTTAATGAGGATTAAATTGCTTACTTCATCTCAAATTTTACACCTCGTTTGGTAGCTTAACTCGTGGATTAAATTAATCCATATGGAGGAGCAAGTTGTTAGGAAATGAATCCATGTCTATGGGTCTATGATAGTGGGCCCTACAGATGAGGAGTGAGTTAATCCACTTAGAGAGGTGGAGTAACTTATTTCGGATTAATTCACCTCTTACTCCTATTTTACTCCTCATTTGGCTCCTTAAGCGTGGAGTAAGGGGTTTACTCCACCTCTTACTCCACATTTCTTACTCCACAACCAAACATGACCACAGTTTCCTTAGTCCCACAAGGTCCATAGAGACATTTCTTTAGATCTTTATACAACCAGAAGGAGACCAAACATGACCACAGTTTCCCGAGTCCCACAAGGTCCATAGAGACATTTCTTTAGATCATTATACAACCAGAAGGGGTCTCCGGGTCTCAGCTCCTAACTAAGGGACCTTGTATATGGGATCTCCGGAGGACAAGGCATGTGTCATTGCATGCATTCAGGTGTATCTTGACCAAAGCTATCCAGTTAAATAAATTTAAATAAATATGATATGCCACATGGTGTATCTGAGATGTATCAGATACATCTATATCAGATATGTTTGTGATGTCGATATGGTTGATTATATGGAGCATATATTATCTTTTTTCTGAAAGCAAACCATGTTCTTTGTGTAGTCCTTGTTTGGTAAGATAGTTCACCTCAAGAGAGCAGTGCAATAACACTTTTAAAGTTCTTCAATATCTTGTATAGTGCAAGTGAAGTTAACAAAAAGTAGATGATGAACTTATTGTTTTTTTTTTTTGTAGTTTATGGACATGAGCCACATACAAGCAGCATTGCCAGCTCAGCCGCCTGATGCTGATTATTACGGTAGTGGAGCATTTCGCCCTGAATTCTACACTCAGAATCCTGCTTCCACACACGCCTCTCATTTGCCTCAAGGTATGTATACATTACTGAAACTAGGGATGTAAAAAAGTCACGCCGTGACCGAATACGTCACGGCACAGCACATGTGCCGGTCACATGCCATGACTCATGTGTCTTGTGTGTCCTGTGCCATGACTATTTGCATGACGTGACCATCCTTGGGAAAAGTGGCACGGCACACAAACTGGTATGGTCATGGCGCGGTACGTGGTCATGCGTGATCATGACCATTAGATCTTGATCTAATAGTGAATTTTGAATAAACCAACTTTAATTATGAAAAAATAGTTAAATGTGACCAAACGTGACCGGTCACGATTGGAAATGACACTTGTGATCACAGCATGACTAACGTGCCTTGACCGTCCATCCTAGTTTGGTCATGTCATGGCACTTACAAATCTGACTTGGTCGCAGCGTGCTGCGTATTTACATCCCTAAATGAAACTATGCAAAGAGATTGTAAATAAAGATGGAAAGAAAATGGAATGTGCTGATTTTATCATCTTTTAGGTGACATGCAACAAATGAGAGATCAGGCCCCTAATAATCAAATACTGTAAGCCCTTCACCTTCATCCTTCTCCTCGTATTTTTTTTTGTAATGATCAGACCCTCTTTTTTAATAGATCGGCTCAATAGGGACCTTTTTTTTAATAGGAATCCATCACGTCAAGGTTATCCATCTCTAGGCAGCAATCCATTTGCATGAAGAAAGTTTAGGGCAAGATGATCTTGAAGTTTGCTTTGTACAGTACCCAAAGAAGGGTGTTCAATTTTCTCTCTCTTTGTTTTCATTCTCTTATTCATCTTGGCATTTTATAAATGTTTGGTAAAAAACAAAAGTTGCTCTTCATGCCTGGTACCATTTTAGTGGGGTTCTGGAGGGTGCTATGGCAGAAACTTTACAACAGCTGAGTTGAGATTTGGCATGTTTGGCCACCATATTCTTTGTAAAAAGACATAGAGCTTGCAATATATATGTGATATTTCCTTTGTTTTTCTTGGTGTCCCTGGAATATTTGTCTTTTGCAACATTGTTGTTTGCAAATATACACTAGTAGATCTGTATATTTACTCGTACAGTTTGGCGCATTTTTTATTGGATAATGTGTCTGGATTAATTATTATTATTTTTTTTGGGGGGTTGGGTGTGTGTGTGTGTGTGGGGGGGGGGGGGGGGGGGGGGGGGGCGATAGTGGAAAGGCAGAAGTTTTATTTATCGTATATACAAATAAATGCTTAAGTTTGATGCATGTTTTCCTGGTCAATTGAATAATTTGAACTTTTCAATGCTATGAATCTGTAAATCGTTGATGTATTTAAAATGATATGCAAACTGCACGGAATATGAGTTTGACTTTTAAATAAGTTGTTAAGATCGTCAATTGACAGTTCACATCTTATGTACAACTTTAGTACTTTCAAGGATCATAATTCATTTTGCTCATCAACCCAAAACGTATGCTTTTAACAAGTAGCCAATGATATTGTTCTTAAAACTTGTTTTTATTTTGATGCTATTTATGTGGACGAGATGTTTAAATTATCTTTTTAAGTTTTTATGGATAAGCCACAGATTGGTACCCTGATTTTATCCTTCGCAAGTTGACACTCTTGCTTCAGTTTGTCCTGCATAATAGTCTGAACTCTGAAGAGCACAACTAAAGAGTACCCCTTATTATTTACTCACATGACTATTTTTTATCTATTAAAAATAATTTTCCGTCTGTTAAATGAAACTACATAATTATTAACAATTATTTATTAAGTGAACTAATTATCTGTACAAATTTATGTAAATTTATAATATTTTTTTAACAGTTAAATATTTTGAGTAAAGATTTTGTCCCCCACCATTTGGTCCCCTAAATGTCCTCCTAACTAACTTATTCATAAAGTACAATGGGGACCACTAACTAATTGAAGGAACACAATAATTACTTGGGGGATCACTTAAATTTGAAAAATTTTACAACTGGTGCACAAATGTATGAACACTTATGCACGCAAGTATTCCTATATAATATATCAAGTATTCATACCTAAGATATTAAGTATTTAAACAAAAAAAAATTGGACATCAACTTTTTTTTCTCCATAATCACACACTCATCTTTTACATGTTTTTAGAAGTGGGTTTTTTTTTTCTCCGTTTAATCTAATCAATAATTCTAACGATCCGCTAGGAATTTTGCAAATCTAAAACCATGAATGTTTTCTACGTAATTTTCTCTTTCAAATGAGATCCATGATGAAGTACTTTCGGGTTCTTCGTCGTTCAAGTACTCATACCTTGGCATGCAAATATTCATAACTCGTCGAGCAAGTATTCATACCTTGTAGTGTGAATACTTTCAATCTTATAGTGTGAATACTTACATTATTTTAGTAATATTAATTTTATGAATTTTGTTATGTATACTTACAATGTTCTAGTATGAATATTTTATATACTTTAGTATGAATACTTTGCAATATGAATATTTTATAGTAATGATACTTTGAAAGTTATATTATGAATACTTTATATGTTTTAGTATGAATATTTTTTAAAGTTTATTCATTTGTGTATTATTTTGTAGGACATTAGACGTACTCTTTTATGAAATTATTCCCTGCACAGGCAAATTTATTCTCTAAACAATTTGAAATAGCAAAATGGCTCTTTATTGAGTAAGTATTGATACTTGACAAGGTATGAATACTTGCTCGTTAAGGTATGAATACTTGCATGCCGAAATATGAGTACTTGAACGACGAAGAACCCGAAAGTACTTCATCATGGATCTCATTTGAAAGAGAAAATTACGTAGAAAATATTCGTGATTTTAGATTTGAAAAATTCCTTGCGGATCGTTAGAAATATTGATTAGATTAAATGGAGAAAAAATAACCCACTTCTAAAAACATGTAAAAAGTGTGTGACTAGAGAGAAAAGAAAATTGATGTCCAGTTTTTTGTTCAAATACTTAATATTTTAGGTATGAATACTTGATATATTATATATGAATACTTGCGGGCATAAGTGTTCATACATGTGCCTGCCAGTTGTAATTTTTTTTCAAATTTAAGTGGTCCCCCAAGTAATTAATGTTTCTCCCAGTTAGTTAGTGGTCCCTATTGTACTTTTTTATGGATAAGTTAGTTAGGGGGACATTTAGGGGATAAAATGGAGGGGACTATTAGTCGTTCCCAAATATTTTTATGTTACACAGACAATTATCGGATTTTTTTTTTACCACCCAGAAAAATCGAAATAAATTAAAAACCACCTGGTTCCATTTTTCTACCAAAAGGTCACCCCCGCACAACCCTTGTGCGCACCCGAAAACATGGAAACGCACAATGCTTGTGTGCACCCGACAAAACTGGAAACGCACAGTGCTTGTGCGCACCTGATCCGGATCCGCGCAATGCTTGTGCGCACCCCCATTGGTTGGTTCACGGAAGAATTCGCGTACCGGGTCCGCGCAGCAATTTCGCGCACCGATCGGATCCGCACAAGGGTTGTGCACACCCCCCCGTTGGTGCGCAAACCCCTATGCGGACCAGTGGGTGCGCACAAGCATTGCTCGGATCCGGATCGGGTGTGCACAAGCACTGTGCGTTTCCGTGTTTTCGGGTGCGCACAAGGATTGTGCCGGAGTGGCCTTTTGGTAGAAAAATGGAACCGGGTGGTTTTTAATTTATTTCGATTTTTCTGGGTGGTAAAAAAAAAAATCCGGACAATTATTCTTTAAGGAAATGCTATGGACAGTTATTTAGAAAGTAACGGATGAATAAATAAGATCTATCTGAAATAAGAAATTTTAATCGTACGGCTCATCAATTGGGCCGCAGTTTTTTTTTAATGACAGTGGACTTACTATCGGGTTTAGATCTCGCCTTAATGGTTCGCAAGAATTTCCTGCTAATGGGAAAAAACACAGGTTAAGATTTTAACAGAGTAGTTTTGGCTTTATTCAGTACACAAACCATATGCCGTGCTGTTTTGATTATTGTCCGTGCGCTGCATAAAGCTAAAACTGCTCAATTGAAATCTTTACGGTTTACCCAACAGCCAGGGAGAATTCAAAACATAATGGGCTTCACTCAACCCGTGCATCTTGAACTCTTATCATATTCGAACATTAGTTGGGCCGAATCTATTCCAGGAACTATTCTTTTACGCCTGTAAAACTATATCCGACAGGTGGGTTCCATGTGTGGTGCCCGCTGTCAGTGAAAGTCGATGGGTTTAAGCAATGATGTTTGATGCTTCTTTCTCCAAGAACAATGAATCTTTTTCCGAAGGAGTATCAGAGAGGTAAACTGAAGAAATTTGGGTTTTTGTAACTAAAACCCTACTTTCTCTTGCACCTGGCAGCACCTCTCTCTCTCTATCTCCTCCCTCCTCTCTCCCTCTCTGAAAGCTAGTAACCATGCTTCCCTTCTTCCCTCTCGGTTCGAAGCCAAACCCGCCTAATGGTGGCGGCGCCTCCGACCCAAATCCCTCTCAGGTATACCTTTTTTTGTTAATCTATTTTTTTTTAGTATTCTCAATCAATTTTCCTTCTCCCCTACCCGTTACGATGTTTATTTTCTTTCATTGTATTAGGTCTCCACGCTTCCGCCTTTTCCTCTGAACCAAGCCCCCCAGTTCAATTTCCCCAACGCAGCCAATATGGCCATGGGTATGGCCATGCTCAATCAAAACCCTCAAGTGACCATGCAGCTTGGGTTGAATGCACTTGCGGCAATGCAATTTTTCGGTCAAGGTGCGAATATTCAACAAAACATGGGGTTTCACATGCAAAGTCAGATGCAAAATCTGAACATGCTAGCATCTCTTCAATCTGCCAGTAATATGGTTCAAGGATTGAATCAGATAGCGACAAATAATCCGATTTTAGCACAAATTGCAAGCGGTTTTGGGGTTCCTCAAGCTAATCAAGGGTTAACTCAGCCATGTTTCTCTGGAGCACTACCACAAGGGATAAACATGGTATGATTGTTGAATATTTTTGTCTCATTAATACGAAGTGTGAAAGAGAGAGGTTACGAATTTTTATTAAGTACTGACATTTGGTATAGCAAAATAATGTCAGCCAAAGCTCAAGCATGGCAACAATGAGTGCAACTCGTGGCAATGCTTCTGGGAAAAGTTTTAACACAAATCAGCATAGCATCCAACAAACAAGGTAAATTTATCTTTATACTACTTTCTCATAGTGGCTGGTTATTGGTATTCTAAAGTTGTAACAGGATCAAAATAGTTAACATTGATCCGTAGGACTGAGAAAGAAATTTTAAATTTTAATTAATAGGTTCCAAAATAACAATTCGAGGCAGAATTCGGGGCAGTTTAGTGGAAGTCAAGGAAGAGGCCCTGGTGCACAATTAAGTCAAACCAGAGGAATGGGTGAATTTCCTTTTCCAAGTCTTTTTTCATTTTTTCTGAGTTATATATTATTTCTGTACTTGAGAACAGAGCAGTGCTATATACAGTTGTAATTTGTTCGGTACATTTCAGGTGCCCTTGTTTGCTGTACTTAATTGCTGCTTGTATGCAGAAATTTCTGATTGTATGTTTTGATCGCTCCTGTTATTATATTTTAAAGTGCATAGATAATAAATAGAAGTTTGGTAAATGAATATTAGTTAATTGTAATAATATCAGCGTAGTAAAATAATCAAACAAATTTCTGCAGGGCTAGGCGATAGGAGAGACCTAGCACCTGCGGGAAAATCTCCTGGACCTTTGGAGAATAATAAAAGGAGGTAAGGTTTGATATTTCTTTTATGAACATGTTGATTATTAGATAATAGAGCATGTTTTTTATTTTTTAATGGCAATAGAATTGACATATGGAAATGCATTCCAGAGGCGAAATAAAACCTCAATCCCCTTTATCGTTATACACTTTTAAATATCTTTACTTCAGTTCTTTTTTATTTTGTCTTTATTAGGAGACCGGCAATTAAGTATGATGAGAATGAAATTAAACTGTGGCGTGAAGCTCGCAAGAGAAACTTCCCTACTGCTTCCAACATAAAAAAGGTTTTATCTCTTGTCTGTAACTTAGCATGAGAATTGACTTGTTCCAGTTTGTTATGAGTACCAGCATGTTGTTGTCAGTTCCTTTTTTTTTCCTTGTGGTATTGGGGAATGCATAAATGATACCAAACTTTCATATGATTGGTATGCTATTTTGTACCAGAATTTAACCTGACTTGCATCAGAATTAATTTGATTAACTTTGTTTATGTAGAAATTGACTTCGAAAGGTAAAAAGGTTGAGAATGAGAATGATGATACTGAGCTTAGAAGACAGGTAAAATTAACTCTTAAATCTTTTTGAGGCAAAAAGGTCTCAACTTTTATATATTATCAGAATTGCTTAATTAAATTCCTGATTTAGTATCACTTTTTTGCTTTTCGCACTTGTACCTTGCTTCCGCCTGGTCATTTCAGTCTTTACCACTCTTGTTCTCAATTTTATTTGCAACCTTTTGTTACCAATTAAGAAAATTCTTTTTCTTGGTATGTATATCAGTGAACCATACACTGTTTTCTTCACTACTTGTTTTAACTTCATTGTTTTTTTTCCCTTTTTCCTTTCTAGCAAATGAAAGAAATCTTGGCCAAGCAGCAAGAGCTAGGATTTGAAGCAGCTGAGGTGCCACAGCATTATTTTGTTGAGTCCAAAAATCAGACCTATAGTAGGGATCGAACCCAAAACCGCTTTAATAACAAGAGGTGCAGGCATGAGGGCCGAGGCAGATTTCATGACCGGAGGGACTTCTCTTCACATCCCGATAATACCAAAAATGCCTGTGTTATGAAGGCTAGGGAACCAACCTTGCTAAAGAAGCTTCTTAGCACAGAAATTAAAGCAGATAAGGAAAGGATATTGCATTCTTTTCGATTTATGATTTTGAATTCTTTCTTTAACCAATGGCCTGATAAACAATTGGTGTTCCCACCTGTGGTTAAAGAAATGGGGACGGGCAGTAAAATTACTGAAGGAAATGAAGAGGAAATAAAAAAATTGAAAGGTGCAAGTAGATTAATTGGAAGTGAGAGCGAAAGTGAGAATGAGAGCGGAGAGGAGAGAGAAAATGAGAGTGTAAGTGGTATGAGAGGGAGAGAGAAAGAAGATGAGAAACCAGAGGAAGGAGAGATCACTGATTAAGTGCCAAGAGTTATTCCATATGCTTGAAACCCTAATGTTTTAAATTCATATTTGCTTTTGGTTTGCGTTTTAAATTCTGGAGGCTCCACAAGTCATACCCTTGGGTTGGATGGATATGTATATCTTTTGTTTGGTGAGGTATTAAAGCTGTCTCAGTGTCTCTTATTCAAATTTCTTAGTTGGAAGTTGAAGATTTTATTTTGTTGTATATATAAGCTATTTTTGTACTTGGAAATTTGACAATTTTTTTTGCTTTTATATGATTATTCGGTGTATCCCATGTGGAATAGCTCCTTTTTCTTGTTTGCAATTTAAATTTCTCAAACTGGTGTTACGTCATGTGCTTCGTTAATTACAGCCTCAATGTTATAAGAGTGCAGGTGAAAGATTGCCAGTACTGTTATAAGCCAAAATTCAATGCACTGTCAAACCCACAACCCACAAGCCAGTGGTGATGAGAATACTGAGCATTAAATAGGCACTTAGGATAACAATTCGTTGTGTTGTATAAAAAAAATATGCTAAAAGATGCTTACTGCTTACTGCTTACATTGACGAAAGCACAAAATTAGCTTGGTGACAATCTCCAAAAAAAAAAAATAAAAAAAAATAATTACTTGGTCATGCTTTTTGTTTTTATTTTTCTGTGGTCAGAAATAATTTTAGGATGCTTAAGGGTTGTGTATTAAATGACGCTGGTTTATGTAGGTCTCTATCAAATGCCCCCCATCTCTGTACCCAGCTTGGCTGAGGATGTGACATTCAACTAAAATCTTTCAATAATAGGTAGATTCAACAAAGGAGTAATGATTTATTCCCATTATAAATTGGCTTTGCTATTATGTGATGGGATCTCTTTTTTTTTTTTTTTTTTTTGGGACGTGAAGTTGTAAATTCCAGATTATTTTTTATTTGAGAAATGCAAAAATAAAATTTGAATTCCTACAAAAATTAGAAGTAAAATTCAAAATTCATGAAGGTTGGAATATAGAATCTCGAACTTTATTGTACCTTTTTTTTTGCCACATCTGTGATTTTATTTATATAATAATTTTTTGTAGGGCTGAAATTCAAAATAAAACACAAGAAGATGTCTCAATCTCTGGCTCCAACAACTTTCTTTAAGAAGTAATATAAATACTTTTAGTGCATGTTTGCATTGGTGATGATAAGCATCTGCGTACTGAATCATGTTAAAACGAATGGCAAAAAAATAGTAGAAAATACAACCAAATGATACAAGTACTGAGTAATTAATCAAACAAAAACTAACTTACTAAATTGATACGTAGTTTTTTTTTATACAAATTTATTTTAAATTTTAAATATTTTAAAATAAATATTTCTCCTTTTCAGAGCGAAACTTAAAATTTAGTTCTAATATTATTATGTAGTTTTAGGAGCAATAAGTGAACATTCTTCGACAAGATGTCCGCATTACTTCATTTATTTCAACCTTGTATCTACAAATCTCTTCCTTTTTCTCGGAGCGACGGTCGACGGATGCAAAACCCATGTCCGTGAAAACTGATAAATACAGCTTCCAATAGAAAGTTCACACGCATTTCCTAAAGCCTATTTTTCTTTTATTTCAAAACTAAAGCCTAATTGATATGGAACCCCAGTACATGCCGCTTATTAAGAACTAACGTATAACAATAACTCTTTACAAGTATATATTTATGGAGGGTCGTGTTAATAATTATCTTAGATATTTTATTTTGGACTCGTCAACATCAATAACGGATTCATGAATAGTGAAGGGACCAATTGATCTCTCTCTCTCTGTATATAGAGAGATAATTTTTCTATATAGTTAGATACTGTAAAATTGATCATCATATTTTGTATGAAAATTCTATATAATTAACTTCAATATGTATCTGACTCTCATAGTTTGAAAGTATTAGTGTAGATTATATGAATAAAAATGTGCATAATATTCACATATGTCAATCATATTAAAAGTTTATGTTGTTTGATTGAGGTTTGGCTGAGGAAGATCTTGGATTTGAGAGACTTTTTCTCTCTCTAAAAATCTATTGGAGAAATGGAATATCTCAATTAGACACAACAACCCTGCCCCCCCTCTCTCGTTTCTACCTTCTCAAGCTACAAGGAGGGTGAGGGAGAGTGGAGGAAATAAAGCCAATACGAGGTGTACCATCTCGATCAGACTTGGCTCCAGTCGTTGGAGTGCGTGCAGTGGTCGGATGAGCAGATTCGGAAGGGATCCACAAGATTTTGTGGAGAGATGAGGAATAAGAGAATAGTGCAATTAGGAGAATAGTGAGAATAGCTAGAGAGAATATATAGTGTAGATATGTAGGAATAGAAAAATAGAGTGGTTTACATAAATTGAAGAGAATATTTGTAGATCTAGAATATGAACAATTGAAGAGAATAATAGTAGATCTAGAATAGGATCAAGGACCATTTGACGTGCTGTAAAACCAGTGTTGTAAAAAAGGGCTTAACGGTTGATTAAATATCCGTTTAATCGTTAGTGACGGCCAAACCGTTACGGATACACTTAATGGAGGCCTATTTGCGGATGAAAATGATTAATCGACAGTTTTCCCATTTAATCGTCCGTTTATTCTCGTTTATTCAAGTGAAAATTTATTTTCACATTGTTTTTTTTCCTGTGATATAGTGTGATAATAAGTTTTATAGATAATGTATTGTAGTTTTATTTGTACTTGGATATACATCCAATATTTTTTATATTTTTTCTTCTTACTTACTTTTAAATTGATTAATTCTTCTATTATTTATATACTATATATTTTTCTTACTTACTGATGTAATTTTTTCAATTAGTTTGACATGTTCATATATGAAATTATGTTATCATAAATTAAATGTAGTGATTTTATATTGGAATGTTTCATTTCTTTCGAATAATATGTTATTAGTATTTGAAAGCTTAATTTTTTCATTAAATAAATGTGTTACTTATATAAAGTGCTTATGTGTTGTTATTAAGAAGAAACAAGTGTAGTGTCATGTTATAATAATAGAACTAAGTTAAGTTTATTTGATAAAGTTGATGAGTTAAATAAATTATTTTTAATAAATTATGAATATATATACATAATGTTAATAAAAACGATGAATAATCGGCTGCATACCGATTAATCACTTAGCGGTAACATGTCCGTCCGACGAGCGCATACCGTTTTTTTACAACACTGGTAAATACATTTTTCTACTATTAATAAAATTGATAGTAGACATTTAAAGCCACCAACCTTAAACAAATATTAACATTTACAAACATCACAAACTTCGTACATACAATTGTATATATAAAATTGACACTTAATAAATAAAATATATATGAGATTAACAATTAACAACGTCAAATTAGAGAAATCTGTTCTATTAAATGTAAATCCTGTACAATTTATATTAATATAAAATTTACACATTTAACTATTTTGGTACATCAAAATTCTGGTTCATGGTGGCAATACAAATTATTTCTCATTATCCAACTTCTTTGCAAAAAAAAAACCCTATTTACATCTTCTCACATAAAACTTACATTCCATAATTTGTAATTTTATGTCGTGTAATATATTAAATAATGAGTGAGGCTATGGTAATATATATATATTACACACCGGTTCACGTTATGAATTTATATTTTTGTTTTTAAAACTAAATAGTTGATATGAACTGTTTTACATGATTTTCATATAAAAATGTACATGCAAACCACATTTTATATTTTTTAAAAGTTTTTTACTATTTTTATAAGCAAGTAGAAAATCACTTGATTTAAAAATTCTTAACCATAAAAAAACAACGATTTTCTGTCTATCTAAAAAAATAGTAAAAAATTTCTAAACAATATAAAATTTTATTTTCAAGTAAGATATAAAGATTATATTTAGTACTTCAAATCGGCTATTTAAACTTTAAAAATATAAATATAAATCCATAATATAGATTAATCCGTAATATGGACATTACTGTAGCCTCACTCTGAAGTGATTGCTTGTTTGCCCATGAGATTATTTTTTTTCAAAATTCCATATAAGCAAATACCCAAAATGTTCTTTACTAGGGTGCCCGAAAAACCAAATAATGTCCAACTGCAAAAGCACACAATCCAATACCATAATTCACACTTCACAAAACTTAGTTCTGTTGGGACAGCTCGTCATAAATTCTATCTTACCTCTTTCACACTATAAAGTACTCAAAATACCCTCTCATTACTTCAATAGATTACCTTCAAACCAAACTCACACATTCCCTCTCACATCTCACCTCTCAACTTCCAAATTCTCAAAGAATCAAAACCATGTCACACTTCCAAAAATTTCAAAGTTCATATTTTTTCATATTGCTGTCTCTCACACTTATGTTAACATATGTTACAAATGCGCAAATGATGGCACCATCACCGGCATCGTCTGTGAGCTCAGAGTGTGTCACGGCACTGTTTAACCTCACCGACTGCTTGACATATGTCGAGGCAGGAAGCAATACAACTAAACCCGACAAACCTTGCTGTCCCGAGTTAGCTGGGCTAATTGAGTCGAACCCGATCTGCTTGTGTGAGATGCTTGGGGGAGCTGCCGAGTCATATGGGATTACTGTGGACAACAAGCGGGCCCTTGCACTGCCAAAAATTTGCCATATCAGCACCCCGCCTCTTAGCACTTGTGCAGGTTAGTTGATAGGCTTATGTACGTAGAGATTGGTTATGTGTGCAGGTGAGTTGAATAGTTGATAGAATGAAGTCCCATCGACCCATAAGAAGTTCGGGTCTATTTCAAAATATAGGGGACCTGCTTTAAGATTCTTGCAAACTTACATTGAATGGTTCGGATCTAACTTGACCCTGACCTAATTCGAATTTAAGCGTATGCCAGCCTTTCTTCAAAAACAATGTAATTTAAGCAATTTGCTGGGTGCTTAAGTTCCAGTTCAATTTGTTTCATCCAAAAAAAGAGTTTAGTTTGTTACTGACCCTTCTTTTTTCCATTTTAAAGTAAAAAAATTGAATGCATTAGTAAATATTATCTATTATTTTAGCTATCATCATCATCATCCTTATTTTTTACTTTTAGTTTTTTTAGTTAATAATTGATTAAGATTGTTCTAATTTTGCAGTTCTAGGAATTCCAGTAAGTGACCTTTCTCCTGCTGGGGCTCCGGGTCCATCTGCCAGTGGCGGCCCACTATTGCCAGCAGGTTGTGCTTTTTTCATGGTGCTCCCAACAAATTAAATTAATTACAATTCTAAAATAATCTGATTATCGGTAACTTTCCCCTCCTATAGCAACAATAATCAAAACATAATATGAATCAAAATTGTTTTAGGTGATTAAATTTATGTGATTTCACAAACTTATCAAGTTGCCAAATAATCTTAGTCTAAAATAGCTCGTGTAATTGTATTAATATTTATGCAATACAGAGTTTAACTTTGTTTATCAAAGATGAAATTTATTTTCAGATGAACAAAAGACCAAAACATTTTTACTTTTTAACAACTAGTTAATATTTTTGTCTACTAAAACAAATTCATAGGATCAACGGCTACTGCACCCTCGTCAGGACAATCAGAAAATGGGGCCACAGGCATCGACTCGGTAAACTTGATTGTTTTGATAGCCTCATCATTTATCTTGACCATCATTGCCATTTCTGGAATCTTTTAGACTTCTCTTGCGAGTCTAACAACATTGTTCTTTGTTATTTATTTCCTAATTCCATAAACACATTTGTGATATTTGTATTTACCAGCTATATTCTATTGTCATTTCCTATGTTTATTTTTTTTTCTTTTCTTTTTCCTTTTCAGTTCATATGTATTATTGAATTGAAATAAATTTGTATGATTTGGGAGGTATGGTTGCATTTAGTGAGATCATTGAGCTGTAAAACAACTGTACTCGCATTTAGGCACATTAAATTCTCATTAAATGCTCTGTAGGCATTTAATTTTCAACCGTATTTCCATGTGATGATGACTGGAGAATTTATTCTTGCGGTAGTATTAAAGTAGTTTGTTGAAGAATTGTTTCCAGTTTCCCCAAGGAAGCCTTAAATGTGATATAGAAGGCTAACTGGCAGAACGAAATAAAGAAAATAAATTCCCAAAGAATGAGACAACTGGTCTGAAAAGATATCCTTTTTCCTTTCTTTGTCAACAACCATTTGTTTTTTAAATATGGTATGGCTTTGTGAAGTATTAGGAATTGGTAGTATGGTCTCCTTTCAACTGAGTTTTTAGTTTAAAAAAAAAGAGAAAGAAAAGGAGAAGGAAATAAAACTATACTGATAAAAATTCTCTACAACTGAAACTTCACAGTAATGAAATGGGTAGTTTATCCACTTCAATATATTTCAAAAAAACAATTAAAATTATGAAACAAACAAATTTCGTTACAAAAATTGGACAAGCAAGGAATTACAAGAGTATTCTCAGTCTTTTGCTTGGAAATATAACAGAAAGGGAAGCTAGCCTGTGCTTTCACACGTACTAAATCAAAATGAAGTTGTACAAAAATATGATATAACGACCTAGCTATGATTTAATTTTCAAAGTACGATAACTAAACCTATAAATCATCAGGAACACACTTCTTTACATATATTTCACACGTTTAATTTTTGTATTAATTGTCTTTACCAACAAGATACATTTCAACAAAATAATGCATGCTTACTCTGCTATTACTATAGTACAAGCACTTCTTTGATTACTCGAGTTAGCTATTCATCCTTTCCAACAGCGCCTCCTATTTAAAATGAAAAAAAAAACAATATTCGAGTAATGGAAATATAAATTATATTTGTTTTTCAGATTCAATTGATTGAAACTTCATGTTAGTAGTCAGCCAAATATATATGAAACAAAAAGGTAAACTGACTTGTTAGGCCGAATTAACAAAAATACCACAAAAGGTAGTTCAGCAAAACCTTCTATTTAGCAAACATATCTTTCTTTCTTTTCTGACTATTCTATACTTGAGATGCATCCTTAACATGTGTATTTTTTATGGTAAGTTAGTTGCTGGTATAAGGCCTCTAAAAGGAATAATAAAACAGAGAATATATCATAATTAAGTGTTTAGTATCTGCACACACATACACACAACACACACGTGTTACCTTTATCAGGAAAGAAGCTGAAGCTATTGCTGGGGCCGATCGGCTCTTCAAACTTAGCTTGCAACGTTTGTGTAGGCTTTGGTTTTCCAGCAAGTACACCTACTTCCACTATAAACGCTCCACACACCGGTCGGTGATCTGAGAACTTTGATTCCCCTCTGAAATAGGATAGTTGCACTATTCCATCTCCATGCCATAGTACCCGATCACACCTGACAATTTTTTTTGGTTAATACTCATCTGACAATCACAACAGATTATGTTGACTAAATACTTTAGTTGATATATGTATTATTGACGGTACCTTTAGATTTTGAGGATAATTAGCTTCAAAAACTTATGGAATACCTAAGGGTTAGTGTGAAACTTATATTTATTGGTTTGCAAGTTGTAACATTGATGAGCTCTTACCATGCCGGGGTTCGTCTTTTCTTCTTAGATGTGACTGTCTCTCCGAGATATGAGTCGGAGTTAGAAGAGTATTTGTATGTAGGTGCAAAATATATCTTCCCTTCATTCCACCCCTTAAATACCCGTCCCGCTTCTCTCTCAATCTTGAGCTGCAATGTAAAGGATACCAATGATTAATTTTAGGATATTATATCATTTTTAAATTTTATAGAGAAGCAATATTCATCTTTTGTCCGGAGTATTATGTCCTGGCAAAATATTAACAATAATTATCATGATTCGTACCGGTTGGGGTTATAATTTAGCCAAGTTGAAAAAATGAGGGTTGGTTATATGGAGAAAGTCAGCTAAATTGCTTAAAAGAGGCAAAATTATTGTTTCTGACTTTCGAGAAAATTGTGTTCTTGCAATCCAAAAATAATTGACTTTATTGGGATTTCCTATTAACAGGATTACACACCACGGAATTTTTATGAAATGCCTTTAATTTCACATGAGTAACAACTGAATGAAAGCTTGTAGGAAGTACCTGATCCTTCTCAAACAGGGCATCCCAGTTGTTATCTTCTAGAAGCTTCCGGGCCTCAGCATAGTTCAGTGCAATCCTGTAATTTAAGTCCCCCAGCCATATAATTCGTCTGCAACAAAGAACAAAATTGAAATCATCAGAAATAAATAAAATACAAAACAAAACAAAAATAAAATAAAACATGTGGTGGTGTCTTTTGACCAATTAATAATCCGATCTACATCTTGATTACTGTTAGGTACATTTGTCATGTGTCACCTCTAAGAAAATTCTGAAATCAAGCCCTAAAAGGATGTAATGTATTTCTTTGGCCACATGACACATTTTTGTAGCAGACTAACAACTAACAAGAAGGTTCCTGGTAAGATAATCCACATATAAAATACAGGCCAAATTTTTGTCTCATGATAAATTGATAGGTCAGGTTCTCATACAAGCTGTCCATTACAAAGTTAAGAACTGAAATTCTTACTCATGATCAGTAATTCTCTCAGGGATTCTCCTTCCTGATCTCCTACAAATCCTCTGAAATTGTGTATTTTTCAAAATCTCTATAACGTCATAGTTCCTCTTCAATTCATCCCCTTCTTTCTCTCCTGAGGCCAGGTGACTACATATAAAGCAGAAAGTAGTCTGGTGCAGAGACAAGCTCACTGATATACAACCCTACATATGAAACATAAAAAATTATAAAAAATTGTAAGAGATATTTCAAGTTTTTAACACATGTGAATTGCGATATTACAACACATACCTTATTTCCAAGATAGCCCATCAGGCCCCGGCTAACACAAGACACCCTCAAATGGCCAATGTGCTGTACCAGCTCCTTCCTTGCCCAAACAGAGACAAAAATACCCACCAATTTCTTGCATGCAACGAGGTCATACTTCCTTTGATTGACTGGTGTGGCCATGTACCCCATTCCATCTACTGTACAACTTGCCATCTCATCATCTCCCTCTTCCTCTTCTTCCTCTTCCTCGTCTGAAGACACTGTTTCATTATCAACAAGGTTTTAGACAAATTTGAACAAAAAATGAACAAAAAATTGTTTTGAAGCTAGTAGACTATATTAATCAAATCCATTATTTACTAAGAAAAACCTGAATCTGGAATAATTAATAAGCTTTGCTTCTGAATTATTAAAAATAAATGAAGGTACCAGTCTCCTGTTTCTTTGAGTGTTTGCACGAGAAAGGGGCAAAGCAAGCATCCCGGTACGATTTTCTTGTCATCTCCACAGGGCAATTGCATGTCTTTAAATGCTTTCTGTCTTGTGCCATGAAGGCTTTACTGAAAGATTTTAGCGATGGTCCTTGGAAGATCAGTGAATTGCCTCCACTAGATGTTTTCGGGTGGTGAGATAATGAGCTGTTGGATGCTGATTTAGTATCTTGCGAGGAATTACGGGAATGCGAGATAGGGAATTGGAAATTGTCATTGTTTGGTTCTTCTTGCAGTGAATTGTTCAGAGCTTGGTTTATGAGAGCTAGCCAAATTGAGGCCGGTTCATGGTCTTCTATTACTAGCACATTTCCCGCATTAAGTGGTACAATTTCTTGAAATCTGTTGTTGCAAGGAAAAAAATGTTTTTGTTTATTTAATAAATTAAATTGTGAAGAGATACACATATTTATGACTTGGCACAGGAACATACAGGCTTCTCTTTTATCAAAAAAAAAAAAAAAGTGGCTAGTAAACTTACCCCAAAACATAAATATCTGAATGGTCATTTTCGGGAAGAAAGTCGTTCAAATTCAAGTCCATAGTAGGTGTTTTCCCTCCAACGTTCCATGTAGCAACGAATACCCTTTTTTCGATTAAGTTAAAAACAGTAAATAAATAAAAAGTTATTTGTACTCAACACTATAAATTTTATTCTTGTTGAGATTTGTATTAGATTTGGGGTCTTATTGGAGTATAGGAATTAGAGGAAAGTCTAGGGACCTTTTGGTAAGATTGTAAGACACTATATAAAACCCAGGCAATCAATAAAATGTTTTTTGTTGCCTGAAATTCTATTATTCTTATTCTATAATATGAATTTAAAAATAACAAAAAAAGAAAGAAAAACAAAGAAGCCATACCTGAAGGCTTCTGCCTTTACTGGCGGTGTTGTTATATGGTTACGGAAGCTGCTAAAGCGCATTGGTTTGTTCTCTGCATTTCTTTTATCTTTTACAAATAATTAACGTATATATTAGAAAATGAAGTAACATGAATTAATATATGGTATCTGACCTGTGCCATTCAGGTCAGT
This sequence comes from Carex arenaria, assembly GCA_964058825.1. NCBI lineage: Eukaryota > Viridiplantae > Streptophyta > Magnoliopsida > Poales > Cyperaceae > Carex > Carex arenaria. The sequence goes on from CAXKVW010000072.1 coordinate 204,800, forward strand.
ACTGGTCTGAACCAACTCTACAATGGCTGTGGATTTCCCGAGTTTTGTCCAGAATATTTTTACAAATTGAATTATGGTCGTTGGGGGCTAAAGGTTACTGGTACGATAAATATGAAGAAATAAAGGAGAAGGAAACTACCTGAACCTGATAAGCTTCTGAAGTATGAAGGAGAGGCCGATGCTGTACGATTTGTGTTTTGCTCTTCTGAGTAAAGGAATTGAGAAATTTAGATTAATGTTTATGTTAGTTAAAGTTATGCTACTTTTAAGTAAAATTAGATAAATAATTACTAGACAAGTATCTGAAGGAGGAAGGAGATGATGCCTTTTGACTCGGGCTTTCTCCAATATCAAATCCTGTTAATAAATAGAAAAACTAAATTATAATTTAATCCAAACAGTAAGTTTAAGAGCAGAGAGATAAGCCATAAAGACCATTCTAAGTCATCAAACATGTTGAATATAACCAAATATAACCACATATAACCACATATATATTGAACAGAATAACAATTTGGTAATGTATTGTATGGTATCATCACATGCTGCTTTTTCATTATACTCTGTTAAAAAATACATTTCTTATCTAGTAAATTTGCATAACTTCAGATAAAGAAAATAGCATGCAGAAACTAAGAAATCATAAGCAAAGAAAACAGAAATGATAGAAGTCTGATATGAAAAACTATTACGTACCAGAGGATTTGATAGATTTTTCATTTGTGTTTGATTCCTTCTTGTCTTTTGACCAGAAAACCTTCGCCCGAAATGGCTGAAAATTAAATTAAATTTTAATGTTCCTTATTTGAAAAAAAAAAATGAAGATAACATAGGTATAATCTAAAAAAGAAGAAGAAGAGAGCATACCTTCCTTTTTTCCTCGTATGCTAGAGCCATTTTCTTATCACAGACTCTGCTTTTTGTTTTTGTTTTTTTTTGTGTCTTCACTCTTTTCTACTGATGAATTACCTCCTTTAAACACCTGAAATCCCCAACGATTAATGTCAAGAATGTACCACATTTTGAGATCAATCAATGAAACGCACATCAAATTAGTGAAAAAGGGAAAATAATATGTAGTAGTAGTACCTAGTGTACCCGTTTGATGTATTAAAGCCAAAATATATGAAAACATATGTTTAAATATGCTCCAGTCTAACTGCATTCATGGGAAAATTAATCAATGAAGCTAGAAAAGAAATTGGTTTTGGATGAATATTCATCATGTAGAAGAGAAGGATACTTCAGAAACAAAAATGTCTGATATATCTCCTTTGATCAGAAAAGATATTAGATACAACTGCATACCTAAAACTGGGAAAATGAAACTATGAACCATACATAAGACCTAATTTCAACTCTTTAGGAATCCAATATTTGAATAGTTAGTCGTACCTCACTAAACCAAACGATAACCAACATTCCCCTTTTGTGCTATTTAGTCTCAAATAACAACGCGCTGTGCCTATCCAGAAAAGGTATATATAAAATAGAAATGTTAGTTTACCCCAACTCGTCCCAACCCACATGCACTTAATACTGATTTCTTTCTTTTTATATAAATGTAACAGTAAAGATTTCTTGACAAAAAGTAACAACAAAGATATATTTTTTATCCAAGATATAGTTAAATATTTTTTTTATTCTTTTTCACTAAACCAGTAAAACATTATTAGGAGTGTCAATGGATACGATACGGGTAGGGTATTTTCATACTCATACCCACTAAGAATTGACCTTACTTATACTCTACCCTTACTCATTAAAAATTCACCTTACTCTACCCTATTCTTACCCATTAAAATTATTGGGTAACGAAACGGTAGCGTGTGAATAACGAATAATACTAATATAATAATTAATTTTATTATATTTTACGAATAGAACATCAAAACTCATTCATTTCACACATATGCAATCACATTACTAATAAAAAAACAAGTATGCAATCAATTCCAACTAAATTGTTTTTTTTATAAAGCAAGAAAATTTAAAAACACGAATATTATTGCATTTTTATAAAAGTAATATGAATAGCATTTTTCTTATAGCAAAAATCATCTACTAAATAACAAAAGTACATAACATATTATTGCTCAAACATTATCATATGAAATATCACACAAATAAATATTAACATCACTAATTATTACTCAAACATTATAATATTATTTTATTTTATATAATTACCCTATAGGGTAACGGGTACGAAATACCCTTACCCATTTAGCTAATGAAAAAAAAAATCCTTACCCATACCCATATCCAATTAGCTAACGAAAAAAAAACCTTACCCATACTCGCCTTAGCGAATACGGTACGAGTAGGATAAACGGGTAAAAGGGTATCATTGACACCCCTAAATATTATACTTGGTGTCAGAAAAAGTGTGGATGAAATATTACAAAATCTAAAAAAAAAAAATCTTTTGATCATCGGTCGAGTTATTAAAGCATCGATATCAATTTTGAAGAGTAGTCCAGTGCTTTTTATTGCCAAAAAATATAATCCTACCAGATTTTGTTCACATAGTCAAAGAAGAAAACATATTGCATAAATAACATGACCAATAAATTTATTAATTGAACTGATATTAGAACGAGAATATCGCCCTCGACACTTAGATATTAATTTGAAGGTTAGAAATCACGGGAGGACTAATGAATTTGAAAGTGGAGCGAAGTTCCGATGAAAATATAAAAGAAGTGTCATCAATGATAATGTTGGATATGATAATTATGATGATGAAAATTGCTATTTACTTTTGACATAGATACTACATTTAATGTTTCGACTTGCTTAAAGCTTTTTGCGTAAACTCAATGTTTAAATACTTCTATTGTCCAACTCTAAATATATATAATTTATTCTTAATTTTTTTTCTATAAACAGACTACTTTATCCAAATTAAACAAACATCAACTCTGTATTAATTTTCGGTATTGGAATCGACGAGGAAGAAAATATTTCTGAAGTTTTCTCAATAAATTATGTGAGCTGTCCGGTTTTGCTAGCCTGTGTTGCAAGTTGGTAGTTCATAACGACTCCTTTTTATTTATTTATCAAACAAAGGAGAAATTGGATGCATAGTGGGGTCATTTGTGCTCGTTGGGAAATGAGAAAGAGGGAGCCACGACATTTGTCGCCTCCCAAATCCTTCCATGATGTGTCGAGTCTAATTTATGAAAGAAAAAAATATTATGAGCGACATAAACGGAATCTTATAAAATTTTGTGAAAGATCTAATCATCAAAATAATTATTATTTTAAGTGGGTCGACTAGCTATTGTTATTATTTATTATACCCTTGAGGTAAGAGTCAGAAAATAAAATAAGATGAGATATAATTCTCAGAATAAAATATAGTATATAATTATTTTAAACAGTAACATATTATTTTTGTTCTGAAAAAAACACGATAAAAAATATTTTTTGATTTTTTTTTTAATCATGAGTAAACTAGCGTCGTTTCTAACTTCAGGTGGCTCCATCACTGCGGTACATTTTGCAAGTGCTTGATAAGAAGTTGTAAATAACGGGATGCGGTCGTCGGACGGACGGGGTGCCGCCAAGTGATTAATCGGTATGCGGCCAATTAATCGGAATTATGCAAACAATTTAACTTTTTTATTAAATATAATAATAATAATAACAACAACAACAACAACAACAACAACAACAACAATAATAATTTATTTAATTCATTAAACTTATCAAATAAAGTTAATTTAAGTTAGTTTTATTATTATAACATGACACTACGCTTATTTCTTCTTAACACATAAGCATTTTGCATGTGTAAGTAACACATTTATTTAATGCAAAATACATTTGAGAATTAAGCTTTTTCAAATACTAATAACATATTATTTGAAAGAAAGGAAATATTCCAACATAAAATTACTAAATTTAATTTATGATAATAACTTAATTTCATAAATAAACATGTCATACTAATTAAAAAAATTACATCAGTAAATAAGAAAAATATATGGTATATAAATAATAAAAGAATTAATCAATTTCAAAGTAAGTGAGAAGAAAAAAAACATATATAAAAAATATTGGATGTATATTCAAGCACAAATAAAATTACAATACATGATTTATAAATCTTATTATAACACACTATCGTAGAAAAAAAAAAAGCAATGTGAAAAATAAATATTCACTGGAATAAACGGAAATAAATGGGAATAAACGGCCGATTAATCATTTTTATCCGCTAACAGGCATCCGTTAAGCGTATTCGTAACGGTTTGACCGCCGTTTCCGATTAAACGGCCGTTTAATCGGCCGTTAACACTGTTTTTTACAACACTGATAAGAAGCATGCTACATATGCGAAACAAAATGGTATGGTTGCTTCTTTTTTTGAATAAATTAACAAACTTACCATATTTTTGTATTAATGAGAATAAATTGTTCCACCTGTCGCTCTGCACTCCACGTCCCTAATTATGATAAAACACCATTGGTTTAAATTTTTTAAATATCTAATTATGATGTTAACAGCCACGCATGTATTTGTTTATAACTGTACTTTAAGCAATCCAACTAAGATTAGCTGGAACCTCATATTTTTCTTTTATTTGTTGGGAACCTCAATTTTATTCATCGAGGTTTAGAGGTTTGACATTTGGTTTCCGGGATAATCTTTAAATCTCTATTCCAAAAACGTTCCTTATAAATTAAAAAAGAAAAAAAAAATACGACATTGCAATTTCTGTAAGCAATCTAAATTGGATGAACGCATAGATTCTTTGATCCATCAACTCGCAAGTATTAGAAATCTTTGACAGATCCATGCGCTTTTTCTCAGGCAACTACTTACAAGTTGCAACCAATCTCTACTTCCTTTCCTTAATCCTAGGATTAATTCTTCTCTTCTCGGAGTGACCTTGAGTACACCCATCAGGTGTTCGACAAAATGACCTGATTTGTTGAGGTTCTATGCTAGATGGCAGGGATGAAATTGCCGAGAGAATCTGATTGTTGGCGTGGTGATAAATTCGGCATTTTGGAATAATTCGACTGAGGTCTAGAATTATATTATTCAAAAATACTTTGTTTTATTATAATACATATTAAATTTTTCTGAAGTTCTAAGAAAAAATTACGAGTAATTCAGAAATAACCCATAAAGTTTGTAAAATTTGCAAATAAATTGTGAGTAATTCGAAAAAAAATAGAAAATCTGTTTAATTCATATTGTCATTCGGCATGTAAAGTATTCAAATCCTTTAATTTATAACCTAATTTGGAAATCTGTTTAATTTGCAAGTAATTGACCTGTACAGTACGCAAATCTGTTTATATGTTTAATTTGATATATTCAATTATAGCCCAATTTTGATTTTATACGGATTGGGCTTATTTTCGGATTTCAAATCATTTGAGTTTTGGTCCTTCCCTAGAATTCTAACAGGCTTTAGATTTTATTATATCTTGCAAGGCCTACCGTAATTCCAAATTTTTGCAAGGCTTTTGTTATTATATCCTCATACGACATTCGACTAAGGAAAAAGAGACAGACAACAACTTTTAACAGTTGAGAAAATTCCATCTGGCAGAACATGAGAAGAAAGAAATAAAACTAATTCTGTACAGTACTAATTAACGCAATAACAGAATAGCATAGTAACATCATGGTCTTGTCATATAGAGTCACATTTACTATACAAAGTAATAAAGTGAATAAAGAAATCACAACACAGATAAACTGAGTTCAAAATTTTTCTCCTCATATTAAAGATAACATTAACACATTCACTTGATAAAGAAATATCAGTACTTAAGACCAACCATACATGATATCAGTGAGTTGGCTGATCTAGAGAAATCACCTCAGTTAGGTGGCCTCGGCCAGTGGGATGTGAACTGTAGATGTGACCGGCTCTCTACAAAAACTGGACCCGAACTTGAGCTCCTTTGTCTCACTAGTCGTTGCTTTGTCATTTGCATTAATATGCGGTACCTTTTGCAGTGCCAAGCTATCCATGGGTGCCTTCCCTTGCCTACCTTGCAATCTGAATGTTTATTATATATAAGAGGAATGATGCAAGGTATTTCACCAATTTTAATATGGTATAACCTCATATTACTAACGCACCAACTTGATGACTAATACAGTTCCATTAGGACCCATTTGACTACCAATGTCATAAATTGTCAAAATCCAACATACAACCCCATAAACCCAATCAATCACGATTACCGTTAAATATCCATCGTGAACCCGATCTGTGCACTCACAAATAAAGACTTCATATATGATGCCAGATAAAAAATCTATCTTTTACCCCACCCATTCCCACAAAAAAAAAAATACCCAATCAGCCCTCTTTCTGTGTTTATTTATCTCTACACAACAAAGGAGGATTAATAAGAATAATATATGTAAAACATTTGTTCTTTTAAGAAAGGTATGTACAATATTGACCATTTTAGAGATCATATGTGATATTTTGCTCTCTTTTAATTCAATATATTGTTCATTTCAACTTCGAAGCATCCATAAAATACTTTTATGTGACAAACTATATTATATAATGAATGCCACAAAGTACAAAGCTTAATTTTATAATAACAGAATCCTACTATCGTACCAAGAGGTACCAGTAACCCCCACTGGCAACAAATTTAAAACTAAAGGAGAACACTCATGAACAATGCCCACAGCGTACAAAGCTATATAAAAACAGAACCCTGCTATTTCGCAAATAGGTACCAGCACCAACCAATGAAGTTAGAACTAAGACAGAAGGCTCATGAGACATGATAAATATCAATCAAAATCCCTAAAATACCCTAAAAGTACATCTTTTCCCAGGAAAGGGTAAAGGAAGTTCAGATCTCAGCATATCCTGGTTATTGAAACATAACTTTACCAATTGAAGAAACAACAATAGATGAATACCTTAGCATGCGTTGGTCAACTATCTTCTGGTTGCTACTTTTACTGGTATGTTGAGATCGACTTCTTCCCTGCTGTAACGTTTTACTTTTTGAGTGCTTGTGTTTGTGGCTGTAGTGTTCCTTTCTGACGGGCTTTGCCCGTGGCCTATAAACAACCTTTTTTAAAGTGTGGTCGTCAGAGGTGACAGGTGGGTCATATACGTCAGGGGCCCATCTCACCCTCAGACCAGATTCTACCTTGATTCCCTCTTTCACACGGCTTCCCTTAATTGCTGATACCACCCTTCGAGGCTCAGACTTCAGAAATAACAAAAGTTAACAAATCAACTTGTAAGATGGTGCCTCCAAATTCATAACAAAAGACTAGCAACAATTGAACAAAATAATTATTAAGTTGATATAAGACATCAGATTGTTTTAGTATGTATCGGAGTCACATAATTAAAGCTAAAAGGAATTTCCCAAAACACATAAGCAAATATTGAACAAGAGCAGATACTTGGTACTACACCCGAACGGTGTTTGAACCATATAATATTGTAATCTTAGAGCTGAGCTTACATTATTGGAAATACTTGACTTGGTTAGAACATCGTCAGATTTGTTTTCTATAGTGTCAGTTAACTTTTCTCCTTCTAAAGATCGCGATACTCCATCACTAGTTAATCCTTCAGTTGAGTCTGGATCGTTAGAGAGAGACTCAGAGTCATCAGAACCATTTCCGTCAAAAATATTCTCGTTTTCATCCACATCATGAAAAATCAGCTCCTGACTGAGATCAGTCACAAGCTCATCTAATTCCAAACCATCATCAATTTCGTCAGCGCCACTTATGTCAAAACTGGAGAAGTCCAGTTCCTCAAAGAAATGGATGCAGAGGTCGTCGTCCGCACCCGGAACCTCACAACTGCAGTTGCGGGGAATGGAGTTGAGAGAAGTATCTTCACAGTTGACTGTGTTGCCCAGGTAGGAACCACCCATCCACGTGCTATTACAGTCGAGATTAAGATATATAAACTCCTGTAATAAGAAAGATAGCTAATCATATACAAACTCAAAATTCAACATGCTTATGCAGACAAAATTCATAGAACAAAAACCTTACCCAAATATGTACTTAGTTAGATAAAAATGACCCCATAGATACAAAACAACGGGCAAGCTTATCTGATAAACAAACATTATGAAGCATGCGACAAAAACAAAAATAAATCATGTGCAACTGCAAATATGAAAACATTGTGCGGGTCGGATAATTCCCCACTAACTAGAACTTTTGAAATATGAAATACGGAATCTCTTTTATTATAATACAAACAAGGATATTTTCTACATCTTTAGAGGGTGATTGCGTATGAATAATCCCACTTTTGAAGATGCAGTGGCATTTTGATTTCTCTAGAGACATAAAAGGACTTGCTTTGTAGAATTAGAGCATTGATATCCATAATAATATATCTAAAGAAAGAACATGTTGATGAAATGATAAGCTTCTTCCAGTCGTCAAATGAACAATTTATAATATTGGTAGCAGACCATGCAAACAACGTTATTCACTGTCCAAAAGGTCAAAATTTTGGAAAATTGTCTTTCATTTTTCTGCACTTTCATTCTCTCTCTCTCTTTTCTTGCTTTGATTTGCAAAACTTAATAATTCTATATATATATATATATATATATATATATATATATATATATTATTTTTTTGATAAAAAGGCCGGAGCCCTGCTTCATTAAGAAACATAGTTAATTTACAACCAAAAGTCACTAATGTTCCATTATCCAAAAGACATAACAAAAGCAAACAAGTCCATCTATGGTAAATCTAATTAATAATTCTATTTATCCAATTGTTTTAAAGGTTTTTTTTACTTACAATTAGGACCTTCTATCATAAAAAGCCGTAGTCCATCGTCGTTACCATGCCCACTATTCGATTGTTGAGAGATTTTTCCAAACGAACTAGCCGCCGATTCTACCTTCCTTCTAATTTGTTTGCGTCTCGCAGATTCTTCGGATTCAACTATTTTTTTTTTTTACGGATTCTTCAAAGGCAAATGCAAAGGTGGATGTGATTGATTGACGATCCGAATAGAAATTTGGGAATAGCGCGTTAGCTTTGTTTCGTGAATTAAAACAAAAGGAGATTGGTCAGACCAGGTGGGCGTTCTTATCGTCTTTCCAGCGCAGGAGATCTCGATTCTCGGAGTTCTGATCTCTCAGGTAACCCAAATTTTGAGTTTATATTTGAACCGTCCGATCAGAAACCGGATTTTTTACGGATTCTCGGTGTCTCTTTAATTCGTGTCATAAGTAGATCAGTCGGTCCAGATCTAAACCAAAAATTTGGTATACCACAGAGGATCCTGACTCGGAGATCTCGCTCAACCCTTCTTTATTACATCTAAGTATCTAACGGTGAATATTGCTCTCTTCAATTTGTTATGTCACGTGCTCCTTTTAACTCCACACGTGCCGTCTTAAACTCACACATATTTCCGGGTGAAACCGGAGCTCGACTTGTTTTGAGTTACTGACCAATTCAAAGAAAATTGGAATGATAAAAATAAGACAAATGTTCTGCCTCCCCGAGCTATCATACCCCAAGCGCACCCCTATCTAGTTTAACAGAAAAAACCTTATGACTGCGAAGTCGTGAGGGGAAATCAAACTCTCGACCTTTTAGTACAACAATCTCATAACTCTTTCCTAGCCAACTGTGTTACCTCCCCTTTCTCGTGTAACTTCAATTTTCAGCGCTAATATTTAATCATTTAAAGTTCTGTTTATAATATTTTACAATGTTACTCGTAAGAATTTAAAAATAAAAATATTTAAATTCTAAATTTAGATAGTTTTTAAATTCTAACTACTTTGGTTTTCAAGCACACAAAAAAAAAATCTTTCACCCACCTTATTTATTTATTTTTTCTCTGATTATTCTTATCTATTTTTCCGACAATCCGTGATGAATTTTACAAATATAAAAATATGAACATTTTCTATTCGATTTTATCTTTCAAATAAGATTCATGAAGAAATACTTTTGATATTATTTTCAAATGATTTATTTTGTTTTATGAAAGTAAAGCTCTCATGTATATCATTGAAACTACTACTTTGAACCGTACAAACCTCTTATGTATATCACGCAAACTACTACTTTAAACCTTGCAACCTCTTATGTATATTATTAAAAAGAGGAGGGTTCAAATGCACCATAGTTTTGTGCTCCAATTATGCTCCAAGTCTTTATCTCTGTTTTCAAAATCCGAACAGTCGATCCGAACCGCTCAAAATAATTATTACAATAAAATATGCTTGGAGACCAAATTTTACATTTTTTAGAATTTGTTTACTATTTTTTTGGTAGGCACAAAATCTCAGTTTTCAGGAGATCCTGACCATCCAAAAAAGCGATGTTGTACCTACCAAAAAAAATAGTAAACAAATTCTAAAAAATATAAAATTTGGTCTCCAAGCATATTTTATTGTAATAATTATTTTGAGTAGTTCGGATCGACTGTTCGAATTTTGAAAACAGAGATAAAGACTTGGAGCATAATTGGAGCACAAAACCATGGTGCATTTGAACCCTCCTCTATTAAAAAACCTCTTATGCAAACCTCTTATGTATATCATTGAAACTACTACTTTGAACCGTGCAAACCTCTCTTATGTAAATCATTAAAAACCTCTTATACGACACTTTAAATTTTTCAATTTTAAAATTTTAAAACTCAATCTACAACTATTTAAATTTTCAAGGCTTTGTACATAAGGTTTATATGCTTTGTACATGAACTTTGTACATGAAGTGCTATTGTTGAGGTTTATATGCTTTGAAGTGTTATTGTTGAGCTTTAAATTCTCTGTACATGAGGTTTATACGCTTTATTCTAGAGATTTGAATTGTTATTAGTAAGGTTTATACGAAAGATTTGAAGGCTTGTAAATAGAGGTTTAAATGGTATTGAAGCAAAATTAAAAAAAAAGTCACAAAAATTTAAAGTGGTAAAAAAATGATGACACAAATATAATTCAAAAGTTATTCTTCGTGGATCTCATTTGAAAGAAAAAATCGAGTAAAAAACGTTTGTATTTTTAGATTCACAAAATTCACCACTGATTGTCAGAAAAATAAACGAGAATGATCATATATTTTAAAAAAATGGGTGAAAAAATTATTTTCTTTTTTAGCTTGAAGACAAGAATAGTTACAAGTTTAAACTACTCAGATTTAAAATTTTAGGGGGAATTTCATGTATACCCCTCAAAAACTTCAAAATTACATATTTCCCCCTCTAAATTTTAAAATTACATATTTCCCCCTCTAAACTTAAAAAACTCACATATTTACCCATTTTATTATATTTTATATTAAAACACATTCTAAATTCATAAAATACCCATTTTATCATTTATTAAAAATCATAAAACATCCATCTGACTCAAATTTGAATCTAAAAAGTTCCTCTAATGTCCGAATTGCATTAAGATCCGTGTGTGCTACGTCAACATGAATCTTGAAGCGAGCACGCACGAATATTGAAGCAACGTGCACAGATATTGATGCAATGCATGCATATCAAAACCGCTTTAAGATACGTGCGCACTACATCAGCACGAATCTTAAAGCGAACACGAACATATCTTATTGCGATGCGAACAAACCGGACGGTAGAGGAACCCTTCAGATTTAAATTTCAATTCGATGGGGCGTTTTATAGTTTTATGAAAGGGTAAAATGGGTATTTTATTAATTTAGAATGTGTTTTAATATAAAATATAATAAAATGGGTAAATATGTAAATTTTTGAAGTTTAGAGGGGGAAATATGTAATTTTAAAATTTAGAGGGGGAAATACGTAATTTTGAAGATTTTGAGGGGTATACATGAAATTCCCCCAAAATTTTAAATGCTTGTAGATTGAGATTTAAATATTTTTCAATATCATTTTAAAAATTATAAAAAAAGTTTTGAATGTTTTGAATATAAGCGCCGAAAATAAAAATTAGACATCAAGTACTTGTTGAGCGCGCTCGAAAATTTATTTGGAGTCAATTATCGGACTCCTAAAAATAATTCATTTAGTGTCAACCACCCGATTTTGCATTACTAGCCTTTTGGATAAGCCTTGTTTTTGACCCAAAGCTATCACACTTGTACATCAGTTTGAATTTCCATACCCAATTGAGTAATCCAGTCTCACCAGTCACAAATGATTTTCATGTTTTTTAGAGATATCTCCTCTTCTTTAGAAATTAAAAAAGAAAGAGCAATTATTTAAACACAAACTTGAGGAAATAAGTTAGAATCTCACGTTGTAGATCCGACTTCGGTGATAACAAAAATAATAATAAAAAAAACTATACTAATATACTGCACTGAAGAAATCTCAACTTGTAGGAATCTTTTAGTGAGTACCTACTTTCAGAAACTTTCAAATTTATAATTAAACTGACATTGAAATTTGAAAGGGACTTGATCTGCCTTTCTTTTCTTACCTATTAAATTACTTTTTGGAAAGAGAAAGAGGAGGTAGTACAATTGACTAGAAAAATGTCTTAAGATTGTTGTACTCAAAGGTCGAGAGTTTGATTCCCCCTCACGACTTCGCAGTCTCTGCGAGATTTCAAAAAAAAAAAATTACTTTCTAGAAGACAAGTACGTGGCTTTATGGAAGAGATTGAATTCCATTAGTGTACTGACATTGAATTCCATGTCTGCCTCTAAATAATTTCAAAATTACGTATTTTCTCCTCCAACGTTCATAATATCATATTTTAAAAGCTCGCAAATTTAACTTATTTTATTATCTTTTCAATTAAAACTCATTTTAAATTCATAAAATACTCATTTTACCATTTATTTAAAAAAGAAAAAAAATATGTAGGTGTTTTAGAAAAAAAATCTAATTGGCCGATTTTTTAGGGCAAATGAGTAATTTCTCTATTTATGACTCTTACACAAGCATATATGTGAATGTTATTGTGTAAGCATCATAAGTAGAGAAATTACTCATTTGCTCTCGAAAACCGATTAATTAGAAGGCTGACATTTTTTCTGAAACATACTACATTGTTTTTCTTCTTTAAATAAAGAGTAATATGGGTATATTATGAATTTAAAATGAGTTTTAATTGAAAAGCTAATAATAAAATAAATTTGTGAGTTTTTTAAATTTAGAAAGATAAATATGATATTATGAACTTTAGAGGAGATAATACGTAATTTCAAAATTTTTTAGGGGCATACATGAAACACCCCCCCTAAAATATTGGATGCAATGTTTTCATATTTTACTTTAACATTTTGATTTTCCACCTATTTTTTAAATGCCAACACTAGTTTTCATACGCTGTCGTAGTTTTAGAAACCTCTATTTTTGAATTTAAACAAAAATGAGAATATTTCATGCATTTAGTTACTGTTGTGCACATTGGTTGGCAAGAGCGGATGTAGAATTCTAATTAGGGTAGAGTAAGTAATTATTGAATCGGATTTAAATAGATAATCGGATCCAAATCTATCTGAGATTTCAGACTCATTGATAGAGGTTTCAGACACACAGAATGCCACACCTTGCTTGCAAAGCCATCAGACGCAATGTACAGTAACATTTAGCTATGCTCGATAATTCACCTCCTCAGCAACACTTTGTCTATCTAGCATAACCTGAATGCTTTTGTGAATGGTGCATCAAATTAGAACATTTCTTTTGAGTCTCATTGTGCCAATAATTTGAGTCGCCAACATGATTCTCAAACCCTTTTTTAGTATTTTTTCAATTTCTAAAACCAACTCCTACAAAGTTGGTTCCTCCACCTGATTCAAGATTTTTCAATCTAAAAAGATAACAGCAAAGGAAAAATGTCGTATCCTTTTCTTTGCTATACTCCAACCAAGTTTTGTACTGATTAAACCGTTCTTTGTTAAATCTTCTCATTACACCACTGAAATCTCTTTGGGAAAAATCATTGTTGCAAGGTTGACATGGACCATTTATTAGCAACTCTCGACATATATGGTCATGCTCATTTGGATTATATTGAGATATCTGTGGCATTCGAGCAAGATCAGAAGGAGGGAATTGTTCGATACTATTAATCTCATGAGAGGGATTAGAACTTGAAGATCAGCCTCTTGAAGGATTGAATTTCTTCTTAAAAAATCTTGTGCATTTTTTATACTTTGAATGACAAATTAAAGAAAAGAAAACATCAATAAACTTAAATTATACCATAATTCAAGACTTAAATGGAAGGGATTAACAATTCATGTACCAGTTAGGATTCTAAAACCTAATAATTCAATATACCAATTAATTAGGGTTCTAATAATTCAATATTACCGAGTAAAAATTCAATCTATTAATTAATTAGAGTTGTAAGACCTCGTAATTCAATATTACCATTTACCAATCACAAATTCAATCTACCAATTAAATAGGATTCTAACTCTAAAATCTAAAAATTAAATCTACCAATAAATTCAAATTCAAAGACCTAAATTCAATCTAAAATTTCAAATCCTAATTTGCAATTTCATAAGATCCAAAATTTTAAAAAAAAATTGAGAAATCTAAATTACCACATAAAAAAAGAGGCAAGGTATTTTTATTTTTCTTCAAGTCAGCAGAATGGGAGGAGTCAGAAGATTTCTGCAGTTTTACTTCTTTTTTATCTTTGTATTTTTTTTTGTCTTTAGTTAGAGACAGGGGCGGCGGAGAGTTGGTATTTTTTGTTTTTTTGCGTTTCGATTGACAAAGAGAGAGAGAGAGATAAAGAGCGACAGGAGCAACACATTTCTCCTCTTTTTTTCAACGTTAGCCAGCCAAAACAGTTGAGTTCCAAAAAGTCACGCAAGATATGAGATATCTCAGCGAATTGAATTTTAATTGAGCCATCTAATATATAATTTACAAAATTTGATATACAATGGACTATCTCTTAATTGGGCTTTTCGAGATAGGGTAATATCAATTTTCAGGTTAGAGAAAAGGCTCAAAATCCAATATTTGTAAATTAGTTTTGGATTTTCAGAGTAGGACAGTTGTCCTATCCTATGCTATAGTAGATCCGCTCTAGGGTGGGGCACTTTCTCTGGTGGCAAAAAATATTTGTTGAATCATAGTTCTCTAACTGTACTTACAGAGCACAAAATATTTGTTGAATCATAGTTCTCTAATTGTACTTACAATAAGAAATAAGGGGAAATTTCACGTATACCCCTCAAAAACTTAAAAATTACGTATTTCACCCTCTAAATTTTGAAATTACATATCCCCCCTCTAAACTTCAAAAACTCACATATTACCCATTTTATTGTCTTTTGTAATAAAACTCATTCTAAATTTATAAAATGCCCATTTTACCCTTTATTAAAAGCATAAAACACCCCATCAAACTCAAATTTGAATATGAAGGGTTCATCTACCGTCTGATCCACACGCATTGTAATAAAATATGTGCGTATTCGCTTCAAGATTCGTGCTGATCTAGTGCACACAGATCTTAAAGCAATTTTGATCCGCGTGCATCACATTAAGATCTGTGCATGTTGCTTCAATATTCGTGCGTGTTCGCTTCAAGATTCGTGCTAACCTAGCACACACGAATCTTATAGTAATTTGGACGGTAGAGGACACATTTAGATTCAAATTGGAGTCAAATGGATGTTTTATGCTTTTTGATAAAAAGGGTAAAATGGGTATTTTATGAATTTGGAATGTGTTTTAATATAAAATACAATAAAATAGCTAAATATGTGAGTTGTTGAAGTTTAGAGGGGAAATACGTAATTTCAAAATTTAGAGGAGAAATATGTAATTTTGAAGTTTTTTGAGGGGTATACGTGAAATTCCCCCAAGAAATAATAATTATGTAAATATGCCTATAATGCAAAATAATTATGAAATTACGTCCCTTAAAATTTTACACTTATAAACCCTATATACTGGCTCTAATCGTTAGTTATGATAGTGTGCGTTCAATATGCATATTATTTTCAAACTTTGATACTATATATATATAAATATTAAAATAGGGAACGACAAAATTCTTGTTTCGGTTGGAATATTATATCCACCTCCAAGTGTTTTTGACCGACTTAAAATAGTGAATATGTAAATAGACTTGTGTAATAGTCAAGTATAAATTGCATAACAATAAATTAAGCATTTTATCTTCTTTTTTCAGAATATAATTTAAAAGTTTAAGAAGAATGTTGACAACTATCGAAATGCATTTCAGTTGGTCAAAAGACATTACAATTATCCCAATAATTTTGTCCAAATTAAAATAGATAAATATGCATAATGTAATCAAATATAAACTATAAAATAAC
Source organism: Carex arenaria (assembly GCA_964058825.1). Taxonomy (NCBI): domain Eukaryota; kingdom Viridiplantae; phylum Streptophyta; class Magnoliopsida; order Poales; family Cyperaceae; genus Carex; species Carex arenaria. The sequence goes on from CAXKVW010000072.1 coordinate 221,067, forward strand.
TAATGTGCATTATGTAATAACAAGTTAACAACACTTTGTTACACCTTCTCTTTTATACATTTTTTTCAAACATTTTAGAGCTGCGGCAGGGGTGATTTGATAGTACTAGGGGTGTCAACGAGCTGATTCGGTCTGAGCTAGGCCTTGGCTCAGCTCGTTAATTCTGGACTGAGCTACAGCCAAACGAGTTGGACCTAGAGCTTCCGAGCCAAAATCTTAGCTCAAAATTGTGACGAGCCAGCCCGAGCTAGCTCGCGAGATGGCTTACTAGGTTTGGCTGGATCTTATTTAAAAAAAAAAAAATTCTACGAACTTTTTTGACCAAGCTGAACCGAGCTTGACAGTATAAAATGCACACAAATTCATACAGATTCGCAGACTGATGTCTAGCCGAGCTAGGCCCCATCTTGAACTTGTTAATTATAAACCGAGCTAGTAACGAGCTGGCTTGTTAACAGCTCAATCCAATAACAAGCGAGTTATTAGTGAGCGAGCCAAATATGAGTCACGATCGAGCCACGAGCTTTTTTGCCACCCCTATTTGATACTTGTTTTTATATGCTTATTGGCGCTAATTAAATAAGCAGGACAAAGCAACAAAACCAACAGTATCCTTGATTTCTTTTCTTCGTCCTGGTCACTCTTCCTGTCTTCCATCTAAAAGCTTGTCAAATCCGTTACAGCAGGCATTTTGTTATGTTCATAGGAAATAATCAAGCAGATTCAAAATAATTTCACGTTCCGTTTTGGTATATCATTATATCTAAAATTTATTAAACTATACATTCAACAACCGAACCATTACATGAGTATCCACCAGAATACACCGCACATATCTGAGAAAATTCCAGCCGATCTACTTTTTTTTAGAACCTGCCTTGCATGCACAAACATGACTGGATTCAGACTGAGAAAGGAATGGTAAAGGGTCGAATTTTCTATACAAGTGAAAAGCATCAATATTTTGACTGAGAAAGGAACTAAAAACGGCCAGCCTGACGTGTAGGTATCAAAAAAATTAATTGCTTTTCTCAGGCACCCTCTGCCTTCTTTATACCCGTTCCTCGGCGAGAATTGCAAAAAGCTACTAGCAAAGAGATTAAATTATATTGAAAATAAAACAGATGATAAGGAACAACACATAATTACTCATATTTTAAAAAGTGTGAACACAGGACATTTTACATCAAGAAACAGGAGTAACATACAAAACTACAGTAACATAGTACAAGCATCCTTCATACACTTCCAATTGAAAATAAAAAATGTTAATTTTCATGCCTTTTTGACCTGTTAATTTTCATCCTTGATTTCGACCTCTTTTTCACTGGTACCGACTGATCACCAGGGAAGGGCTGATATTTCAAAGAACGAACTGCCTCTTCATATTCTCCAAACCTCTGTTTTTCTTTGTTCTGCCAGAAAACATTAAGCTCAAAATTAAACTCATAGGAATAGGGCAATGCTCTCCATGTGGGGGTTGCAGATTCGAAATCCGGATGGGGGATCCTTTATGGATATTAAAAACAGTTGGATGGCTTGATCTTCAACTTTACTCAAAAAAACCTCATAAGAATAATAATGTGTATTATATCATTTTCTGAGTTCTCAATATATATGAAATGAAAATCACAAGACATACATAGGCTTTGTGGTATGTTGCAATTTGTTGCTTACAAACTTGAAATTCCATTTTTAAAGAAGCAAGACGGGACTCGATAGACACTGTGCACTGCTCCACCATCTGCTTCTGACGGCCACGGACAATTTCTGGCTGCCAAACATTTAGTGCCACCGATGCACTCCTACAAAATAAAATCAATTCAACAAAATTTGACAGTGAAAATTATATTGACAGAACACTTCACAAAGGAAAAAAAAAGGAAAGGAGAGGCGACAAGGCAAGGACAATACTACCACAACCCTGAAACTTGCGAGCTGTGCAATTAGCACTCCGGCCATTAGTTCAAGTTGATAAACAACTTTTTGGAAGGAAGTGCTAAAATACACCTGAATTTATTTGTTCCTATTGTAGATGTGCAATGAATTTCAAAATTTGAGTTATTGATATTGAAGTGTTTAGGTGAAATAACCCCAAAATATTAGTCAGTGTTTCAGACAGAAATCTACCAGGACAAATGAAATTATAAGGTTTCAATTGTCCGTATTGAATTGCCTCCCAAATATTTGGTATAAATAAAAAGCCCATAAATAAATTATTTGGAGCAAATTCAAAATAATATACAACTAAATTCAAAAAAATAATATTAGTCAGTTTCTTCAAACACTTAGCTGACTACTTATATAGTTTTTTTAAGAGAAATTAGACCTGGCTGTTTCCAAATTAGTGATCTCCTCTGCAGCAGCCTTCAATTTCTGGTTCTCTTGTACTATCATTGATTCCAAATCAATTAATTTATTCTTGCACATTGCCAACTGACTCTCTGCATTTAGGACCCTCCTCTTCCATTGCGTAAGCTTCCTAGCTTTATCCCTCTCAAACCTATTACAATAATATATATATATATATATATATATATATATAGTGGGAGTAGATGAATAATTAAATAACTACAATTAAAAATTATATCTGTTGGGAGTAGTGAAAAAATAGTCCATTATGAAATTGTAATATGAGCTTCAATTTAGTTTGCATTTTTTTTTCTTGCATTTATTTTGTACAATTACACCATTTTTAATTTGACCACATAAAAAATAGTTTAGCTTCTGCTAAAGATTGATCTTTATATATGGTGGAGGCTTCAAAAGGACAATTAAAAGATTAGTCAAACAGGCGTGAGGGGTGCTCTTACCACCCTATCGATTCAGTTCTCACAAAAATAGCAATGGAGCTAAATAATACCAAAATGGGTAGGTTTAAATTGAGAATTTTTGTTAGGTTGGGTGGTGGAAGACTGGGAGGTGATTATGCAGACTGACTGATTTTAGGGTAGTGGCGATGATAATCCTATTAACCCATATCAACCTAATAAGTCTACAAGCAAAATACATTAATAAATAAACAATAAAGCTACAGCTCGTACTTGGTTTTGTAGAGGGACTTGGAAGGAGGCGGAGGATCAGAAGGGGGGAAATCGCGGGCGAGGAGGATGGCCCACAAGGTGGGGTCCAGTGAAAGGCGGTTGAGTCGGCGGGAAGCGATCGAGACGCAGCACAGGTCTCTGTAGTCCAGTCGGGAGGTCTCCGCGCCGATTTCTAGAATTCGCTGCCATATCTCGTCCGGTAAAATCGCCATGGTTCGATCGCTTGCTTCGGGATGAAAAATAGGGAGGTTCATAAAAGGCTAATTTTGGGTCGGTCAAGGCCCAAATTAGGTCCGGCCCGTATATGATGCGACTTTTTCCATCGTAATAGACTAACAGGGGATCCGTATTCTCTGCTGCACTTTTAAAGTGCAGCAGGATGCTGCATTTTTGGACGGCTCAGATTTAATCTTCAGCCGGTGAGTGCTCAGATGATAGAGGGGGCAGTATTAATTTTGTTTTAAAATTCGTGCAAAAATTTTATTTCGTCCGTCCGATCAAAAATTAACGGACGATATTAAAGTGCAGCAGAGGATGCGGTTCCGACTAACAGGTGATGAGGGATGACCGATGAGTTCAGAGACTCGCTACAGGTGCTGTAATAGATAAGCTGATAGAGCTGACCTGTATATATGTATTGACCGGGGTCCGGGGGCCGAGCGTGAGTCCGTATCCTCTGAGATATCTCATTTTTTGCGTGACCGATGTGTCCAGTGCGTATTCGGGAAAGCGTAGGGGGCCAGTTTTATTTGTGCTTTGAGATTCATGTAGAACGTATTTGAACAATTGAGATATTCCAAAAAGTCACGCAAAATTTGAGATACCTCAGAGAATGGGAATTCGCCGAGCGACCCGTACGTGGCTCCCTGCTCGTTGATCGAGTCCAGATCCTCTGAAGTAACTCAATATTTGAGTTTACATTCTGACCGTTCGATCAGAGTACGGGCCAGTCCGTCCCGAAGTGAAATACACTAGGATTCTTCAATATTTGTGCTAATACAGATCGGACGGTCTGGATCTAAACTCAAAATCTGAGTCAACTCAGGTGATCTGAATTCCTCGCTGACCAGTACCAAGTTTGTAAGAAAGAAGACAAAATGGGTCCGCTTCCTCTCCAATTGTACAGGACAATTGGAGTCTCCCTCCCCATCCCCAAGAATTTTAACACATGAAATTTTATAACTCAACAGTACAAGTCAAGAAAAAAAAAATTCCTCAAAAAAAAGAAGAAAAAAATAACTTTTTAACGTAAAACAGTTGAACCAGCATACAACAAAGACAAAAAAAACTTTTTTTTATATATATGTCTCCACTCTATGTAAAATTAGAATTTGAAGAGTTTTAAGATCATTTTTAAAATAAATTATATTAGTTTTTTTTTAAATGTTATATACATTATATACATGTATTAAAATGTATATTGAAATCATTTAAGAAAACAAGCATAAAAAATAAAATTCTTATAATAGTATCTAGATATGTATATAAATAATACAAAAAATTTAAAATTATATTTTACATCGTTCCGCCAAATTAACAAATCTTCCAATAAGCATTAGAAGTTTAATATAATGCTAAAACTGGCGTTACAATTTATTCACATAATAATAATATGTGTAGAAAATTCATAACTTCCAATGGCATTCTTTCTTCATAAAAACAAAAACATGCCTCAATTTATTCTCCAATTAATTTTAATACATTAAAAATACCTTGTTGCAACAACAAAGATATTTAAAAAGAAATACATATTATATATGTATAAGGGCATGTCTTTTACTTCTCAATAAATAATGGAAACATTTTCCATACTTCTCAATAAATATGCTCAAGAAAAAGTTCCTCAAACCTCAATATAGAGGGCATGCCTAGCCTGGGTGCCCTGCATCAGGGCGACAACCTCGGACCTTAAGATCTAAGAGGGTAAAAAAAAATAGTTTGTATATATAAAAAAAATTATCAGTATATATTAAAAATAAATAAAATATTAAAGTCCAATCTTTTTATATATAAAGAGTCCAATTTTTTTATAAAAATATAATTTATTAATTAATATATTTGATATATCAATAAAAAAAATTATATATATATATATATATGAAGAGTCTAAATTTTTATTCTATTTCGGCCTCAAAATCTTCGGGACCAGTTTCGGCAGGGGACAAATTTGTGTCTAATAAGTTCGATAACCGTTTGATTTGCTTTATCGTGCGCACAAATATTAAAACAAATATGTACATTTATTAAAGCAACACCCACAAATCTTTAAAGTGCATCGGACGGTTGTGAAACCCATCAAACTCAGTCCGATTGACATCAGACTCAAATTTGTCCCCTCCGGCAGACAGTTGGGATTTGGAAGAGAGAGATTTGACATTCTATATCTTTTGACCGTCAGTATAAGTAGTTTATGTGTTAACAGGATTCTCTAATTAACCCGTTCAATTGGAGAGGAGCCGGAGAAGAAAAAAAAAAACAGCGGCACTACTGTTCTCCCCGAATCATTTTTCTCTTCCTTCTTCAAGCATTGGGTTTCAATTTGAAGTTGCAATCTACGACCTCGCCAGATTCGCTGCCACATTCCAGGTTCTCTCTCTTTCTCTTCCTCTGAACGACATTTGCAATGCTTATCATTACTTGTTCTGATTTTTACACTGGACTCTCTAAAATTTCTGTATCTGTTGGTGTTATTTTGGTTAGATCCCTGATTTGAGGTGCAACTCATTATTTCAATTTTCAATTCTGCAAGTAAATTCTAATCAAGCTATACGTTATTGTCAGATCCATTGGCCCAGATTTATTAGATACTCACTTCAGTACAGAAGAAAACCTCATTTCAATTAAGGGGTATACATTGCATTGCATATAAACTGCCTCACTAAATTCTAATGAGTGCTGTCCACTTAAAGCGATTATAAATAAATGCAGATACGATGGAGAAACAAGAAGTTGAACTACAGTCACCTTCTTCCCAATCTACCTCTCCTGATAATACAAAAACTGATGCCAGCGTGCAAAATCAAAATGTTGATCCCCCCACCCAAAATCAACCTGCACCGTCTATGTTCTCTTCATGGACCAGGAGTTTTAAAACATTACAACCGACGAGCCAACAGGGCCAACAGGGCCAACAGGCTCAGACCACGACACAGTCAGCCTTCACTCGCATAAGCAGTGGTCTTGGATTGAATTTCTCTGCAAATCTGTCAGATTCTAGTGCAAAGAGTGAGGCAAGTGGAAGCAGCATTATTGGGTCTTTGACCAAAGGCATAGTTGACACTTCGGTGAGTGCAGTAAAGGCTGTCCAGGTCAAGGCTCGGCATATGGTATCTCAGAATAAAAGGAGGTTTCAGGTAATCCAAATGCCATAATTAACTTTTAATGAATAAGCTAATTTTCGTGTAATCAATTTTTATTTCATTATTCTATGTGTATGTTCTGATCAAAAGCAGTGTCTGATGGCCCTAGATCTCGATTTATTCTATTTTAATTGGTAATTTATGATTTTTCCTCTTTTTCTTATACAGGAGGATGGATTTGATTTGGATATGACATATATAACTGAAAATATTATTGCCATGGGCTTCCCGGCAGGTGACCTGAGCTCAGGCTTATTTGGTTATATTGAGGTACTCAAATACTAGTTTAGTTTATTATATTATCTCCATATAAAAACAATATCATGGGCTGAATAAGTAACAACTCAAATTCATTGGCTGATATAGGGTTTCTATCGCAACCACATGGAAGAAGTAATCAGATTTTTCGAATCACGCCATAAGGTAATTTATATATTATTTTGTCACATACCTTTCAGAATACGAGTTTATTCTTGTTAAACTTATATTATGCATGAAATGGTTGTGAGTTGTTGAACTTTGTCATGATTGGCTAGTTACTTCATTTTTCTTCTGGCAATAGGGAAAATACAAGGTGTACAATCTTTGTTCAGAAAGGCTCTATGATGCGTCACTTCTTGAGGGAAAGGTTTATAGAAATATAGTTTTCTTTTTACTCTATTGTTTAAGTCTGATACAAGACATTTGAAGGAATTTCTTAGTAGAATTTTAACATAAATCGAGTCACAATGTAAGGATACCTATATAATTGTTTAGTTGCATTATTAATTCTACAAGCCAACTGAATTGTAAAGATTAATGGGTGAAAAGTCCCATTTGTCTCTTTTATACACACTTGTTTATGCACCATGAACACCATGAATATGCTTTTAGGTGGCATGTTTTCCATTTGATGACCACAATTGCCCCCCACTTGGGTTGATAAAGGCGTTCTGTGAGAGTGCAAGTTCATGGTTAGAGGCAGATCCCCAAAATGTGGTGGTGGTGCACTGTAAAGCCGGTATGGGACGCACCGGTTTAATGATTTCCAGCCTTCTACTTTATTTAAAGGTAATTGTCCCTTGTTCCTTTTTGCTGATAATGCCAATTTACAAAGAAACAAAATACGGGGTTGTCTTTCTAGTACTGTTCGCAAGCACAAAGGTTTCTTAGATTTTCAGGAAATTTCCTCTGAAATTCAAAATTAGCCATAACCGAAGTAAAGTCTAGAAGAAAAAAAAAACGAGCTTAAGATATAATTTAAATTCTAACATGGGAAAATTTCGTGAGTATGATACATCACTTAGTTATAGCTCTTCCTAGGAGATGCGTAATAAAGATTTCTAGTTTCATAGTTTTCTCTAAATTTGGTAATCTTCATTTTTCAGCTTTTTCCAACATCCGAGGAGTGTATTTACTTCTTTAATAAAAAAAGATGCATAGATGGAAAGGGACTTGTTCTTCCAAGCCAGATTGTGAGTTATCTTTGTTGCCGAATTATTGTTTCTTCCAATTTTTGCAATTGTTAATTAAAGTAGGTTTTCTCAAATTAATCTCTCTTTTTTTTTCTCCCTAGAGATATGTAGAATATTTTGAGCACATCTTATTGAATCTGAAAGGAGAAGTTCTGGCAGGGCGCAGGTAATATATGAGTCCTAATTTTACCATGAGCTACTTCATAAGCTCCTTTTGTCGTTTTTTTTTCTCACTCGAAAACCAAAATAAGGTCAAAACTTCATATCCATATATATATGCCTGCAAAATGAAAAATTCTTATATGCTCTGAGAACATGCAAAAATACATGTTCATTTTGTTTTTCAAATAGCCAACTTCTCTCAAAGGTAAACAACAATCCTCCTTTTATGCACCTTTTTAAAGTACTGTGTTCAATGACTGTTTTGTGGACCTCTTGATAAAAATAACATAAACAAATATTTATTACCAGTGATATGTCAAAGTATAAATCAAAATTCCATATGGGACTTATGTTAAGGTCAATAATAGTTGTGTGTCATGCTCATGAACAAAACGATAGTAATTCCTATTGCACCAGAATGCTAGCGTAATAGGAGATACATTCATCTTGGTGCAGCATGTATTAGACTTACTGATGGGATTAGGCTCTTGAGACAAACTGATTTATCTAGCAGACTGCATCTGAAAATAGAAACTGATTCATAGAACTAGAAACTAGTAGACTGATACTGATTTATGGACCACCTAAAAAATAGACTTGACTTGACCAATCAACCATAGACTACAAGGCTGCATCACTTCTTGTGATGGTTTTTTTTTTGGGGGGGTTGGGGTGGGGGTGGGGGTGGGGGGGTGGTGTTAGGTACAGAGTCATAAACTGCTCAGAATGTTTTAATATTTCAGAATTATCTTGTCTGGCAGTGATGTATTTGCTGTTTAGTTACCAGTAAGGGTTATATGTGATGTTATCCCCTTTTTCTGTAATTTCCTCCTGTAAATATCCATCAATAGTCTAGAACTTCACTTTTCAATGTTTTGGCAGTAAACTTTTTTTGTAACATTTCAGCATTACAAAAAAGCATTTTAGGATACAAATGTTTAAAGAAAGCTTTTCAGGACAACACTCCCAAACATCAACAAATTTGAGGACTAAACTATGATTTGTTCATTTTTTTTAACAGAGCATTTTTAACATATAATTTCTTGCTACATTTTCATCCTCTTCAGATGTATGCTCAGGGGATTTCGCCTCCATAACTGCCCCAACTGGATTAGACCTTCTATAACCGTCTCCAATTACAATGGTAATACTAGACTACAATGACCTAATTTTTCTCGGTGTCTTGTGCCTTTCTTGCCTAATTTTTCTATTCCACATGCTTATATCATTTTTGGCTATGTTTTTTTAAAAAAAAAAAAAGGCATAGCCCGTTTCATTAGATAATGAAACTTCAAAGTCTTACGCCCTGCAAAAGAAATTTTGACTATGTTTTTCCCATATACATTAATGAAAAGCTTTTCCTTCTAATTATATAAATTTTATTTACTGATGTAGGAGTTCTTTTCTCAACAAAGAAGCATACAACTACGAAAGATTTGAATGTAAGATGCTTTCCAGCTTAAACCCTTAAGACTGGTACAGGTCGTTTGGTTTTATAATAACTAGTATATACCTCCAATAGGTATTGTAACAAAATGGTTAAATCAGATGGTGGCTAAACAAAAGGAAATGATAGAGGCCAACTAAAACTAATCACGAGGGTTTCATGTCACTATTTTTAATTTTCTTTTTCTTTTTTTTCATATTTTAGCCTGCTGAATTCTGGTTTAAGTCACCGAAAAAGGGGATTGTGGTGTTTGGTTTACCTGGCGAGCTTGGTCTAGCTGAGGTGACTGGTGATTTCAAAGTTCACTTCCAGGATGGCCAAGGAGATTTCTACTTGTAATTTATCAACTATTTGCATTTTCTCTTAACATTGTTGAAAAAGAAACAACTGTACTGTTTATGCTTTTGGGAAAAAAGGTCTGGTTTCTTATTTGCAGAAGACACATGATTTTGGGTTCTTACAAAGCGTGATTTTAAAATATGCGGGTAATAAACTAAGTACATCTTTACAACAGTTGACTTGAGCAAGGGTGTTCCTTTCATCATGTTAGCACAACTGACTTTATATTAACTTTTTTTTTTCTCATAAATAATTGGCTAGATTTAAGGTTTTTAATATTATGTTTGAATAAGTGCACCTATGAATACAGTCATTTCCAAAGCTTTCCTAACAAAGGCTAGGCTCCTGTCAACTACATGGGTGTTTTTTTGCATTTATCATTCACCGGGTGTGTTTTGTGCAAATGCTGATAATAGTAGGCATTTTTTCTTTTTCAGAACCTTTTTTTTTTTATGGTTTGTGGGGGGGGGGGATTTCTTATTTACTATCTCAACAGTATGCTGCACTCCCATAATTTAGTTTTAAGACTTTATTGCAATTTCTTTAAAAATATTACCCACTAAGTGCTGTATTTAGTATGCTGACTCTTCTTTGTGTAGTTGGCTGAATACTACAATGGCAGAAAATAGGAAAATGCTAAACCCTGAAGACCTTGATGGTTTTGACAAGGTACAACCTACTGTTATAACACATTATATATTGTCCAATATCCTTAACTTTTCTTTCCAAACTATAAATCTATACTTAAATTGCAGAGAAAATTGCCATCTCCAGGATTTCAACTCGAGGTCGTGTTACTAGACTATGACGGTTCTGAGCCATTAAAACCAACTCTTGCAAATGTTAGAAAATTTTTAAAGCCAACAGAAAAAGATCCTCCTAGAGAAAGCAAACCAGCCCCTGAAAATACTGACAAAAGCATTTCAGATCAAGACAAAGATAAGGTCTTTTCAGATAGTGATGGTGAAGGAAATGGATCAAATAAGAATAAAGGGGTCAAGGATCTGAGTTTACCTGACGAGGCACCTCAATCCAAGATCAGCCAAGTCATGCAAGGTATTTCTCTGAAGGGTCCAGTGACTGATGTGAAAGAACACAGTGCAAGTGGTAACTCCAGTTCTGCAAATGATTTCAAGGCAATTGCAGCTGATACATCAGTGTTTTCCTTTGGAGATGATGAAGATTATGAAAGCGAATGATGTCTATTATATTACAATGTAATTGGATGGTTTAGGAACTTGTCTTATTTTTTCTTGATTTATTCTCCTTATTCCTGTAAATTTTCCAGTGACATGTTGAAACTCGTATTCAGGAACTCTATTACCAGGTTGGTCTTTGGATCTTTTTCATTTCAATATGAATTGTAGGGTTCATTAGTTGGTAGCTTATGCTAATGTGTTACCTAGGGGGCAACAGTTGTTTAGATCTGGCCTTATTTATAATGAGAGGTTGACATGAACGTGAGCACGGACCATCTTACTTTACTCGAATAAAAAATTTAACTGCTGAAAAATTATACATATGGAGTTTAGTGCAGTGGCAAGAAAAATATAAATGAAGATTACAAGGTGCTAGACAATTGGTACCACTCATGCTCTTACCATAACATTACTAAGCATAAACAGTTTGATCATGCCAGTGAATTTACAATCGAAAGAAGACAAAGAAGAGAACAGAAACAAAAATGCCCAAGCAAAGTAAGAGGCAACAACGAGACCCAACATATACAAGTCTGATATCATATCGTACCATACAGTACCAGATCTGACTGGTAAATACTGTGACTCAATTCCTTAGTAGCATGTCAAAATCAAGCTGGTACACAGTGAAGTGAAAATTTATGCGCATTGGTACACAGAGCACTAAATTCTTGAATAATTGTTGCTATACCATAATGTGACTAGAGAGAATAAATGTGCAGAGCTACCTAGGTGTGACCCTCTCGCGACCCCATTACCACCTCCTGTGTCTTCTCCTCCTCCCTTTCTGTTAGGAATTGTACTAGCACATTGACGCATTGGTAACATGTCTGCTTTCTTATTTAAGCACTGAGTCTAACTTTTGATCCGAAAAATAAATTTTAATTGGTACTCTCAGAGCCTCTGTCTATATACACTATGGTGCTTTCAATGTTCACGGAGCAGTAAATGCCAAGCACCTATCTGCATGTAAGGTGTATATATATAAGAATGAGTGAGTCTATGGTACTATGCATATTACGATTTAGTCCGTAATACGGATCAATATTTTAGTTTTTAAAATTCTAATGGTCGATCTGAACCGTTCAATATGATTTTCATATGAATATGTATTTGCAAGCTAAATTTTATATTTTTTAGAATTTTTTTACTATTTTTTAAGATAGATAGAAAATTACTATTTTTGGATGATTCAGAATTTTCAGATCAAGTGATTTTCTACCTATCTTAAAAAATAGTAAGAAAAATTAAGAAAATGTAAAATTCGGTACGCAAGTCAATATTCATGGGTATCATGATGAACGGTTCGGATCGACCATTAAGATTTTAAAAACGGAAATATTGAATCGTATTACGGATCAACCCGTGATATGCATAGTACCATAGATTCACTCTATAAGAATAACCATGAATCCCACAAACAATAATAAAGGAAGCATAATTTTTTATTAAATACTGAAATTTTTTAAAAAGTTTTTTATGTCCATTGAATTAATCTAAAAAAATTAATACGAACAAAAATATATATTATTTTCAAAGGAAAAATAGAGAACATCGATCAGATGAACGGTTCTATTTATTAAATATACATGATTTTAATTCATCAACCATGATTTGTGTATAAATTTTAATATGATATGTGTATTCCCACTGCCAATCTAAAAATATTACCTCATGTCACAGCATTATTAGTTTCTTCAGCATTTGATAATAAATCGCAATTAAATCTGGATAAATATAAATTTGGTTGGAAAATATACTTTTCTTGTTTTATATATCAATGAGTAGATCATCTATTCAGATATTGAATTGCAAGATTCAGTGCAAAGTACCAAGGCCTCTGCTTCAGCTAAGCTGCGCCTAAGCACGTAGTGAAACAATTGCCATTTTGAAATTAATTTCTGTGCTAAAAAAGAGGTTATTCTTTTCGTCATTAGCAAATTAGCATGTGTAGCAAAACAAAAAAAATATGAGTTATTTTCTTAAGGTTGCTAGACGATTACCTATCAACAAATATATTCAAAATACAAATTAAAAATAATGGTCAAAATTAGGACAAAAGAAATGTAACAATATGAATATGAACGCAAACTATTAAAGAAAAAAAAGTAAGTGTAAAAAGGATTAAAAAAGATTCAATCTCTATCCATCATTCCATCTAGCAATCGCCTCTAATTAATTCCTGTTATCAGCTCCATTGTTGGTATTCTACTTTGAATAGAGCTCTTGAATTTTCTTTTCTTTTTTCCATTTTTTCACCATTAGACGAGCAACATGATACTCCATTAAAATAATTTTTTGTATTTTTAGATAGGTGTTTACGTTATCTCAAATACTTGTATGGACTTAGCTTGTATGTAAATTTATTAAAAAAAAATATGGTATTCTCTCCAGATTATAATGCAACAGAACAAGTACAAAGTATCATCCTCTGATGCCCCTACACGCATTATTGACATAGAGATATTAACTATGTCATTACTTAGGGAAGAAATAGACGTCAACTAGGAAATATTTATTAACCTGTCCTATTTAACCTTTCATGTTATGGTTGTACACAATTAAAAAGGGCTTAACGTTATAAATTTGCCATTACATTATTAATTAACAAGTTATGATTTTTCTTTATGTCTTTTATGAATTAATTACCAACACCCTTCAGCGTACACGGTCTCTATTTTGAGATTCTTGGACCTATAACAAATACATTATGATAATTCCTCTAGGTCATCTTCATGTTTGATTGTATAAATTAATCATTGCTTAAATTAATCTATCTTGAGGAGTAAGATGTTAAAAAATATTTTTTTGTCTATGAAAGTGGGCTTTATAGAGTAAGTGTGGAGCAAGTTAATTCGCATGAAAATATGGAGTAACTTATTCCAGATTAACTCATCTCTTACCTCATCTTCCTCCTATTTTACTCTCCATTTGACGGCTTAAGCGTGGAGTAAGGAGTTTGCTTCACCTCTTACTTCACAACCAAACATGACCCCAAGCTTCATGTGCTATACGACCTAAATCAGGGGGCTGAAATTCTTAATGCAAGCCAAGGGGTGCTTAACCACTTCTATGATTTTATTTTATTTTTAATTATGTATATTGACACTTAATTAAATTTTATTTTCTTAAATGTGTTTATATAGTTCAGCCCCTTTATGAATTGTTAAATGTGTGCTTCTAGCTTAGTTGTTAGAATTCAATTTTGTGGTTGTGAAAACTTTGATCAAATTCTAGTTTCCACACATTATAAATTTTACATCCCCCAATCTAGATGTTTTTATTCTGCTCATCGTAAATAATATATTACTAGTCTAACATATGCAATTTAGCAGCTGACTTGTCGTAGGCAAACACTTCAGACAGCCATCTATTTTGAGCATTAAATACAAAGAATAAATTAAATTGTATTTCCTTAAAAATACTAAATAAAAAGAAAAGGCTATACGTGATGGAACATCCAAACTACGAAGCAATAAATAGTGTAGACCAGGCTATATATAATATAATAAACTGCTATGATATGCAAGATATATATATTAATATATACATGTCTAATTTATGCAAAGTAACAGTATATATCTATACATAACATGAGTTGATTCAAACAACTCAATAAATACGCAATGGAATAAAAATCAACAACATGTGCAGTACGTTACCAATACGATGGTGATTGATGTTAACATGCAATTAATAGGGAAAAAGAGTGAGATCTACTCACGTGTAATTACATTTAGTAAAATGCTAATAAATTACCATTCTATATCTAAATGAAACCTTAATAATTTGCGCATTTATTAATAGTAATCATACACTTGAATTGGATCAACTGTTCCATTTGATATTTCTCCAGCACAAGAGCTAGCACATATATGTTTCTTGTGCCTCCTACAGTTTGATCACTGTGTGGTTCATGTCAGGATTAATTTGATAATAATTAGAAAGTTTAAAATCTGTTATTGGATATAATTAATACAAATATTTTTTTTTTCTTGTAATGCATATAAAATATAAATATATCAAACTTTTGAAGTTTTAATAAAGTAAACATATTATGTAAATACTTAGAGAATAATCAGAAATCTATTTAATTCATCTATTCATCTTGGGAAGGTGTTGAAAACAAATAATTCGTAAATTTTTCCCAAATTAATATTGTTACTATATATAACCCTATAATATATATGTCAGTATACTACCTGACACCCAAATTGCTACATGACGATTGCCACAGGAAAATTGCTTTCAATCTTTCTGCAGATTTGCACATAAGAGACAAAAAGGACAATTGAGGAAAACTCGGAGAAATTTATGTGATTATGGTAACATGTCAGTTAATAGAAAAAAAATATATAAGTAAAAACCTCCCAAAATCGCTATTCTCACTGTGCCACCTGGTTCATCCTATATAAACACATTCACATGTTGATGAAGAGTTCTCAAGTCACAGAAAAAGAAAGCTTCATAATAGAGAGAGAGAGAGAGAGGGAGATAGAAAGAGAGAGAGAGAGAGAGAGATGGGAAGACCACAGTGTCCATGCTGTGAGAAAATTCGCGTGAAGAAAGGGCCATGGACGCCTGAAGAAGATGGCATATTGTTCTCTTACATCCAACAGAATGGGCCGGGGAATTGGAGATCGGTGCCAATAAACACCGGTAAATATTCATCATTTCTTTGTCTTTATCTGCAACAATTTTTTCATGGTGAATGTTCATTTACACTTCTTTTATCATTTTTTTTTGGTTCTTAAGTCCCCTGGCTTTGTCAGTACTGCCATGCCAGGCAGATTCAAATACTGTGACAACTTTGATTGAACACTGCTGTGTACGTAATTGTACAGGATAATAAAGAAATGGTGTAATTTTATTTTGTTTAGTGGATAAGTGATGGTGTTATAAGTATCTCATTTGACACTGAAATTTGTGTGAATGTAGGATTGATGAGGTGCAGTAAAAGTTGTAGACTGAGATGGACTAATTACCTTAGGCCTGGGATTAAACATGGTAACTTTACTCCACGTGAAGAAGGGATTATCATCCATCTTCAGGCTTTACTAGGCAACAGGTATTAATTTCTCACTTTCTTCTCATTTGAGATATACTAATTAAATTATACTGCTTAAAAGCACCATGGGTATGTTTATAGCTAATTAATAATTAATCAATGAAGTGAATGATTTGTTTACTTATTATATAGGCAGCACATGGAAATATTTATATGAAAATTAATCATATATATTTACCGATATATTAGTGTTCACAAAGTGACAAAGGCCCCTTTTTTGGACATTGATAAGGCAATATTAGACTGCATTGGTTCTTTATACACACACACACACACACACACACACACTTGCATATACTTGGCTACCGCGCATTCTATTTCTAAGTAGGTGCGTACATTTATGTAGTAGGAATACATGTGGGCCAAATTCCGATTTTTTTTTTTACTATGTATAAGTTTTTTACTATTAAATATGAAAAATCTCGAAACATAGCACAAACGTTGTCAATGACAGTGTTTGTGTGAAAAGAACATTGTCATTGGCTGCATTTCACTATGCTGATTCAATATTTCTATGTATTGTTTATTTCAGAGGTAAAACGCTTCTCTAGGGGTGATTCTCCTCAGTAGAGAAATGTTGTTTCACTATGCTACGTTTGGAGATTCTGTTAATTTGTTGTCATATATAGGTTATAATTAATATTTTGTAAATGCTACAGATAAAATAAATTGGACCAAAATTTGTGCTAATTAACTCTATTTGCTAATGTTAATTTAAAAGTTGTTTTACTTTCTTCTTGCAATTATTAATTAAGGTGTGTCCAAAAGATGTAAGTGAAGTTTTGAAGCAACAAGAAAAATATGGTGTCTCATTCTAACTGTCCGCATGCACCAACACTCGCTTTCAGTTTAAGTCAATTACATAGTATAAGTTATTGTTGATGAATAGTTCTCCTTAAAATATATCAAAGACATCTTAATTATTTCTATTTTTCATTTATTTTTCTTAATGTAGGTGGGCAGCAATAGCATCTTATCTCCCTCAGAGAACGGATAATGACATAAAAAACTACTGGAACACTCACTTAAAGAAAAAAATGAAAAAGCAGCAAGCAACAAGTAGCAGTAAAATAACCACAAGCGGTTCAAGCACTACTCAGAATGAACTTATAAGTGCAGATTTATGCACAAATACTCCTCCCATGGAAGTTAGTTCTGGTTCTTATTCTTCTCCTACAAACTATGCCTCAAGCACAGAAAATATTTCAAAATTACTAGATGGGTGGATGCGATCGTATTCTAACGATAAACGATTGGAGGATAGGAGCAATAGCAGCGTAAACCTGGATCAGTATGGAGGAATTGAGGTGAAAGTTGATCCAGTGTTGCATGATGAATTTGAGTCATTGCTTGATAAATGGTTACTTGATGAAGCTGTAGGAGGTCAAAACGAAATATAGTTGTTCTTATTAATTATTTACTATATTGTTTTCTGTCAATGAGTAAAATACTTTACAGTTTCCTAATTAATTTTGTACTATGAATTCATTAATTTCTTCTTGTAAAAGAACTATGTTATGAACCAGTACCGTGTTTAATTAATTAAGCAAGTAGCCAAATAGAGCTATTTATCCCCTCTATTTCTTTAATGGATTTTTCATGAGATATTTATTGATGTTTATAATTTGGAACTTAATTTTTTGCTTTACCCAATGTTTCCTGTAAAGTAATTTTTTTCTTATTCATTTTTTTTGTGTGAACATGAGTGGTATAAACGTACCACCTATTTCCTATTAATAGCTCTTCCACCACACAACTACTTGTAAACAAACAACCTTCTCCCAAACACAATCAAACAATAATAAAATTATGAATGAAGCGCCTCAACTCCAAGAAAATAGGATATGCAACATCGATCGTACCATTTCGGTTGGAAATAGTAAACTTAATTAGTTAGTCAATTAGTCAAATAGTCAGAGTAAATGTATCATGAATTTTCTAGATAGATTAAATGTTTAGATTTTCTAGAGTCATATTGGATTGTGCAATTCATGTATTTGATATTTATGTTATGTTTAATGATATTTATGTTATAGGTTATCAAAATGGCACTATGTAACCTATAAATTGCCGAAATTTTTATTGATATACAAATTAATAAATTAATTTAACAATTTATACAATTTTTATAAAGAATTTGAAAAGTATCCAAACCGATGACAGTGTAATTGGTTTCAGAAGATCAAACCAATCACAAACTCGTCGGTCACAGAAAATTAAAACCGCTGACAATGTCACCCATTCCAGAACCGATGACAAAGTCATCGGTTTCAAAAGCTAGAACTGATAACAATGTCATCGGTTTAAATTTAAAATAATTTTTCATTTAATTAATTTATTTAATTAGAAAATATTATTATTTATTTATTTATTTTATTAAAATATTAGAAATATTTTTATATTTTTTTAAATTAGATAGAATATCATATAATTTAATTTATTAGAAAGACTTAAACAAATAACCCGGATCAATATTTTTCTGATCGGAATTTTCGCAGCTGTAAGAAAAATTAAAATATTTCTTTGTGTGTTATTGGAAAAAAATGATTTGAATCTGAATTATTGATCCCGGTTCAAAAGTCACTTCTAGGTAAATATATAAAATATTATAGTTTTTCTATTTTTGAAAAAATAAAAAAATTCCGCAACTTTGTAATCATTACAAAAAGGTATTTTAATCTGAGTCGTCGTTCTTTTAATCTGATATAATTTTCGCATCAAAAAGTGTGCATTATGCATAAAAAATCGTGCATAAATATATTATGCAAATTTTTTTGGCGGAATTTGGTTGAAACCGATGACAAGGTCATCGGTTATAATTTCAGAAACCGATGACATTGTCATCGGTTCTAGCTTATGAAACCGATGACAACGTCATCGGTTTCGATAGATTTCGAATTTCATTAAAAAAATTATATAGATTGTTAAATTTATTATTTCTTTTGCATATTAATAAAAAAAATTCGGTATAAATTGAGATATTGTCATTTGTAATTTATAAGAGAGTAAGAGAGTTAAGAAAATATTGATAATGCAAGTTAAATTTCTGTCATTGAGTGTTCTCTCTTCCACTATTAAAATATATTAAGTTTGTCTCATATTAAAAATCGATCCTATCAAATTGGTATCAGAACTTGGTGAGATCAAAGAGGGAACCATGGCTAAGAAGAAGAAGAAGAAGAAGAAAAAGAAAAAAGAAAAAAGAAAATAAGGATATGCGAATTGGAATTGTCGGTTGGTAATCATTAAAAAAGAGAAAGAAGTACGAATTTCTTGAGGAAGAGTTGTTCGCTAAGGCAACACGAAAAGAAGATAAATTCGGCAACGGTGATAAGGTCAGGACGGCCGTGAAGGTCGCAGTAGAGGCTGCAGTCATTATGAATGGTCGTTGCGAATCAATGTCATTGTTGGTGCTCATGGCTTATGGAACATTGTCGACAACGGAGTTGAAGATTCTGAAGATGATTGCAAACTCACAGTAGGTGAGTTAAATATTTTGAAAAAGAAAGAATGGAGATCAAAGAGCATTAAGTATCATCCATCAAGCGTTGGATGACGACATGTTCGAGAAGTTAATGCCAATGAGATGAGTTTTAAGGGTGCATGAAAAAATCTTACTAATGCAGTGTTTGGAGTTTATTAAGTGCAGAAGGTGCGGCTTCAAACTCTAAAGGGTTGAGTTTAAGTCAATTATGATGAAAGAGAGTGAGTCCGTTGGAGATTATTTACTAGAGTGTTCGAGTGGGAATTATATAATGATGCTCATGGCCGGAGCAAGTAGCACGGAGTAGTGACTACGATGATGCTTGATAGGTGATTCGAGTATGATGCTCACAGAAGTAGTAAGTCATGTGAAGAAGTGACTATGAAGCTACTTGATGGATGATCAAGTATGATGAGCGGACGACTCACTGACTCCACGACAATAATCGAGTTTGAGGTAGATGCCCCTAAATGAAGAATTATATTTTTACCATATAATGGAGAGAATGAAAAATAATTAAGTTTAAGGAGGGATGTTGGAAATAGTAAACTTAATTAGTTGGTCAATTAGTCAAATAGTTAATTAGGGTGAATGTATCATGGATTTTCTAGATAGATTAAATGTTTAGATTTTTTTAGAGTCATATATTGGGTTGTGCAATTCATGTACTTGATATTTATGTTATGTTTAATGACATTTATGTTATAGGTTATCAAAATGGCACTATGTAACCTATAAATTGAGATATTGTCATTTGTAATTTGTAAAAGAGCAAGAAAATAAAAGAATATTTATAATACAAGTTAAATTTTTGAGTATTTTCTCTTCCGCTATTAAAATATATTAAGTTTGTCTCATATTAAAAATTAATCCTATCAATTTCCGTGTAGCCACCTACTAGTCACAAAGTACAACATGCCATCAATCAAAGCAGCAAAAGCCAGCAAAGAGTAGAGATGCCTGTCAGAATATTAATTACAAAATGGCCTTCCAAAAAAAAAGCAGCAAACACTTTTCTTAAATATTTTTTCTTCTGCAAAAGCTGCACTTCAAACTGTTGTACACCGTACTTTAGGTCACTAAAAATATCGAAAAAATCATAATTTAATGTAATTTAGTGTTATTATTAAATTGTCTTAATTTCTATCGGTCCATGTAAACCTAATTAATCTTGGGGGGAATTTCATGTATACCCCTCAAAAACTTCAAAATTACATATTTCCCCCTCTAAATTTTAAAATTACATATTTCCCCCTCTAAACTTCAAAAACTCACATATATACCCATTTTATTATATTTAATATTAAAATACATTCTAAATTCATAAAATACCCATTTTACCCTTTATTAAAAAAATCATAAAACATCCATCTCACTCCAATTTGAATATGAAAGGTTCCTCTAACGTCTGAATTTCTTTAAGATCCGTGTGTGCTACGTCAAGCGAACACACACGAATATTGAAGCAACATGCACATATATTGATGCGATGCATGCATATCAAAATCGCTTTAAGATCCGTGAGCACTACATCAGCACAAATCTTGAAGCAAACATGCATATATCTTATTGCGATGCAGACAGATCAGACGGTAGAAGAACCCTTTAGATTCAAATTTGAGTTCGATGGGGGGTTTTATACTTTTAATAAAGGGTAAAATGGGTATTTTATGAATTTAGAATGTGTTTTAATATAAAATATAATAAAATGGGTAAATATGTGAGTTTTTGAAGTTTAGAGAGGGAAATATGTAATTTTAAAATTTAAAGGGGGAAATACGTAATTTTGAAGTTTTTGAGGGGTATACGTGAAATTCCCCCTTAATCTTGGGTTTGCATGAGAAAGAGGACCTGAGAAATGAATGAACATGCTATTTGAGTATTTGACTAGGAACTTACTGTTTGTCAGTGAATACTGACTACTAAGGCCGCCAAGAATTATAAGGTAACAGTGAAATAAAAAAATGTCAAGTTTGCATATTGAAATTGATGGGACCATTTAGTAAGACCAGCTATGGTGAGAGCCCCCTTGCCCGTGGAATTATTGCAAGAATTAATCGTGCCATATCTTTTTTTTTTTTTTTGCACATGCACATGCTATTTGAGTATGCAATGAAAAGAATTAATGCATTTTCCAGTTTAATGCTGGTCCTCTTTCACTCTTTGGCCTTTCATATTTCTGTATGGAGTACATAAAGAGGCTAACAAAGGCTGGTCTAATCATTGCCACACAACAAATAAAAGACCAGCTGGTATTGAACTGAACCTTCCGTTAAGATACATGCCATGTGCTTCGTCTTCATTTGCCAATCCGATAAAATATAAATATTATATCAGATGATTTCGTGGAACTTATGTAATGAAATCTAGATATTATAAAAATGCAAAATCAATTCCTCAACTTCCGTCCTAAACACATGTTGTAAACATGGCAGTTGAGGCATTTTAGCATGAGATGAGAGTGAATGCTTTTAAATCACCTACAGTAGGGGTGTCAACGGGTACAGTAAGGGTCGGGTGAAAGTATTGTCATATCCGTATACCCTTTACAAATTGTTCTTACTTGTACCCTACCTGTACCCGCTACAAATTATCTTATCCATACCCTACCCTTACCAATAACGAGTAATACCATTATAATAATTATTTTTATTATTTATTAAATAAAACATTAAAATATATATATATATATATTCATTTTACATACGCATAGTACGTACTTTATTGAAAAAAATCTTATCATGCTAAGCGCAAGTAAACCAATTAAAATATTTTTTTCATTGCCTGTTAATATATATAATATATATAATTTTTCTTTTATAATTACCCGATTGGGTAATAGATACGAAATAGGCTTTACCCGTATCCTTACCCGTTTAGATAACGAAAAAAATATATTTACCCATATTTGTACCTGATAAGTTTACGAAAAAAAAAATCTTACCCGTATCCGTCTTATCGGATACGGTACGGGTCGGGTAAACGGGGTAAAAGAGTACCATTGACACTCCTAACCTACAGCCTACAATGGCATGCATGTACTGGATTTTGAACCAACGATTTTCTATATGGATATCAATATCTTAATTAATCAGCTGTGCTAAGTGTACAGCTTCAATAAAAATAAATTAACAAAATTATCAGATCGACTTCTACATTCTAAGGGAATGACAGCAAAACAAACCATCATGAAGCGTTGTTGGTTTGATTTCAGAATATGTGAAATTGCATTTCACATCTCTGAAAAGACAAAATGAAAAATGAACTGAACAACAGAGATATTGGAAAGCTATTGTATTCGTTTGGACTTGAGTGTATTTTTGTGCCCAGTTATATCATTTGATAAAGTCAAATGTTTATCCTAAGCCAGCAAGGTGCAAGCCTATGTGAACTCAAAAAGGCCATAAATAGTACACTGTGCTCATGAGCTGGTGATGAAATCGACTTGTATGCAAATCTGAGGTCGGGAAAACGCCACATTTGTAATTGTCACAAGTCTCAAGCAGCTTAATCATCTACAGGTTATGATAGTGTAACAGCACATGGTCTTCCCTTTAGTACGAAATAAAAAGTAAAGAAATAATTAGCTACCATTTAAGAGGGGGGAAAAATCTAAAGAAAAATTTAGAATGAAAAAGATAAAGATAGAAAGAAGACAACTTTTCCATCTCGTCCTCTTGGAATACCTAACTGCAGACATATCAGGTCACTTCAAGACTACATGCATATATAGTATCATCTATTCATATTAAATCCTGATTTAACGCTCTTCATGATTGGTGTTGATGTTAATGCTTCTAATAACTGTAGTAATTGTTTTCAATGAAAATGATTGCCGCTCAAAACAAGCATCACGTTTTTTTCAGAATTCACTTGCTTATTTTATTATTCATTAAATTCCTTTTAGTCCTTATCATCGTATCCTTTGAATTATACTCTTTTGGTAAAGTATATCAATTTATTAGTGTATCATTCATTTCTCCCTGGTAAACATTTAATTTGGGCATTGATTTATTTCAGTTATTGGTAGTAATATTTTTATTTGTTTTTGTCAATGAATATTATAATAGGTCAATATTCCATAATTTCATTTTCCGAAAGGATGATGCACAAAACTATTGTCTCTAGAGAAAAAGGAAGAGAAAAAAGAAAAAAAGAAAAAAAACAGAGCTCAGACATCTAAAACACTAAGCCCAAGAAAAAGAAAGCATCAGTTGAAAACTAGTTCATTACAGCAAGTAATAGAACCTATCTCAGGTACCCGTGATAATATTTTCATCTTGAAAATGATTTCTAAATTTTCAATAAATGGCCTCACCAATCACCCCTCTTTTGTATTCAATGTGCTCACAAGTTCCCCCTTCCACTTTCCTTCTCACCAGAAAGGCCTGCCCCATTCCTATTTAATGCCCCTTAAATAGTCCCCCAGTGGGTCCCACAGCACAGAGCATTCATCAAAAGACTTTGATTGACTACCTGATTTTGTTTTCATTACAACAGCATTAGAGAAAATCAAACGGCACATTTTTACCCTAATCTAATAGAAGAAGAACAAAAAGAAAGAAACAAATGAGAAACAAACAGATGATTTGGTACCAGCAAATAAATTGAATGACAGATTGTTCGGTGTGGAGCTACCTCACAGGTGCTTGCTTAACTTCATCATATAGGGAGCGAAAAAGGATTGTACGAATGTATCTCTCTCCATAGCTAGGGAAAATTACCTGCAATTTAATTTAAATTTCTGAATTCAGATAAGGAATCCGCTTATTTTTCAAGGTTTATAATGTAATTGAGTCACTAAACCGCCAACACCTCCCTCCCCCACCCCTGTGCCACAAAAAAAAAAAACAGAGAAAAAACAAAAGAAGTAATAGAAAAAATTCATTCCAGAAATGGATAAGAACAGTGGTTATAATAACTTCTAGAAATGGGCCACCAAATAGTCTAAAGCTGTTGAGACTATTTTTAATTGAATGGAGAAGGCGCAAGTCCCACATCCATATATAACTTTTAAGCTTACATATCCCCCACTTAAAACTATGAACTGTGTACCACCTCAGAAGTCAGAACTTAATCGTAACTGTATATTTTATTGACAGAATCTGATAATTTTGTTAATAATTTTGAACATTTTAGTAAGATATGTTAAACTATTGGACTAGTTGTGCATGTTATTTCTCCCTCTCAAGCAAACTTATGTTTTATTTCATCTTTTGGTGTAAAATCATACAAATAGATTTTTTTTTTCCAGGGAGACTGTGTTATGACATTCTTAAAGAAACTTTTTGCTGTGACGCATCCATGTAACTTCGAAACTGGATACAAGTAAACAAGACATCACAAAGGGGCTTATTTGAAAGAAAAAAATATATAATATACCACAATTAGCTTTTGAGAATTTTCGGGCCTTCTAGCCAAATGGATAGCTGCAGCTGCAGCAGCACCTGATGATATCCCGACCTAACCATATTATAACATACTTATAAATAAGCAGAAATTCAAGGTCAAAAGTAATGCTCACGAGTCAGCATGACTACGCAGAAAGAAACTCATTTGATACATCATGTCCATTCATTCAGACTGATAAAGCAAGGCACCACTATGTATTTACTGGTATGGTTATTATCATAAAATTAACTTACCAACAATCCTTCCTTGATTGCCAGTGTCCTTCCCATTGCCACAGCTTCAGCTGTGGTTATCTATCAATTCAATAAACATATGAATAAATGAACAAACAAATAAACAAACAAAAGTAAAGATAGGATGGCAATATGAGTAAAAGCCCTTTTTACTTTAAAAAAGGTCATTGACAAGATATAACTAGATGGGGACAATGATGGGGATTGGTCTTAACCTAACCAGAAGCGAACAGTTCATGATTTTATTGAGAGTTGAATAGTTTCTTACATTACATATACTAAAAAAGATACAAAGTTAATTCACGCTCACCTTCACAACCTCATCAAGCAATTTGACATCCAACATGCTGGGTACATAAGCTGCTCAATACCAAGACAGATTATCTAAGGTCAGTAGCATAAATCAAATAATACAGGGTACTTCTCTTGATTCTTTTTAGGGTCTATGGTATGATTTGAAGTATGATGACCTTCCAAAAAGAAAAAATACAACTAATTACCAGGTTTAGAACCAGAGATTGCACTGGTCTCAGCAGGTTCAACTCCAATAACCTATAAATGAATAGATAAATAATATTACCCGCAATACAATATTAATCAAATAAAATGTCACCAGTGACTTGCTATCAATTTTGTTTGTCATAACCATGGACATGATATTGCAGGAGTTCAATTGGCAGTAAGTTGTACCTACTTGTAGTGAATCTGACCACTCTAATTGGTGTCTATATTGGTATTACTACTATATTTGGTACTCTCAATTTTTACTGTAGTGTTCTCAGTATAAACTGTTTGAAATCTAAACATTTAACTAAGAGGGACACTCAAACCCTAACAGAGTATCAAAATATCAACATATTACCCAGAAAAAATGAGAAATATATTGTGCACCCATCAATACATTGGAACTATCACATGTGCCTAACCTGTACCTGTTTCTTTGGAAGTAATGAACTACCACTACATCTACTTTCTCTTAAAGAAAGAAATGCTGACAAAGGGGGGACAATGTGGGTTTATTTTCAAGAAGTTGATTAAGGTTAGTCAAATAAATTAAATATACAGGTACATCCTTCTGTCTTGCACAGGCATGTAGAATATTTCTCATTTTACTCTGGCAACTGTAAGAATTTGAGATTTCTGAGTATACATAGGATTAACTCTTTAGTTAGTTGTCCTGCAATATAAAGTAAAATATAAATCAGCAGTTGATCAAAATAAGAAGAGTGAAAGATACAAACCTTTATATTATCATTCCTTCTTTTCAAATATCTTCCTGTACCAGTTATGGTTCCACCTGTACCAATGCTTGCAACTAAGATGTCAACTTGACCCTTTGTATCGTCCCATATTTCTGGGCCTGTGGTTTCAAAGTGTATCTGTATATTATCGAAATTGTCCTTTTAATTAACTATTTAAAATTAGGAAGGGATTTATTGACAACCACGACAATCAACAATATGGTTATCAAAAGGAAAAAGGAAAAAGAAAAGGTGAATAGATATTTTCTCTACAGTTTAGATAGGTTGTGGTCGAAATTAAAAAAAAAAAATTGCAGATGTGTTGTAGTGAAAGATTGTGCATCAAAATTAGGTGCAACTTGAAAATTTGTGGGTGACCAATCAAGTGCCACTAAAACTGAATCGTTAATTTATTTAAACCACTCAATGGATGAATAATTGGTCTTGGTCTTCAAATTGCACCAAATTTAATACACAACCTATCTAAACCATAAAGAAGACATACTGTAAATTGATAACATCCAGTTAGTTTTGACAAACAATGTGTGTGCTAGAATGCATTCAAATACCTTCTTCACAGAATAATTGCAACCAAAAGGAAAAAAATAATGCATTATGAAGTTTAACTGTTTAACATTTAGGTTTTATAATGGAAAAGAAACAAGATTTTTCCTCCTCACACGACCTTTAATAAAATTCTCTTTTTCATATGGCAACCCAATTCCTCCATATATATTCTAATCAACTCCACCAGATATAAATTTACTGAAATTGCCATAGTTCAATTAGCACATGGCAATACCTTAATGTTAGCAGGATTTTCAAACTGCTCAAACATGTATGCATTAGGGGTTTTTGCAACAATCTCCCTTGCTTTCTCAACAGCCCCTTGTAAGCCCTTAGCTGAATCAGTTAATACTATATCTGCCCCATATGCACGCAAAATAACACGTCTCTCCACATCAATACAAGCTGGCATGGTGACTATTAGTTTGTAGCCTTTGGCAGCAGCAACAGAGGCTAAGCTGATGCCCGTGTTGCCAGTTGTAGGCTCCACTAGTATCGTCTATATGAAAAGACAAAAACGAAAAAAAAAATTATACAGAGAAAATGTCATATACACGCCACCGCAAAACCTTGAAAGCATCACCTAGACTAATAAAAGTATTGGGTCCGTATCCTCTGAGATATCTCAAATTTACAGTTAATCTAAAGCCGGGCCAAATTATTTTCGGTGCCTATTTGGAACGCACAGGGTCAGTATTATTGTGCTTTGAGATTTGTGCAGAAAGGGTTTGAACGGTCCAGATTGTCCACATATCAACTCAAAGTTTAAGATATCTCAGGGGATGCGAATTCTATAAGTATGCCACTACAGAAAATTGTGTATTTCCTATTCTGGTTTACTTCCAAGTATCAAAGTAAACCCTCTTTCAGCATAATATATCCATATTTAGAAAATAAGAAATTTTTTAAGAAATTAGAGAAATAACACATGACCATTACCAAACTGTTTAGCCATATGTGATATTCAGGTCTAAAATCAAGTGCAGATATTACAATGGTGCACATAAAACTATGTTTACCTCAGATTATTGTATTTTTCTTCTATTTTAGTTTAATTAAAATCCTATGCATACATCATGAATAATGCATCTAGTTTTGATCAAACAGGAAAACAAGATTTAAAAAATTGGAACAGTATCCAGTATCAATAACATCAACTTGCATGTACTGGTATTGTCCCCCAGTACAGTTAATAAGATGAATCATGACTACTACCATAGTATTATTATAGTTTATTGTCATTTATTAAAATGAACTGACCTGTTTAGGAGTAATTAGGCATTTTTCTTCGGCATCACTTATCATGCTATATGCAATCCTGCAAAAGTGTAAAGTAAGCAAAAACTAAAAATTGTTAAACATGAACAACATAAAGTGAGAGAAAATTTATTTTCCAAATAGAAAGGTGAGAGAAAATTTATTAAAATTAACAATTCAAAGGGATACCTATCCTTAACACTTCGGCAAGGCTCCATGGATTCGAGTTTGGCTGCAACATTAGCAACACAACCTTTTACCACTTTGTTGAGATATACCATTGGCGTGTTACCAATCAACTGATCCAAAATAAATGTTTTTTCAGGTTTTTTTTCAGACAAATTAAAATTCCATTTTTTCTACGGCGCGACAAAATGAATTAACAAATGTGAGGAAATAGTTCAACCTGGGTAGCATCATCGGCAATATTGACCGCCTGGACCTCTTCCATGCTTTCCAAAGAGACAGCTCTTGCCGCGATGGAGCTTCTTTTACTTCGCGAGACGACGCTGTCAATGGCGATTCTCACAACGGTCGGAGCAAGTGGAAGAGGGGAGCGAGTCGGATTCGGATGGGGAAGGAAGGACGGAGAGGGAAGAAGAAAAGGAGCGCGAGTCGCCATGGCCAGAGGGTTTTAGCGTGGGTTTAGACTCTGATGAGAAGGTGAGACTCGGGATAAGAGCAACGGTAGTGAGTTTGCTAATGGATCGGGTTTGGGTCAGGGCAACTATCTGGAGGCCCAAATTTCCGAGTCTTTACACCAATTTTTTTTAAATAATAAAAACTTTAATTTCTATTAAAAAAAAAAGTTCGAGTTCTGTATTCTGCAACACAGGAAACCTGTTATATTAATTTTCCTATCAGGCAGCATTAAAGACAAGAATATCAATTTGGTGCAAACAGTCTACAACTGTCTTTATGTACATGATTTTTAGATTACCTTTACATATGAATAAAATTACACTCTCCCAATCTCTTTATTTTGTTATATAATGCTCAGGAATTTAAAATGCTTCCCAATGCAAGTGCTAAACTATTACATCCGCATGACAAATATTTTGCCTCACTACATTTAAGAAAATCTGTTTTACTATTAAAAATGTAAATAAATACTCCAATTAATTAAACGATTTGGACAAATTGTGTAGTTACCACCTCAATGTTTAGAAAGTCAGACCTTATCATTAATTCATGCAAAAATTAAATGTTATCACATGCGCAGTATCAAGATGTGCATGACCAAGCTTGATACTTTGCATGATAGTGTGAGATCCACAAGTTCCAAATTAGCTTAAATTGAATTGAAAATAGAAAGAAAATAGAAAGAAAAAAAAAAACTCATGCACAACTCTAAACCTGCTCACACAGTACATATGAATTTTGTAAAAATTAATTATGTAGAATATCGAGGTGGTAACTAAAAAAATTCGGTCCAAAACTACCATGAATAAAAAAGGGCACTTAATATGAACCGACTGTAGGAGATTTCTTCGATGGCCAACGGAAAACCTCAATTCCAGTGGTTTGTTTATTCTCTTGTGACCTAATTTCACTTCCCGGTTTTTCTACCAAGAGACCGGTTATTTTGATCGCTTCTTGTGAGCAACTCGATTTGTTATGTCGGTAGTGCAGTTAAGTCGATTTTGTCCCTTTTAGCAATGTTGTTTATTTTTTTTTCTTCTCTTTATTTTGATTATTCTAATATATGGTTGTTTTGTTATTGTTTCTCAACTTTATGGGAATAAGATTTGGTCCAAATGACTTTGGACCGGACACCGTCCAAATCCTCTAAAAATCGTACAATGAAAGTCCGAGCAGTCGATCCGAACTGTTCAACATGATTTCTATATTAAAATGTACTTAGAGATCAAATTTTATATTTTTGAAAATTATTTACTATTTTTTTAGATACGTACAACATCACTGCTTCTGAACGGTCCAAAAACAGTGATTATGCACGTATCTAAAAAAATGGTAAAATAATTCTAAAAAATATAAAATTTGGTCTCTGAGCACATATTAATAAGAAAATCATATTGAGCGGTTCGGATCGACTGTTCAGACTTTAATCATACGATTTTTAGAGGCTTTGGACGATGTCTGGTCCAAAGCCATTTGGACCAAACCTCATCCCAACTTTATGAGATCGTCAGTTAGGACCAACTCATATTTTAAATTTGACATTTCACTTGATTTTGAATGCTCCTTTTAAGTGTCTGATTATCGAACAAAAGCTGATAATGATGTAATCTTACCAGAAGATGTACAACCATATCTAATTACATCTTCTATGCAAACCTTATATAAATGGTGTACTTATTTGGAATTAAGCATCGTAAATTTGAATATTTTATAGAAATTAGGAGATTTTATTTCATCGTGTTTGTGTATTTTTGTTTCAATGTTTCAATCTTCTCTCTCTCAGTTTTGCTTTATGCCCAATGATGAAGTGTCGATTCTTATGAAAATTGAGACAGCTTGGTGCCTTTCTGGTGGATTGATTTCTTTGGCACAAGAACATAGCAAGATTTGTTTTTTGAGATGCAAGTAGAATTTGATTTGGCCCCTTGTTTTTAGAATTCTGATCCAGTGCAATTAGGGTTCTAATTAGCTAGCTATAGTTGCACAATATATGCGCTATAGTTTTTTCGGACCTAAAAAGAAATAGCGCTATTAACCATTTTCAACGCTATAGCTGTTTTTGAAGCCTTTCCACAATGACGTGATAATCGCTATTAAGAACCTTGAGTGGGAGCTAATGATAACTAATTGTACTCGGTCAGGTGCCTAGGAGGATATGGATTCTTGGGTCCATAAAAATAAAAAATAAGGATTCACTGATCTGTGAATATTGGCAATTTGATGTGATGGATTTAGTTTTTTTTATTCTACGGATAAAAAATTAGGAACATATCTCCGAGATTTTTTTAGCTACCATTTAAATATTTAAAAATTCATAATTTCCCAAAAAGTTTTTGGGAAATTCAATATCTACCATCCACTCAGATTGGACCATTCCTTTTGATAACTGTCAAAAAGTTGGTGATGGAAAGAAAAATAGGGTTGTAGGAGATTTTGGATATTTGAATTTATTAATTTAACCAAGATTTAAATGAGCATGTATCCTCTGAGGTGTCCACTATTTGAAATGGTTGTGCTGCAGGCTG
Organism: Carex arenaria; assembly: GCA_964058825.1. NCBI lineage: Eukaryota > Viridiplantae > Streptophyta > Magnoliopsida > Poales > Cyperaceae > Carex > Carex arenaria. The sequence continues at coordinate 252,500 of CAXKVW010000072.1, forward strand.
CCCCTTCTGGTTAAGTATGTGTTGGGAAAATTTTACAAAATTGTCCTACCTTTCAAAATTTTCAAACAAAATGTCCCTCTAAATTTATTAACAAAATGCCTTGCGCCCCTCATTTTCCTCTCTCTTCCCCTCCCTACCCATATCTCCTCTAAAGCTGGTAGAGGATCCTACTTGGTACTGAAAAGATAAGCTTGTTCGTTAGCTCTTCTGGCTATCTAAGAAATTTTGGAAAAGTGAAAGAGTGAGGCTATGGTACTATGCATATTATGGATTAACCCTTGCTATGGATCAATATCTTTATTTTCTAAGTTCAAACAGCTAATTCAAACTCGAACATGATCTCTATGAAAATGCACTTGTAGACCAAATTTTACATTTTTTAGAATTATTTTAACTATATGTTTTTATAGGTAGAAAATCACTTGATTTAAAAATTCTGGACCATACAAAAGTAGTGATTTTCAGATACTGCCCCTTCTGGTCAAGTACACAAGGGATCATATCAGACACCTTCTCTAAAGCTCTGAGAGCATCCTACTTGGTACTGAAAAGATAAGCTTGCTCCTTCTCTTCTATCTGTCTAAGTAATTTTGGAAAAGTGAAATCATAAGCTTTCTGAGGGCATGTAACTTTACTAAACTTGCTTCTATTGAACATAAATTTTGTAAAACCAATGCTTATTGTTTATTTATTTCCTTCTTTATTAAAATGAGTTATGATAATTTGCTGTCTGATTAGCATGACATGAGACCAGCTTGCTACTGGTAAACTGTTTCTTTTTCTAATTTTTTCGGTATGCTTCTGGCAAGCAGATATGAGTCGAGATCAAATAGTAGTATTCAATTTTATAGATTCTCATCCTGTACTTTTAGGATTGAGGCATTTGTATATTAATAAAATCATATGAATCTGACATTTCATTCACATATTTCACTTCATTTTCACTGACTTTTGACTTAATATTTTTTTCATTTGCTTGTGTCCTTTCATTTGTACATGCCGGAGACCTTATTATTCTTTCTTTAATATATTGTTTCTCAAGTTCTTAATATTGCTTCTTTTTTTTGTTTTAGAAGATTAAAGCTATTTGTATTTGTTGATAGTTCCGTGTTTTCATTGTGTGTGTGTTGAGATCCAGTAATCTATTTTTCCTATTAGCTTTCTTATTATATTCAATTGCCTTTTTTAATTTTGTTAGTTTTTACTGTCAGTTGTGCTATATTGATTAGCACCATTATGGAAAAATAATCATGGGATGGCTAGTTTTTGAGCCAAGCATGCTACCTTCAAAGAAACAAATGGTGAAACAGGGAAACAATTGTGGCTTGCTCACTATTTCCTGAGAAGTACACATGTTCAGGCATAGTAATAAGGTCTTTGCATAGCATTTGTATTATACCCAATACAAATTTTAGACTTTGCCAATGTATTCTTGATTTCCAAACTTGTCACTGTGGATTCAGGTGCAACACAGTTAATTACGGTTCTTGTTGTCATTAGTAATGCCACTGGGAGTGCTAAATTGTTTTGGCAAAATTTCATGTGTATCCTTGCAAAAATATCAAAATTTAACCTCACAGTGGCCTTTTTTTTTACTGCTCCAAAATGGTTCATTTGAAGGAAAGCATGTTTTAGAATTGAGGTGGCGTGGAATTAGTTGTCATTGAACTAAAGTATCTGAGGATTAAATTGCATAAAGTACCTTATTGTATTGATGCCTTATTCTTCTTCTTCCTCCCATATTTTCAAATATTGAAATGCTGCTGCTTTTGTTCTCGGAAGTGTTTCTGGGGTCCGGATCCTCTAAAATAACCCAATTTTTGAATTTTGGATCGAGACTGTCCGATTCTAATCCGACGTTCGGAATCGTCTCGGGATTCGAATTCATTTCCGGAATGTGTGCGCTTCAGATCCGGATGGATTGTCTCGGATTCGAATCGGACGGTCCCGATTTAAAACCTAAAGATTGGATTACTTCACTGGATCTGAATTGGTGTTTCTGTTGCTTCTCCTTTCATGATATGACATATCTGTAAAATACCACCTGCTTAATGCTTATAGTAGTAGATGCGCTAATTTTGTTTTTTTTTTTTTATTTCTTTGTATTGTAAATCCCAGTTAAAGACGTATTGCAAATATATTAACTTCGTTTTTTAAATTTCTTTTACCAGAGATGCTGTTGCATAGCTTAATATTCTTGTAGTTGGGTTTAATGTAGGACATTTTTGCTCTTATACTGAATTCTCCATTTATATTTTCGTCATTCCTCTGAAGCATTTAGTATGATGCATAGAAACTATAATTGGGCTGGCTTTACTCTTTACCATGAGCCCAATTAAGCCTCATTCAAGCAATTAAGCACTTTCTTTGAGTTCGAAAGAAGACGACCAATTGGATGCATGGTACAATCGATTGACACTGTCGTCGAATTTTTTTTTTTAAGAATTATATTCCATGAAAACTATAATAGCTTGATAATTTTATCAAATATCGTGAATAAAACTTCTTCTTTTCTTCAAAGTCTTTATTCTCAAACAAGTTGAGATAGCCTTCTCAGGAGGTCATCCATTCCAGTACTACTCATATCCGATTTGTGAGTGTGTTATTTCTATAAAGAGACTGTTTTTTTACTGCTAGCTCATCAAACTTATCATCGTAAATAAAACTTGAATTTGAAAAACCAACATTTTAAGTAGATGATTTATATTGTACAGGCTGATAAAACTGGATACATATTTGAACAAACTTTTCATAATGATCCTTGTCAAATATCGAAAGTACTCAAATTGCATGAATCCCATCATTATACCCAACAAATAATTTGATCAATTGTCATGCATAATATCTTTTTCTTTTTCTTTAGCCGATAACCATGTATCATATTTGACATAGATATAGCTCAAGGAATTATGATTTAACAACACCACATTTAAAGGCCAGTAGATCGCTAGTCACATCCAACTATCATGCATGACCGGTTGACGAACCTCACATTCAATACCTTCAATACGACAATGCCAAATTGCCAACATCATATTTAAGGGCACTGTTACCGTTCGCATTGAATTGATGGTACTCCAAAAATTGATAAATCAAATAAAGAAAGAAGAAAGAGCTTCTTGATAGACCAAAAAAAAAAATTTCACCTGGCAGCCACTGCCCAGCTTTCAAAAAAAAAAAAAATAGACCAAAAAATATGACATTTATATACGATATGGATGTAAAAAAATCACATTGTGAATGAATACGTCACGGTACATTTCCATCACCAAAAGGCACATGTGCAGGTTACATACCATGATTCGCGTGTTTTATGACATGACTATTTGTATGATGTGATTATTCTTCAAAACTTGACACGACACGACACCGTCAAGCGAAACATCTAGTCACGACACAACACATCATGTCACACGGTCATGCATAATTAGGACCATTGGATTTTTGATCGAATGAGAATCTTGAATAAATTAAATTAAATTAAAAAAAAGAGTTAAATATGACAAACTATTACCATTCACATTTAAACATGTTACACATAATCACAACGTGACTAACGTGTCGTGATCATTGATGTACAATAACTGTCCTTCCAAATTTAATCACGGTACATAAAAATCTAATTTAGTCACAACACATATTTATATTACAGCATATTAGACAGCTTGACATACTTCGCATTTAATACCAACACCATAGTTGAGGCCACTAGAACGTTCGCATGCAATTGATGATAATATCAAATTTTGATAGATCAAATTAGAAAAGAAGGGGCCTATTGGCAGACCAAGAATACTACCATTTACAGCATCGTACATTCGTACACAAAAAAAAGTTATCTCAAATAAAAGAGAAAGGCAATTGACCGTCAGTTTCGTCAGAAACCCCCTTGCGATTGGGAGAAATTTTTGTGTGCCCATGTAAACTTTCAAAATAGCTCTAATATTTCTATCAAAAAACTATAACATTAAATATTCTCATTAAAGCTAAACATCATTTCTTCTGCCTCTTTAGTTATTTAACATATTATTTAATTAATTTAAAAATCAAATTGACAACTATACCCTTTCTCTTTCTCTTTTTTTCTACTTGCCAATTTGATTTCACGGGAAATAGAAAATAAAAGAGAACGAAGTTTCACAAATAAGGTACTACACCTGGGTGCAAGGACTGTGGACCTAGGATTTTTAATCTCTCTTGCCTCCTCATTGGATATTATGACATTTCCTTGGGGAAATTGGCTATTTTGAAAATTTAGATGGGCACACCAGAAATTATCCCAAAAAAATTACCACGAGAAACCAAAATGAAACCAAATCCTCTGAGGCAACAGAATATTTGTATTAAGATCCAGACCGTCTGATCAAATTTCAGGTCAATCCGGTCTGAGGTAGAATGCACTGGAACCCTTTAACATTCATCCCCCACATGATCCAGCAACAAATAAAAAAATCCATCACCAAATCAGAACTGTCCACAACAAATCCAAAGGGATAAAAGAATCTGATTTGAAAACATGAATTGCACATAATGCATCACATCCCTACACAGCAAAAGAGCCATCAAGGACAGTGCTCAGATGATAAGCAATGAATACACACCGGGACCAAAACACCATAAAAGGAACTGACAAAGCAACAGAGAGCATCAGTCCAATGACACAGACTTCATTTGCCAAAACAAACACCAGAAAAGAGGGGACAAATTTGGGTCCAATGCCCATCGGACTCAAATTTGGGTTCGATGGGTAGAATAACCGTCCAATTTACTTTAGGATCCGTGCACACGGATATCAAAGCGATCTTGCATGGTTATTAAAGCAAATCGCATAGATCTTAAAGCGGGATGACTTTGGAGCCCATCAGACCCAAGCTGCTCCCGAAAAAGAGATGAGCCCAATGAACAGAACAACCAATAAAGGACTTGAAGAATGACACTATTCATTTGGTACTGTTCATAAATGTTAAGGATTGTGGATTTCTAAATATTAAATAGCCTCCAAGAATAACTAAGTTAATGTATTTTGATCAATATTCAGATAGAAGCTAAGAAAGAAACTTCTTTGTACTGCAACAGCCGTTTGGGGGACCACACTGGTTCTCTCTTTTTGGCCCCCTCAATTAATTACCCAGTGTTTTCCAATAGCTCAAATGACTAGACAAAATAAGTAAATAATCAAAAGACACAGTACCAATGCCATCACAAACAGTATAAAAAATTATTGATATACTGAAGTAAAAACTCCAGAATCTAAAACTGAAACTGCATCTCCTTTGTGTAACCAAGGTCATCAAGGTGTGCAGCCATAGCTTTGTTCATTGGTGGAGGTCCACATCTCAAAATCTATCAATTAGCATAAATAAAGAAAAAATGAATTCCATCATATAAACCAACCTTGATCGAGATTCCATTTTCTATCTACAACTTTCAACTAAAATTTTAAGACAAGATTATACCTGAATGTCAGATGCAGGGGGTGGCAATTGATCCTTGATCATATCCTTGGATACAAACCCAACACCACCATTCCAGACCTCAGGAGGCTGAATTAAAATAAAGATAAAAGAACAAAAAAAAAATTTGAAAACATTTAGAAAGCAGAAAACTACTAAGACAGTCAACTATATTAGAAGAAATCATTAGGTACCTGATTCAACACATAGTAAATTTTGAATTGGTCTGGGTAGTTCTGAGCCATTGCTTCCAGCTCATCCTACATTAAACTCTCTCATGCCATAATTAGTAATTCACTTCAACCAATGACTTTCAAGATTTAAAAGAAATAATGTGATAAGTAAAAGTACCTTGAGAAGGATGTCTTCAGAAGTAACATTAGCATAGATCAGATGAACCTTCGTCTTGTCATTTGGGTTTTCAAGAATAGCCCGTGCCACCTAAAATATTAGAGGATGAAGGTATGGTACCATTTAATATGAATTAATTTACAAGAGAAAAAAAAAATCTGAAACAATTGTAGAAACAAATTCAATTGCAGTTTCAAAATTAAAATTACTTGAAACATTGGTGTGATTCCAGACCCACCAGCCAACATTCCAAAAGCCCTTACTTGTCCTGGCTTGTATGAGAAACGCCCCTAGAAATACACGTTCTTGATTAAGAAGCTCACCATGATAATAAAATGTAAAAAACAAGATCAAGGACTCATGGTAATAGCAAACCAGAACCATAGCATCACAAATTCTCAATGCATTTAAGCAATAAATCACATAATTGATCAAATAGAGCTGTCTAGAATAAGGAGATAAAATAATTATGGCATTAAACAACGAGGGATGAATTGATATGCCATTAAATGAAAAAAATAATATGATAATAAGAAATTAGAGAAAAATATGTAAAGAAAAAGTATTACCTTTGGCCCTTTCACAGCCAGGTAGTCACCAACTTTCATCTCACGAAAATGGTGAGACATTCTTCCTTGTGGATACATCTAATTAGAGAATACACATGTACCAAGTTATAATATTTCAATCAAGTAATGGTGAAAGCATCAAATACATAATTATTGAATATTACCTTGATAACCAGTTCAAAGTAACCAATATCAGAATCAAGTGTGGTTGGAGTGTAAGGCTTGATCACTTCATCACCCACACTATCTTTACCTCTATTGCATTAATAGGAACACACAAATAAATACAAATAACAAGAAAGACAAAAATCAATTTGAGGCGAGATTCTAATTTTTATCCCTTCAACTTCACCAATTATATCGAGGTGAGATTCTGGTTTTGATCACTGAGCTTCACCATTGACTTATATCATTGTTTCAGATCAAACATGATTCTTCGTAAGAACTTTAAAGAACAAAAGAAAAGTGTGAATTTAAATTAAATAAGAACAAACGCCCGACCTGCAGCTGATGTGCTGCCCAATTGGAAGCCCCAGAACAGAAGTTGGTGTAGGTAATGCAAACTTGAATTTGGCCACATTATGGCTCAATTGCTTCTTTTCTACAAGTTTGAATTCCTTGAAATTATCTGGGTCGAGAGAACCTGGCAAGTAATTATTTTTTTACTTAGTTATATAACCTTAATTACAAAAGGATAGCAACACCAAAGAGTAATAATGCTTCTAAAAGGGATATAAATAATAAAGAAAAATGTATGTATTAAAAAGTGCATGCTGGCTAATTCGTAATTAGTACACATTATTAAGTTTTCTTATTAACTTACCAAACTTTCATGAAGGATTTTAGTAATATATCAGCACTTGCTCTACATTGTTGAAGTTACTCAAATGAGCTAATCCTATCTCTAAAGAAGTCCCTATCTCTAATGAAGTGCAAATAAGAAGGCATCCTATCAGATATTCAATCATACAAATTAAGACCCCTCTATTTTTAAATTGGGTGGGGAACCCAAGACAACGGCTTATCTTGACAACCTTGCTAACACATGCTCAAATCATGCCAACAGAATTAAAAAAATAAAAATAAGAAAAACTTATAAACATGTCATTTTACTAATAGATTGGTTCTATATTAATTCTGATGCAATTTAAATATATTTGGTATTCCATCAAATGCCGTCAAATACTTAAATATGAATCATTGCAAATTTCATGCCATTTGATGATCAGTGAAACTTGCATAAAATTTTATCATTTATCATGTATATAATTATAATATGTATAAAGTATAGATTATTTCTTGTCGGATTTAAAAAATATAAGTTAATATTTACAGGTGTCAAGGTTATCAAACTTATCAATGGTCTATAGATCCCCAACCTTTTAAATATATTGGATGATCCGTTTCATACAACCAATCAAACAGTATTTACGCAAATCTGCTTTACTGACATCTTTATCAGGACCAAACAAAAAGCAAATCAAATCGAATCAAATCAATCAACACGATAGGAATTGCATACATGACAGATCGATTATTCATCAGATAAACTTGACCTAGAGGAAGACGAACCTTTCTGCTTCTTGTTGCTGTAGAAGTAGAAGGCAGCGGCCGCACCAACCGCCGCCACTGCCACGGCAATCGAGATGATTTCGCCTTGCGTCATCTCCATTTCTCTGCTCTCTCTCTGTCTTCTCTCCCGCCACAATCTCTCTTTTCTCTTTGTGAGTATCGCTCCAAATTTATGGGTTTGGTGAGAAGAGGGATTCTAGATGGGTAGGTGAGCTTAGCGGAGAGGAGAAGCTTGGGGAGATGCCGAGGTCTGGTAGAGGAGCGGGACAGTTTTCTGATTTTCTCACTATAAACTTCTACGGAAGTACACACAAATGACGTGGCCTATGCTTTGTTGAAAAATTTCTGCAGTATACATTCCTTTTCTTCTCTTTATTAGAGAAAATATCAAAATATACCTACTTATAATAACTATTTTTATGAGCGCATGATTTTTTTTATCTTTTTTAAAAAGAATTGCTCTAATATGGTTTTTTTTAAAATGAGGCTAAAATAATCGAATTTTTTTTATAAATCATAATTAGAAAAAAAAAAACATTTTGAGAGAACCAATATGATTGCTTGGGATTTTACAAAAACCATAAAAACTGAGTTGCCAACTCAGTCTGGACCTATTTTTTTTACCACAAACAAAGTTGGCAACTCGGTTTGAAGCCATTTTTCAATTTTCACACGTTCTCGCTACAAAAAAAATCCAGAAGAGGCTACAGACCGAGTTCCTAACTCGGTCTCAAGTGAAACATACAGGCGTTATAAGGTGGTTGAGATATTTCTAATGTAATTAATAGTGAACCAGTTCTATGCAAAGGGAAAAATAATGGGTACTACTTTTACTTGAAAGTCAAAAAGATGAAGACATGACGTGCTCATAAGTCACCCCACATGGCCAAAAAAAAATACCAAGTTTATGGAATTCATATTCGGTACAGTAACTTATATTTTTTAGTTTTTGCACAACAAATCTTAACCATTCGATATGTATTAGTATGAATATTAAAAAGTCTGTGTATTACAGTTGTGAGTTAGATTGATCCAAATTCCTATCAAAATGTCCAAATTATAAATTCAATATCTAAGTTGTCGGTTTATCATGGAAGAAAATATATTCAATACTAGAATCTGAGTTATCGGTCCAAATTATAAATTCAATACCACAAACCGAGTTGCCAACTCGGTCTGCACATGCTACACGGTTGGCCATAGAGTAGGTCGTGTGAAAACTGAAAAATAGCTCCAAACCGAGTTGCCAACTCGGTCTGTGATAAAAAAAAAAGGTCCAGACCAAGTTGGCAACTCGGTTTTTATGATTTTTGTAAAAACCCAAACAATTATAGTAGTTCTCTAAAATTTGTTTTTCTAATTATGATTTATAAAAAAAATCAAAATAATCATCCTCTACAGCATTTTGATATATATACAATACACACAATTTATTGAATTGCAGCCGTAATTGTGGATTATTAATAATTGTATTTTTTTTTTTAATTCATAAGTTAGTAAGAGAAATTGATGCAATTAGTTATTTTATGAGCATAGTCATGTGATTTTTTTATTATTTTTTTTTGTAAAATGCAAGAGTGTCGAAAAAAGTCTATGTATAGAACGTATTATAAGGATATGTTTGAAGCGTTTTTTTTTTTTATCAAAAAAGATAACGTCATATTTTATCGCTGAAGAGGAGAGTATGTGAGTTTTTTTTCCTTGTATGATCATATAAGAATTTTTTTTTCTTAGAAGAAACATATAATAGAAAAAAAAATGACTCAAAATATTGCTTCACGAATGTATGTTGGATGGGTTATTTAATTACATTTATTCTTTTTCAATAAAACTAAAACTTGGTCATCATATTGGTTAGTGCAAAACAAAGTGTATTAAAAATTCATTTTATATAATCTGATAATTCGTCCAAATGTTACTATCAACATTTGATAGCTAATAAAATCTATGCAATGAGTTACTACACTTTTATAGACATTTTTGAAGATGAAAATTTTAGATTTTGATATCAGTTGAATTAAGGACTTGCCGACGTAAGATAAGAATTTTTTTTTTTTTTTTTTTTGAGGAAACGTAAGATAAGAATTACATTGTTTCGTTAGAAGTCCGAAGTGCCAATAGACTCAGAGGGGATGCTTCTAGAAGGTTTTGAATCCGCGTCTAGTTTTGTAAACACTGATGTGACGGAGGAAATTTGAATATCCAACTGAACATAGACTAATGACAAATCTCCAACGTGGGTCCTTCAGTCAGATATACAGTGCGTTCCCGTCTGCTCTCCAATTTTGGCTTTGTTTGTTCGTATGCTCCGGGTTCATGTCGACAAAAATAGTTGCTCAGGATTAGATATCGTCTGATTATTACGTCTTGAGTTCCTCTCCAGTTTAAGAAGTTCCATAGAATGGTACAGGCAGATCTTAACTGTCCATCACTCCATTGTCAGTTCTCCCGGTCGAAGATTGCTCCCAGTGACTAAACTTGTAAACCAGTATGATTTAGACTTCCCGATCGGCACTGAATGGTTTAAGATTAGTGTGGAATATGGAGAAGAACATAACGCAGACTTGTCCAAATTAAACCATTCATTTGTTTTGAGATTCGTACGTAAAAAACAATTGCTTTGAGATTCGTGCACTTCAAAAAAAAAAAAAAAATTGATTTAGAAAAGCAGGATCTGCGATTCCAGCAGATTTATTTCCCTGAACCGGGGGCTAGTCTCAAAATTAAGTCTGTGGGCAGAAAAGCGGAGTTTAGCGAGAGTCCACAGTACGTCAGACGTCAGTACATACGACCAACTTGAAATTCAGATCCAACGCGGTATCGAACTGTGTAGATTGAGATTTGAGTCCTCTATTTTATTCTGACACGAATCTGCTCTAAGTGGATACTCCTATATATTTTACATTTTAGGGAGAATTGCTCATGTATCCATTAAAACTTTTCTAATTACCAATTCCCTAATCTAAATTTGAAATTCTTTCACATTTCCCCTCTTCTTAGTTTAACTGAAATAATCTTAACTATTTAATCATTAACTTCTAATTAGAAATTTGAAGTGACCTTTAACTCTCTTTATCTGTGAGCACCGCTTCAAAGATATGTCCTCCCCAAATATGAAAGATCTTGATCTCTGGTCTCAATATCTCATTATAAGTTGAATTTACAAACTGTTATTCACTTAAATTTCGAGTTACAACTAACGACAAGAGAATCATCCTAGTAAAATCAACAATATCTAGAAATTAATTGACAAAAAGTAACTATGGAAGGTATATAGAGCAACGTGCAGAGCTTTTTTTAATGGTGGTTAATTAAGAGATTATAACTAGTTTTCCATCTCTCTAACTGGATGACTCAGTTTGTCCGTATAGGAGAAACCTCATCTCCAGCTTGAATAAGAGCTCAATCCAGCAACGAGCGAGTTGTTAGAGCGCGAGTGAGATACGAGTTATGAGTTTTTTTATCACTTCTAATTATGATAGCTATGGTGCAGAAATTTGCAATTACTTGAGTGCGGGAACTGTTATCAGTTCTCTGTTTTAAAATAAGTTCTTTTGGTTTGACTGGAAATATTCTACATAATCTCATCTGATTTTTTTTAATATCCAACATTAAAGAAAAAAATAATACAAATGTTTAAGTATTCTGAATTTTTTTTTAAATGTTCGAACCGCCGAAAATTACAGTAGCCAAAAAAAAATTAAGCCGCCGAAAATTTTTGGCCGAGAAATAATTTTTTAACTTCATTTATGTGGTTTCGTTGCAAACCGTTTTTTTTTATATTTAATTAGAATTTTTTATGATTTTTATTTTTTTCTATTAAAATATAGAAAATATTTTATATATTTCTTCAAAAATACATGGAATATTATATAATTTGATTTATTAGAAAAACTGTAACAAATAATTCGAATCAATATTTTTCAAGTCAGATTTTTTGCAGCCGTAAGAAAAATTAAAATAGTTCTTTGTGTGTTACTGGAAATAAATAAACATATTTTGAATCTGAGTTATTGATCCCAGTTCAAAAGTCAATTCTGAGGAAATATTTTGGTCCTTCTAGTAGTACATTTAAATTATAAAACATTGTATCTATTTTGAAAAAATTTGAAAAGAAATCATTTTGTCTGACAAAAGTCAGAGAATTTTTTTTATTTTCTGAAAATATAAGAATTATAATATTTTCTTTATTTATCTAGAAGTGATTTTTAAACTGAGATCAATAATTCAGATTTAGAATATTTTTTTTTTCTATAACACAAAGAAATATTTTAATTTTTCTTATAGCTGAAAAAAAATCCGGCCTAAAAAATATTGATTCGATTTATTTGTTACAATCTTTCTAATAAATCAAATTATATAATATTCTATCTATTTTCAAGACAATATATAATATATTTCTAATATTTTAATAGAAAAAATAAAAAATCATCAAATTTTCTAATTAAAGAAAAAATAATAAATATAAAAAATGGTTGGCGACAGAAACCACATAATTCATGGGAAAAATTTATTACTCGGCCGTTGAAAATTTCAGCGTCCTAATTCTTTTTTTGGCCACATAAATTTTCAGTGGTTTGGGCATTTTTAAAATTCTTCAGAATATTTGAACATTTGTATTATTTTTTTTGTTTAATGGTAGATATTAAAAAAATCGGTAATCTCACTCATTCGCCAACTTAATTTTTGTGAGATTCGTGGATTTCAAAATCTCATATATATTCATTTTCAAGATGGATTCGGACAATATTTTCATTCGTTCATAAATTAAAATGAGAAGGGATCCACTTACACCATTTTTTGGTAACACCAAATTACACCATCTATTTTTAAAGTTCAAACAGTTGATTCAAACCGTTTAACATGTTGGATATATGAAAATGTGCTTGCAGATCAAATTTACATTTTTTGAATTTTTTTACTATTTATTAAGATGGGTACAAAAATTCAATGGTATGAAAACAATGATTTTGTAAAATACTTAATAAATAGTAAAAAAAATCACAAAAATATAAAATTTGGTCTCTAAGCACATTTTAGTATGGAGGTCATGTTGAACGGTTTGGATCGACTATTTGGACTTTAAAACTTTTAAAAATAGATGGTGTAATTTTGTGTCACCAAAAGATGGTGTAAGTGGATTTCTCCTCATTTAAAATTTCATTGGAAGTGAAAAGTTGAGCTAAAAAATCATTAAGACTAAAATAATTTTTAATTTCTCACGGACAATACTACTTCGAATCAATAATTTGTTCATTAACTTGATGGGAACTAATAGTTTTTTTTTTTTTGCGAGGCATATTTACAATCAATTTTATTTGACAATAGTAACAATTGAAGAAAATGTTCAGCGTAGATAAAAACTATTAGTTATTATTTAGGTATTATTATTTAGATACACGGTGTATCAAGTTGGTGCAATTAAAAACCTTTTTTAATTATTGATCAAATACGTATAAATGTAATATATATTTTTTTTTCAGATCCGTTGATAAATTATAAATCTATTTTTTTAAACTGCACTAAAACGTTTGCATGGTCTATCTAATCAGATTAATGCATCTATAATTTATTTATTTTAATATATATTAAGAAAGATATCGTGTCAGACTGTTAGCTGTATAAACTATTAACTGATACTATAATTAGGGGTGTAAACGGAGCCGGATTATCCGGGTGGATATCCGCTCCGAATTCACTTTAATCTGAATCCGGATTTAAACGGATCCGGATAATCCGGATACGGATCGGATAATTATCAAAATCCAAGAAAACACCCGGATACGGATACGGATAAATCTTACCAACTGTAAACGGAGCGGATATCCGCTATATCCGTTTACAAACAGTGCTTTAAAATAAAAATTATTCAAAACCCATTAAAGGTTTTCTGGATCCGAATCTATAACTCATTATCTGAGTCGGACCCGTCTAATTCAATGTTCAACCTCCCCAGCTACTTTTATAGAGGTTCTGGCACATTGAAGCTTTTCGTTTGAAGTTGTGGGACAAATAAAGAATAAACCGGAGCCATTGGGCGCTTGGCTGTGACCTGTGAGCCATTGGGCGCTCGCTGCCTCGCTGGGCGTTGGGCACTTGGGCTGTTCCTTGGCCCATAAATGAAACAATATTTATGATGCAATTTAGAGTTTAGATCTAGACCGTTGATTGAATAAAGAAACAAAAAAACTTAATTAAACTATCCAATTATAATTTTTGTTTTAATTTGATTTTTCCATAGATCTAAATTATAAACTAACGTAAATAATTCATTTTCATATTTGAATTTTGATAATTAGTATTTGTATCTTAAAGTTCAATTATCCGACAATTATTCGAATCCGTATCCGTAGATTATCCGCTCCGTATCCGTATCCGTTTAACGTGGATTTGGTTTTACATTTTGATATCCGTTTACTATCCGTATCCGTATTCGTATCCGCTCATTGAAATGTGGATAGGGATATAGTTTTACCACTATCCGCTCCGTATCCGCTCTGTTTTCACCCCTAACTATAATCCTTCCTATTTTTCCAGTATCAAATTTAATTTAGTATGTTCATTAATCATAAATTAAAAAACCGTGTTGCGAAATTATAAATTTGAATCACTTCATTATTTACTTTTACTAACGAGTTGGTTTTGATTAAAAAACTATTGAATTGTATGGTACTTAAAATAAAAAGAGTCAAACTATTCTATTTACTGTGTAAATTAAAGTACAAGACTATATTATCACTACAAAGGGTATTACTCGCTTTAGTTCATATGGTCGTGTTTTGTTGTTGCTAAAATTTAAGAATGATTAGATTATTTTCTCCGTATTACTACACTCGTATTTTATATCTTATTTGACGTGATTATTAAATAATTCTGTACATTTTATCTCGGATTTGTCTAAATTATAATTAGACGGTCCGGATTCAAACTCAAAATTTGAGCTACTTTAGGGGATCAGAGACATATGATTAAACCTCATTTTTATATAATAGATTGCAACTAAATAATTGAACATAATTGATTAAGCCTCATGATTAAGCGTTGCTATTTAAATTTGATAAAGATTAGATTAAATTGCTTATTCCATTTTACTCATATAAATATGCTGTTTAACAACTTGAGTTATAAAATTAGTCCGAAAAAGTAACATATTAAAAAATAAATTTCCGTTAATTCTATAAAATATTTACTCCGAATTAATTATCTCTTATTCCACCTCACTCTAATTTTACTTCTCATTTCGGACTAAAGAGTTTTTAAAGTTATTTACTTATCATCTATATCATCTATATAGTATGAATACAGATACAAATATTGTATCACAGAATACGGCAATTTTCAATAAGATACGAGTATCGGACGATACGGTACTGGATATCAATACAATAATACTATTCGTATTTTACATGTATGAGACCAAATATGAAACTATGAAGTATCAAAATAACATGAATATGTATTCTCGCATTAACTCAAAAGGGAATCTTTCGAGTTAATGCATCTCGGTCGTCTGATTTTAAAAGAAACTAATTCAACCGTCTGATTTTAATACGGGCCCTTTAATATTAGTGTAGATCTAGTCCACACGGATCTTAAAATAGATCGGATGGTCCAGATGCATTATTCTCTTTTTATTAATGCAGAGGATACGAATTCGGATAACATAGCTTATCGTCCAAGTTAATACTCCACTGTTAATACTTCTGTTGTACTTTTCAAATACTGCTAGAGAATATAATAAACAATTTTTTCAACGAACGAACAGAAAAAGAAACACAGAGAGGAACTTCTACTTTGTCGCTTTCCTTTCCTTCTTCCCCAAACAAAAACGATTACAGAATAAGAGAGCGCACCTTCAATCCGTCGTAAAGCCTGTTCACACAAACTTCTATAAATCCGATTGTAAGATCTTTCTTTCTTTTTCATTTGCGAGACCTATTCAAACAACCAGTTGCTGTTTGAACTCTAATTTTGACTCGGGACAATTTATTTTGGGTAGTTTCTACGGTTCCCATTTCCGACCTTGTTTTACTGATTTGTTCCAGCCATGTGCAATTCTCGGTCTGTATTCAAACTATTGGAATTTGGATATGAGTAGCCCTGATTTACATTTTTCCCCTTTTGTTTCCTTCAAGTGTTTCAGATTTCTATTTTTTTTTTCTTTCAGATCCAAACTTTTATTGTCTTAGATAGATTGGAAAGGTGGATTTTCACATATCTAAAATTTTCTCGTATCCCCATTGCTTTTAAACCTAAATCATTATAAACGGTGTATCTTTGTTGGCTATGGCTAGTTCTTAATTCCTAACTTTACATATATACATATACATATACATATTATATATATATAGAGGAGAGATCAAGTTACAACAATTTTGAGTTACCACAAAGTTACAACAACGGTTTTTTTCATTTTCAAAGTCCAAATCGTCAATCCAAACCATTCAACATGATTATCTAAATAAAATATGCTTCCAGATCAAATTTTACATTTTTTTGAATTTTTTTACTATTTATTAAGATGGGTACAAAATTCAATGGTCTGAATTTGACTAGTTTTTGTACCTATCTTAATAAATAGTAAAAAAATTCAAAAAAATGTAAAATTTGATCTGGAAGCACATTTTATTTAGATAATCATGTTGAACGGTTTGGATCGACGATTTGGACTTTGAAAATGAAAAAAATCGTTGTTGTAACTTTGTGGTAACTCAAAATTGTGGTAATTGGATCCCTCCTCATATATATATATATAGAGAGAGAGGAGGGATCAAGTTACAACAAATGTGAGTTACAACAATGGTTTTTTTTTTTCTTTCAAAGTCCAAATCGTTGATCCAAACCGTTCAACATGATTATCTAAATAAAATGTGCTTTCAGATCAAATTTTACATTTTTTTTGAATTTTTTACTATTTATTAAGATAGTACAAAATTCAATAGTCTGAATTTGACTAGTTTTTGTAAAATACTTAATAAATAGGAAAAAAATTAAAAAAAATATAAAATTTGATCTGGAAGCACATTTTATTTAGATAATCATGTTGAACGGTTTGGATCGACGATTTGGACTTTGAAAATGAAAAAAATCTTTGTTGTAACTTGATCCCTCCTCATATATATATACTACAGCTAGTTTGTGTTTCGTATTAGGTTGTCAGATTACATACAATTTCTTTTGTTTTTCTGTTTTTGAGGGTAACGAATTGTTATTTTTCCGAGCTTGAGCTTTTCTTTGTTTTTGTTCCTTAGAATTTCACTTTTCTGAGTAATTTTAAGGGGCTTTTTTTCTTGAACTGCTTAGTAATTTGAGGTTATTTTATTTACGTTTTGTGCTTTGACTATCTTCAAACTGGACCCTTTTTCTTAATATCTTCCTCTATTCTATTTGTACGATTCTTCATTATATTGTTGTCAAATATTTCTCATGGCTTCATATAAATTCTGAATTGCAGATCACATTGAATGGTCACTAGATAAATTACAAAATAAATAATTTCTTTCTACATTCATCTGGAATTTCAAAACCCTGAAAATGGCTGATTCTAATACTCAATACTGGTGCCACTTGTGTGAACGGGTTGTCAATACAATAAGGGACCCAGAAATTAAGTGCTCGCTTTGTGATAGTGGCTTTGTGGAGGAGATGAATCCAGGCACTGACATTGAACCTGCTTCAAACCCAAGATCGGAGCGGGCCCTATCGCTCTGGGCTCCTGTCCTTCTCGGCATGACGGGATCTGGTAGTGGTACCCGTACCAACCCTAGTACTGGATTTAGGCATTTAAGGACTCAAAATAGAGAATCAGAAGAAGCTGATGATGATTTGGATCGAGAATTTGAAGATTTCATTAGGCGAAGGAGACGTCGGTCAGCTGTTCGGCAGCTACTCCAGATACTGAGAGAAGAATCTGAGACTCGATCCAATCAGGATAGAGAGAGAAACAGAGAACTGGAGAGAGAAAGGACCTCTTTGCTGATCAGTGCCTTCAACCAAGCCATTGCTATTCAAGGGAATTCAAATTCAAGTTCCAATTCTAGTTCCAGTTTGGATCTTAATCTGAGTTCAAGTTCACTCGAGGATTACTTTATTGGACCTGGATTGGATCTCTTGTTGCAACACTTGGCTGAGAATGACCCAAGCAGGTATGGCACACCACCTGCTAAGAAAGAGGCAGTGGAAGCATTGCCAAGTGTTAAAATTGAGGAGTTCTCTTTGGCTTGTTCAATTTGTTTAGATGAGTTTGAAATTGGGTCAGAGGCAAAATTGATGCCATGTAAGCACAAGTTTCATGGCAAGTGCATCGTGCCATGGCTTGATTTGCACAGTTCCTGTCCTGTTTGCCGGTTTGAGTTACCGGCAAATGAGTCGAAGGATTCCAATGGAGAATCCAGTGGAAGTGGAACAAGGGATGGATATGAAAGCAGTGATGCTGATGGTAACGAGGATAGCGGAAATACAGCAAATGGTGGGGTTGGTGAAAATGGTGGTAATAATGACAGTAATAATAGGCGGTGGGTTCTTATGCAGTGGCCATTTAATAGTCTCTTCTCTATGTCAGGATCTCGCAATAATGGCGACTCTTCATCTGGCAATGGAGGTAATGCAAATTCTGATGAGAATTGAGGTGGGAAAAAAAAGTATTGTGCATATCATTCTTTGTTACTTTCTGAAATATCTTCTCTTTCTTTATCTGCATTTGTGTTCCTTTTCTTTATCACTACTCTTGTGTTTATCATTGTCAATACCAAATTATGAGCCCATGTTAGGGCTTTTTTTGTGAATTAAACTAATGTGATATTGTACATAAGATCTTGTGTTTTGGTGAATTGAATTGGTGCATTCTTATTTCCTTGTGGTTTTTGTATGATGACTATCTTTTACAGTGTGGTAGCAACAAATTCACTTTAGAAGATGGAAGTTAACTTCTTTGTTTCGTGATTCTGTAATTGAAATAGTTTACAGAGAATAACTGTCACCGGTTGTTTTTACCAATAAGGTATGTTTGTTTTTGGTATCAACAATAATAAATTGAGAGATGAGAGTATAATTTAATGAGAAAGGGTTCAAATAATCTCCCTTTTTGTAACTTCATCATGCCTTCATTTTTTAATAACAAAAATTCTAGAATTTGCATACCAATTTAAAACTCTTAGATATGATCTATATTATTCTCTATAAGCACTCAAATGTTATTACTTTTGGAATTTGTTTTATATGAATCAATAAGTTGAGAAATTAACGTCTTGAAATTATCCATTATCCATATCATTATATTAGTGTATTTTTGCAAGTTGATGGTAATAATAAAAAACAAAAATTTGAAATGTCATAATTTTTACATGTACATTGTGAAAATGATATAGACTATATCTTATGGTTTTATTTTGATATTTTAATTTGAAGTTATTAAAGTTTTAAAATGAAGACAGAAAACTTTTAAAACCCTCATCTAATTTAATATTTGGTGCATATTCTGCTCTCAACTTAACGTGCATGTCTCAACTTTTATAGGGAAAGGCTTTTAATCATAGAATAGAAAACTCTAAAATTACAATCATTGTTTGACACATTCAGAACCACTGTCCAGCTATTAACTATTTAGTATTCTTTTTGAAAAAAAAAAAAAAAAACTTTTAGTATTCTTTAGTTGACACAAGTTCTCTACATAAAAACGGCCTATTATCTGGTAATCCTGTGGGTGACAACCTTGTATGTTAGATATACTTCTACACGGAAGAAATCAATCAATTTTATTACTTCAAAAGTTTAAATAAGGAGAACTTAATTAATTTTATTTTACTGATCAGTTTATAAGTTTAAGCTTGTTGAGATATCTCAGTTTGAACCAAACAACATAGTTGAACATCAATTCAAAGATGAACAATTAAATTATCATGATAGGAGATGCTGGCATTTCATATCAAGGGACAGCATGATGCCTAAATTGACATCATACCTTCCCTGCTGCTTACTTTTCAGGTAAAGCAAACCTCTGATATTCAGCAATAATTTTCATCTATTTATTTTGATGAAATTGTAAAGTGTCAAGGTCTTATTTCCAAAATGATTGTATCCTTTGCCTAAAGCACAAGATAGGTAGATAGATCATAAATGGATATATAGCGTGAGAGATAGGAGTAGGTCCGATGGGCATCGGACCTACTTTTAAATTCAATTAGCTCTAACACTGTACGATTATTATTGAGATTTGTGCGCACGGAAATTGAAAAATACCTGTACGGATTTTAATGAGTTCGCACGAATCTTAATGCAGATCTGATGGTCATTTCACCCATCAAAAAAGGTAGGTCCGATGGGCATGGGACCTACTCTCAATTCATTGCGTGACCGGTTTGGGTTGATTTCAATTATCAGGTTTGACTAAAGGCACCCAGGCTGAACAAATTATTTGAAGCAAAAATGTTTTTGTTAAGCTAAGACCTTGAGGAAATAAAAAAAAAAATCTACTTCAAAATAGAAGAAATAAACCCTCAAAATAGGACATAAAAGGGAAAAATAAGAAACAAAACGTGGAACCTCTCAAAAAGTAATTTCAATTCCAAGTTATTTGCTCCTGGAATCACTAAAAGCTACACTGTACCAGCTGAAAGAACTGTTTTAAGTTCCTATTCCCCTGGAATAAAACTTTTGAAAAGCTAGCATATGAGAGTGAACATAGAAGAAGTATATTGCTATAAACTAACCTTGACAACCGCACAAATTAAGATTTCAATTCTGGGTATTAGATCCGAATCAGGAATGGCTTCCTTCAGGTGCTTTCACCACTGGTTATAAACTATATGCTCGGGATTATTCTCTATTTTAATTCTTTTAGCTGATAATCATCCATGGTTATCACATCTCTTTTAACTCTTTCCGCTAATGTGAATTAGTTGCACAAAAATTAGGCCATCCTGCAAGGACATGTCTTCCTAATTTTCATTTTATTTCTTCTTAATAATGAAAAAGTATAACCTGTATCTATTTCAGCATGGCAAAAAACAAAAAACAAAAAACAAAAAAGGAGAAGGAAGGATTCAGTAGGATTACCCTTGACATAAAAAATTTCGGAACTGTCTGAAAATGCGAAGGA
The DNA here is from genome assembly GCA_964058825.1 of Carex arenaria. Classification (NCBI taxonomy): domain Eukaryota; kingdom Viridiplantae; phylum Streptophyta; class Magnoliopsida; order Poales; family Cyperaceae; genus Carex; species Carex arenaria. The sequence continues at coordinate 273,541 of CAXKVW010000072.1, forward strand.
AGAGTATTTCATAAAAGATGAAAACAATTACAATGCTAGTGAAACACACACACTGTGGATGTACCCTGTAATGAGGGAAGAAAGCTTCAAGCCCTCGACATTTTTATTAATATACAAAAGAAATAAGAAATTTAACAATCTATACAATATTCTGATGAAATTCGAAATCTATCGAAACCGATGACATTGTCATCGGTTTCAGAAGCTAGAACCGATGACAATGTCATTGGTTTCAGCCTCAAAATTCAATTCCCGAGAGATAACTTTGAGTAATATATTTATGCACACTTTTGATGAGAGAATTATATCAGATTAAAATAACGAACGACTTAGATTTCTATCTGACAAAAGCAATGATTACATGTTTTGAAAAGTTTTTCTTAAATTTTCTTTTTCAAAAATAGAAAGACCATAATATTTTATGTATTTACCTAGAAGTGACTTTTGAACCGACAATAATTCAGATTCAAAGTATTTTTATTTTTTTTCCAATTACACACAAAGAAATATTTTAATTTTTCTTACATCCGCGAAAAATTCAATTTGAAAAATATTGATCTGGGTTATTTGTTGTAGTCTTTATAATAAATCAAATAGTATTCTATCTAATTTCAAAGAAATATAAAAAAAATTATAATATTTTAATAAAAAATTATAATATTTTCTAATTAAATAAAAAATTGAGATATATTGCAAAGTCTCCTGGAAATTGAATTTTGAGGCTGAAACCGATGACATTGTCATCGGTTTCTAGCTTTTGAAACCGATGACTTTGTCATCGTCATCGGTTCTAGCTTCTGAAACCGATGAGATTGTCATCGGTTTTGATAGATTTCGAATTTCATCAGAATATTATATAGATTGTTAAATTTATTATTTCTTTTGTATATTAATAAAAAAAATTAGGTTCAAGCCCTGTAAAAGGTTCCAGAGTAATAGATAAGGCTTGCACGAAAAATAAAAGGTAATTTGTTTTATGACATCTTGATGATATAATGTACTTGATATGCGGTAAGACGTAAATGAGAATGTCAAGGAGATGTTGATCATTTTTCCTTTTTTTTAAGGCATATTTAACAGTAGCTGTCTCCTATCAAATGATCGATCGCCGCAATATAGTTTAGTACTCTGAGAGAATATGTTCTCTGATAGCCACTAAAGGATGAGAGGAACTATTCCTCCCCTCAAGCTAGGAATATCTCAAAAACAAGACTAAAACAAGAATCAATAAAATTCGCACAATTTGAATGAAAAAAATATGATTTTTTTTAGATGCTGTGAACACTTTCTTGGAGGAATATATGCCTCAAAGAGTTTGAATTGGAGAATATGTGTTCAAAATTTGATGGTGGCGTTTTTTTTTTTTTTTTGGGTCAAAAAAGCTTCTGGGGGCGTTTTTTAATTGGTTTATTTTAGTCTTATGAAATTGATTCTATACTAAGCATAGGTCGGATCTTAGATAGTTAAATGGGATGGTTGGTTGGCTCAGATGAATGTCTTTTTTGTGAAGCATGAGAGAATATAGATGAAAAAGACAAAATGTATGAACAGAATAAGATATTTATTGATTAAATTTTGTTTATTTTGTTAAGTTATTGCAGAATCTGGCTGCAAATCAAAATGAAAGGTCAATAAGAAGATATAAAATAAGCGGCATTTTAGATAAGTATTTTGCAATGTGTTTCTAAAAAAAATGTATATATATATATTTTGCAATGTAACAAAAGTAGGCATTCAGATATTTTCCCAATTCAAAAATGTAATTATGAGTGTATATAAGTGAGATTAGAATTTTAGAGTTATTTATAGTAATTTGGAGAATTTTGTGAGAATAAAAATTTAGATTTTGTATTGAGGAGTCATTTGACTCGTTGTAAGTTCGTTTGTTTATCAATGAAATTATTAGTTGGCATTTAAAGTCACTAATTTTCAAAAAAAAAATGTAGAGGGGCACAAATTTTTTTTTTTCCACGTTCATTTTGCCTACTCAACTCTTAATCAAACAATCCTAAAAAGTTAAGCTAAAATATTAAAAAAAAAGCTTAAAGAGTAACAAATTTTGTTTTAAAATAGTTCACGCGTACCTAATATATACATATAGTTATCTTCAATGAGATGTGAAGATTTAATTGCATCAATGTTGTTTTCGCTGTACGACGTAGCAGATTTAGGACCCTTTTTTTTTTTACTTAATTTACAATTTGAGGTAAAACAAAAAATAACAAAGAAAGCGAGTCTTCATGCACAAATTAATAAAGTTCGCAAATAAAAACAAATGTTAAAATATTTCAAAATAAAATAAAATTTTGTCTCCAAGTATATTTTAATATGAATATTATGTTGGACAGTTCAATCGACAGTGTGAACTTTAAAAATAAAAATATAGAATATGAAACATGATGAAGCATAAAAGGCATGAGGCATTTGAACCCTCCTCACAAATAACCAAGAACATGCAAAATTGTTAACAAATTTAGCTAGGCTAACAATGTCGGATGCCCAGTCTTGAAATCGGCCATGGAAGAACAAAAAAAATCTCTAAAATTTATACACAATTAATCAATTAAACACTCACCGCACAGCTTTTATACTTGCGAGTGCGGTGAATTTGAGGCTAAACTCACAAAATATGGCTATGGAAAGCTAAAGACTCTAAGTAATGAATTTGAGGCAATTTGAGGCAATTTGAGGCTAAACTCACAAAATATGGCTATGGAAAGCTAAGGACTCAAGTAATCATATTTCTTTTCAAAATGATTCTAGAAGGACTCAAGTTTCAAGTTGTTTTGAACGTTAAAATGATATAATATTTATTTGAGAGGACAATCTGCATGTTAAATTCATAAATTGTTATAACTATTTCATATATCATTATGAATTTATGACTGTTAGTAAAAAACATTGTCAATGTTTTAGAATTGATTACTCCAGCGGTTTGTTCATACCTTTTGTAATGGTTTATATAAATTTCAAATCTAGCCATTGAAATTGTCAGTAAAATAGTCGTTATGTCTGAAATTTGACTATTTAAATTAGATTGTTGGAATGTGTTGATTATCCTAAAATAAACCGTTACTAATTAACTCTGAATTTCAGAGACATAAATGTTGTAACTTTCTAATAAAAAAAAAATTGCCTATTCAAAAATCGTAGGCATAGGACTGCACTTTTGATTTAATATCGTTGCTAGCTGTGTTAGCAAATTGTTGGCTAGTTTAAATAACTGTTGTTACAATATTGTGTTAGACTAACCGTTATAACTATTTTTGTAGTACAAAATAAATCGTTATTAAATATTTATGCAAATTCATGGTATTTATCAAGTTCTTGACCAAACCATTGTAATGGTTTTTGTAGTACAAAATAAACTGTTTGTTAATATTTAGGCAAAAATCTTGTTTTGACCAAGTGTTTGCAAGGCTGTTGTAATTGTTTTTTTTAATTTATTTTTTTTAAGGTTAGATGGCTTGTTGCAGGCTTGCAGCTAACAAATGGATTAATTAAGAAGAAAAAATATTTACAAAGTTTTTTTGAAATATTTTACTTTTAGTAATTAGTTCACCGTCTATAAGTTTCTAAGACTTGCTAAAACTGGGTGAAGATTCATTTTTTTTAAATAATTTTGAACTCATATATCTCTCATAAAATCAATTTTCACGCATTTAAAAGGATAGAACAGTTTTTTTATTCTAGTACAAATTTAGACGGATCTTTAACTACACTATTTTCTAAATAAATACTATTAAAAATTATTGTGAGACTAATACGATATTATCTTGAAATTGTTAAATTAAGATTTGTTTAGAACAACAAATGTAAATAACGGGAAAAAGGAAATAAAAATAAAAAAAAAAACAAAAAGAAGAGAGAGAAAAAACTGTTCTATCCTTTTAAGTACAGATTCTCCCTTTAATGGTGCTGCTTTAGATAAGGTGAAGATATGGCCAGTCAAGTTGCAATTTGAAGTCTCAAATTGCAAAATGATAGAGACACACTGGTAATCGTTTTTAAAGAAGAGAAACATTAGCAAATAGCAATTCCCGTGTCAATTTCTCTAAAAAAACCACACATCAAACCTGATTTACACATTGCTAGGTGCAGTCTTAATCAAGAGCAATGAACGAATAGATGGAAGAAAAGTTTAAGATATATTCCCCGGACTAAACTTTTGATGAAAGGGGGAAAAATTCGATCAAGTTGTAACACAGTGCATTTGATTATTCTCTCAAATGGGCCCCACTAGTGTCGACACTTTGCATATGAGCAAAATTGAGGGAATATATTAAAAGGTAGCTTCTGATTTTTGAACTGGGGTAAAACTTGGTGCCAATAAGAAATTATAAGATTGTAGATTGTATCCACAATTTCAATCTCGGTCTATTTGTTTTTGAATACGAAGGTTAGAGTGAAAAGCCTTTTACAAATATACTGATTTAAAAAAGAATAAAAATGCAATACAAATTGGTTCAATTTTTTTTTTTTTTTATTAAAATAGAGGTCAATTGACTTTAATTCATATAGGGTAGATCTGCCCATAGTTGTTAAGAGTATTGTTTGAACTCAATCATGAAGCAACCACAATGGCCTACCGAATGAGTAGCACAAACAGTCACCATAAGACAGCCATGGTACCGGTACCATAGAATACAATGCAACAGAACGGGAAAAAAAAAAAAAACAGAAATACATGAAATGAATTTTAATGGAACTGTTCACCAAATTCAGATCCAACGCAGTACCAGACTGTGCAGAATGAGATACGAGCCATCTGTTTTATTTTGACACGAATCTCAAAACAGATCTTCTATATATATATATTTTTGACATAAACCCTTAGGCACACAGTGCTAGTCAGAATCAATCCTCAAAACAGATCACTCTCTAAATAATACTGCTGGTCAGAATCGATCCTAAATAATCCTCTATATTTCAAATAGGTTCCGAAGTGATTTTAGCTCGGATAGAATACTTCTATGAAGTACGGTACTGCAACCCATACATAACAAACTAGTCATAAAAAGGCATACTTCAATCATAAACCCCTAAAAAGATGGTCAGAGAGAGAGAGGTCCTATGGGTCCCACGCTCTTTCAAATGGGTCGACATGAATAAGTACCAATCTTAACAAAGGAGATTAACCGGAATTTATTCTGAACTCCACAAGATTCTTCCTTTTGCTTTAAGATGGGTAAGGATATTGACGGAGTTATTTTGGCTTAACGCAGTGCATGATTAATAGAGACAAAATGAAAAAGTATATTATTAGTGCTCTGCATGAAGACAAATCAGCTCTGTCAATATCATTAACCTTTAATAAGATGGTAGAAAGTTGAGCACGAATTTATTTTAGTATAGATTAGGTTTCCAGTATAAGCATGGCTGTCCCCCTGACACGAATGAATAATCGGTCGATGATAAAGGGGTTCCTTTATTTTCTTAATTAAAAAATTATGCACCGTACACCATGCATTGGTGAACCAAAGTTGGGCAGACTTAAAAATTAACGGAATGCTAAGATAATTGTTAGCATTTGCAATTACCACATCCAGATTTTAAATAATTTGCAACAACACAACCACAGCACCATTTTCTTTATCTTTGTTGCTCTTTTGGCAAAAACCCTTTTTTCTGAACATGCACTGTCGAAAAATATACAAAAATTAAATAAAATGTGAAAACTGAAGCTTGTAGGACCTCAGTGTAGTTAAGAAAGATTAACATCATCTAATGAGTTGTCATAAAGAAGGTTGCATGGATGTTTTGTTCCATTGATTCCATATTCATCTTTTCCTTTTTTTAAAAGATTCCATATTCTGTTTTTCCCTTATAAGGAGTGCTCATAGAGCACTCTCCTTATCATCAGCACAAGGCGTGCGTTCAGTCTTATAGAAAATCAACCTTACTTCCACAAAAAGGCAACAACGCTTCGACAGAAGAGGTGAGGAGACATCCCAAGTTCTAGCAGTTCAAAGGGTTAGCAATTTCAGTAATTGGTACCAAACCTTTACCATACCAGTCTTTCAGTATCAGGATAAGTTTTGCACTGAAACGCTTTTCAGCTGACATGCCTGTCCCCATGCAAGCCTAGTTTTCAAATACGGACCAAATAAATAAACCCGACTCAAAGGGGACAAAAAAGAACAAGAAAAGTATTTCATAGTTCCTTTACTGATCAATAGTCCATCATACCAGGGCACAATGTAATCTAAGGTGGCTTTTAGTGACATTTTCCTATTAACTGTTCCTTTTCAAGTATCTAGTCAGTACATACTGGTATACCTCTACCTATATCGAACTGTTTATGGACCAATTATTTTTATTTAAAGACAATTTACATGTACCTGTGTACAAAACAAGGATCAATAATACAAAGATACCTTGTAAAATGAGAAATACCATGCATGACCTTATAAACATATAAATAACTCTATTAGACTCAATGGGCCATGAGAATTTACCTTTGGGTAAACAGGATAATGAGGTACAGGTTTGTGATTCTAATGTTTTTCAAGGTTTACAAGGCATCTACCATTCAAAACACTATAGTCACAAGTTTTTCCCTTGTAATATTGGTGCAGGAAATGTATCATCAAAGTCATGGAGGTGGTGATATATTCTCACCAAGAGGAGCCTTTTCACAAGAAAGACATCTATTTTTACATGGCGGAAATGCGCATGCTGACTCAGGCCTTGTTCTTTCCACTGATGCAAAACCTAGGTTAAAATGGACCCCTGAGTTGCACCAACGGTTTATCGAAGCCGTCCACCAATTGGGCGGAGCTGAAAGTGAGTTCAGATAAATTTTCAAATTTCTAAAATATACTTTATTCCTTGAACCTTTTCATATATTGCATGCCGCAAATTACTGTATTTAATACATATAATTGTATAGTAGGAACATGCTAATTAGAAATGGGACAAACTGACAATGAGTTTCCATGTCAAATGTTATAATCCTAAGCTAAGGCTTACTTTAATTTTAGTTTAATCTGGCTTCAATGAAATGACCTCACAACGAATCAGAATAGTCAAGATTGAACAAAACATTCAGTTTTTATCCTCAGGTCTTAGTAAGTATATATTAAGTGTAATTTGCAACTTAATTTCATTGATCTTTATGTTACTTCAAAATTTTCAATTCACAGAAGCTACTCCAAAGACAGTCATGAGGCTCATGGGAATACCAGGATTGACCCTGTACCATCTAAAAAGCCATCTTCAGGTACCAATAATTTTCAAGTATTAAAAAAAAATTACAAACCAAGCTATTATTTAATTTTCTCATGCGACATACACTAAATTACTCTGTTGCTCTGTGGTTCTAGAAGTACAGGCTAAGCAAGAATCTTCAAGCTCAAACAAATAACGGGCCAACTAAAAGTGGTACATAACATAAGTCAAGACATTATAAAAACTTTATTCATACATTAACATGTATTATAGTTGGAGAGGTTATTTGACCAAATTTATGTTGAATTATTTACAGCTATGCCATGTGTAATACCGGCTGATAAAGCACCCCTTATGAGTGCACCCACAATAAGCAATAGCAATGTTCCACCGCAGTCAGAGAGGTATGTATTTCAAAAACTAATGAAACAGTTGTAGGAATGTAATGTAGTGTTATTTAACTTGCTGTTTGTTTGAACCTGTAGAACAATACAAATAAGTGAAGCTCTCCAAATGCAAATTGAAGTGCAGAGACAGCTAAACGAGCAACTTGAGGTAGACACACTCTAGACAAAATGTACAAGTACAGTATGGTACTACCCTGCCATCTGGAACTGAAAAAGAATTTGCAACTTATCTTTAGGTACAGAGGCACCTCCAACTCAGAATAGAAGCCCAAGGGAAGTACCTCCAAACTGTCTTGGAGAAAGCACAAGAAACACTAGGGAAACAGAACACGGGCCCAACATGTCAGGACGATGCAAAAACCAACACCTCTGACCTGGGGTCCCAAGTGTCGACTGAATGCTTCACCAACAGATTCCAAGATTGTTCCATGGAAAGCAGCCTGACCACATGTGAAGAATTTGGGAAAGTTAATTATAATTCAAATTTAAATTTGAAATTTGAGGACAGTGCACCACCAGGCTATTACAAGCCTTCACAAAAGGAAAAGGATAGAGATGTGAATAGCAATTTTGGCCTTGCAAATACAGGAACTAAGTTAGATTTGAACTCTCATGAAGAGAACGAAAATACTGATTCGAGTTGTCGGCACTTTGATTTGAACGGTTTAAGCTGGAATTGAAAAGATTTCAAAAAATTTCTTTAAGCATGTATTATACTTATAATATGTAAGCTGAGTGCTTATGTGAGGCTTTGATGTACATGAACGGGAGAAATGAATAAAGTTTTATTATTAATTGAAGGAGCTGCAGTATCACTTGCACTCTGATCAGATCCGAAGCATTCACTCTTTCAATTCTATTTAGAACTGAATTACCTTGATCCGAAAGAATATAATAGTGAAAAGAGTTCGTTATGCAAACAGTTCCAAATATAAAATAAATTCTCTTACTTTACCTATGGTACAATTGCAGCCCTAGTTAGGGTTTGCTAACAGAAATGAGGAAAGAACAATAGAAGGGAAAAAACATCAAACAACATGGAAGTGATGAAATTGGGAGTAAGAGAAACAATACCTAGTAGGAGCAAAGAAAGAGGACATCCAGCCATTTCACAGGCCAAATTCAAAATCTTGTTACAACCTTGGCATGATTTCACAAGCACCATTTTTCACTGCCAAAATGCAGTAACTCTTTCCTTCTCCTGTCCGTCTCTGCATTGCTGATCAGCCCAATCGCTGGAAAGTGAATTTGATCTCATGTTCAAGGGTACAGAGCCTTCACTAGTTCTCTTTCAGTTTTGTACTGTTATGGTGTCCCTTGTTTAACTCCTGACGGATTCAGTATGAAGCTGCACACATCCAAGAAAGATATGAAGTTCCAACTGGTGGGCTGGTGGAGGGGGGCAATTTTTACCATTTTTTCATGGCACCTCCCACCAGCTACTTTCTGGTTAATTGGAATCTAAGTTTACATCTCCTATTTTGGACTTCTAATGGTTGCTTATATAATTGTATTTATTTTAGGTACCAATGAAGGGGCTTTATTCACCTTTTTGACAAATTCTAGAGCTCTCAGACTCCACCTTCTGTGAACCTTCACTGTTTAAAAAACAAGAAGTGAAGCAAAGTAAAATAAATGCACCAAAAAGCACATAGCTTGCCAGAAAACCAGTGAGAAACAATATAAACTTTTCAAACCATCAAAAGCAATACATAAGAAAAGCTAAAACAATTGTCTGGCATGCTAAAAAGAACATAAATCATTTGAATCATTAACACCAAAGTGCATCGATGATTTCCTTCATAGACAATCAAACAATTAGCTCATAAGAAACACAATCCACAGCTGCCAAAATTTTAGAGCTACAAGGTGATGATTCAGGCTAAAAGTACAAAATAAATCCAACTATGCAATCCACATGCTCAAGTGCAATACATCTAGTATTATCAATCTAATAGAAAATCTTTTGTTTTATGTAACTAAAGTTTAGTTTATCATTTTGATCAACCAAAATGAAAGCAAGATGAATCAAAGAAAAAATTATGATAATTAGAATAAATAAGAGATCTGATTATGTTGCTTTGTATCTGATGAGTACACTTATTATTCCATAAAGAACAAAAACATATACCCCCTTATTTTATCACTAAATATAACCTTTCAAAAACTATATTACTGGGTAATAATATAACATAAACTGATACCAACAAACTCTATCTATCTACTTTTTTACTCGCCGAACCTTGCGTGGGCCCCACACCTCCATGCGTCCTTTGGGGCACCCACAAGGGGACCTAAAAATTAACACGGTGCGGCCATTCAAAGGGGCCATCTTTCTTAGCTCAGCCTCAAGCTCCTTGTGATCAGTGCTGAGCTCAACAGTGTGGGCCTCGATCAATTCACTCGGCAATGGCTTTAAATGCTTCACGCACTCCTCTGTCTCTAGCTGTATGTCGAATTCCACAGCTTTGCGCAATCCTCTGCAATTTGGGTTCCCACATTTTCTCACTTGCTGAGTTACGAATCCCCACAACAGAATTGTTAATACAAAAGTAACGGCCAAGCCTATCAAGTAGGGTTTTGAGACGAATCTGAGGAAGTAATATGATTTGCTGAGAATAAGGGTAAGGTAGGGAAGGGTCAAGAAGGCGAGAGCAGAGAGAACTAATAGGAGGAGCAAGACGTCAATTGCAGCAAACGGAGAGTGTTCGCAAAAGGGGTGCGACAGAGGATTCCAGAAGCTTCTGGAAGAGATCCGGCGGGACCGGGAGGAGGGGCGCTGCTGATCCGGCGAAGGGGAGGAGGGTTTCCGGCGGTGTTGCTCGAAGGCACGAAGGAATTCGATCAGACTCCTACAATCGGCCATCGGATTGAAACAAGCGAATTCGATCAAATCGAATTGGATTGGACTTGATGCAATTGGCGGGGTAGATTGATCGGAGATCTAACCGATTGGGGAATTTGTTTGGCTTCTATCTGGTTGCTTCAGGGGTTGAGACTTGAGAGAGAGATTGGGATCACATTCAGTGACGTATGGAGAAGAGAAAGCGGCGAATTACTGGGCTAGAGGTGGAAATGGAAATAGAAGAGAAAAAATTTAGGAAATGGAAAAGACAAAAGTCAACTGAAGGAAACCGGGAAACTACGGAAAATATGTTGCTGCACACATTTTTCAGTTGAAATATGTGAACCGGGTCATCGTTGAAATAAATCACGGCAAAATAAACATCCATGTATACACCCGACACACGAGAAACCGATAATTTATGCAGGGAAACCGTAGATGTTAAGGTAAATTTTGACGCGCTAGTTAATAATAGCAATCCAACTCGAGAAATTTCTAGTAATTGAAGTATATGACGTGGAGATCGATTATTGGAGGAAATTTATCCTGATCGGATGAACAGATATCCACGTAGAAAATATGTGGAAAGTAGTAAAGAGAAAAGTGGAAATTAAAAATAATCACTTGTGGGGTAAGGAGCAGACCATTAATCGGCTTGGCACGGGATCTCGTTGATTTCATTGATTCGATATGAGAGAGGAAATGATGGCAAGACTCGAGAAAAAGAAAAAAGAAAAAAAAATATCCATTGCACTTTGCTGCGAATTCACATCCTCTCTCTTTACTGCACAAGAAATCTTTTGCAATTATTGAATCTGAATCATTCATTTTAACTTGGCACGAATTTCAAAGATCGATAATACTGTCCCCTATTTTTCACCGAATCTCAAACCGGCTGAGATTTAATCTCAAACCGTAAAGTGATACGCATCCTCTGTAGTAATAAAGAGGATACGAATCAGGACAACCTGATAAATGATTAACATTATTTATCGATATTTTTTTGTTGAGGATCCGGAACAAAAACATCCACCTACGCTTTTTGTTGAGGATCCGGAACAAAAACATCCACCTACGCTTTTACAGCAAAAGCGGAAGGAATATATATGAATGGGGTCAGTTGACTCTATTTAAAAAAAAATTATTTACATATGAATTTTTATATAATTTAGAGTAAAATACCATGATTATTGTAAATTGACTCTATTTTTAATATAAAAATTTATATATTTGATCCCATTATGTATTTGACCCTCATAGTTCAGAAGTTTGGCTTCGCCGCTGCTTTTACCAGACTATGTTTGCTATTAAATTCTAAAATATCGTTTCTCATTCTGTATGTATATTCTCCCACTTGTAAATTTCCGTGTACATCGTAAATTTTTTTTAACTATGCATGGTAATACCAACAAAAAAATACATATGTAAACGTACGTAAAGTTTGCTAATGTGTTTCTATTAACATTTCATAATCATCCAATCAAATTAATTTGCTGTTTTTTTTGGTTGAATGATGACATGGGAGCAGATATACTAAGGTCTGTGGCAGTCCGAAGAACGAATAAAAAGTTGGTTAAAAAAATAAAAATAATCAATCAATCAAGCAAAGATATATTTACTCTCGTAGTGGGAAGTTATGGGTTCGAAATATGAATGAAAAAATATTTTATAGTGATAACAATGATTTAAAAAGTATGTTGGATGGCTTGACCGCCAACTCTCTCATTCAAAAATAAATTAGAATTTTTTTAAGTATAACCCTTCAAAAACCTCAAAACTACAATTATTTTCTTCTAAAATTTATGATATTACTTTACTTTTTTAAGTTTCAAAACATCACAAATTTATTCAGTTTATTATTATTGTATTCAAATCCATTTTAAATTTATAATTATTTTAATATACCCTTTATTAAAAATAAAAAAATTATATAAGAGAAACTTTTAGTCATTTTAATTGACTGATTTGTGTGAGAGATGATTCATCACTCTATATATGGTGCACAAACAATGACATTTAAGCACATGCTTGTTAATTTCTATGTTAGTAAATTGACTCATTCGTCCTCAAAAACGGGCTAAACCAGAATATTTACATTTATCTTGAATATGCTACATATTTTGTATTTTTTAAATAAAAAGTAAACTGATTAACTACATAATGTAAAAATAAATTTTAATAAAAAATAATAAAGTTATGAGTTTTTAAAATTTAGTTAGACAAATATGTTATTATCAATTTTAAAATGATCCATAATTTAAATTTTAGAAAAAAATATATATATAAAATGCTCCAAAAAAATAAAAATAAAATACTTTCATCTAGTCAAAAGCAAAATACCTAGAACTTCTGTCATCTTCTCCCTCTTCTTTAGTTCAAGGCAAAAAGAGGTGGAACTATATTCTCCTCTCTCTCTCTCTCCCTTTCTCTTTGTTTATTTTTTTTAATTTTGAGAGCGATCGTCAAGGTCTCTCTCTCCCTTTCTAAAGTCGAGCGTCAAAATTATCCTTGCTTTACTCGTCTTGTTCTCCTCACCCTCTTCTTCTACCTATGTAGGAGCAAGTATGTATTGACAAAATTGGATGAGATCCATTGAAATTCAGAATTTTTTTAAGATGCAATTAGTGTAGGAAATTATTCATGCCCTTACCCATTTCGTCACGTCAAGTCGCGTGTGTTGATCATGTGATGTGACTCACGTATTGTGTGGTGTGTCCATTCACGTGATGTATCTTTCTTCAATCGAAAATGGCATGTCAGGACACGCCACACAAATTGGTCCAGTCAAGTTACATGATCAATTTTTCCAATATTATTTTGTTATTTAAATTTATTTTACACTAGTTTCTTATATTTTTTGCTTTTTTTTTCTAACAAACTTAAAACCTAAAAAAGTTTTATAAATTTTATCACGTGACCATAGCCATTTGCAACAATGTTGTCCTCTATTATTTAATTAGTTACTTCATGCCACGTTATGTGAAAAATATTCTAATCACTTCCATTCGTGCATATTTCGAGAAATAGTATTTCCTCGGAGTCAATTTTTTTTCATGACACAATCAACAAATTAAATCACAATGTATTACTTTATGCTTGTTACTTCAAGATGCAAACTACAACATTCTAAATACAGCTGGCATACTTTTAAAAGTACACGGAATGAATTTTATTTAAAGTTCGATTTTGGATTTGTATAATAGATGAAAATCATAGCTTAATTAATATAAATGATAATGGACCCGTTCTCTAGGGAAAGACGTAGTTTAATATCTGTTAAAAAAAATTCAAAATAGATTTCACTATAAATAAAGACTTATATATTTAAAAAAGTTATAATAAATAACTCCTTTCAATGTTTTTATTAATAAGTTCGTCACAAGGAAATGATAACGTCAAGTCTTATTATAAAATAAAAGCGCTTACTTAAAATCATAACTATACATCTTGCTGGTGGGGAGAGGGGGTGTCCGATGCCCATCGGACCAGAGTCTGTTCGATGAGTAGTTTCTACCGTTCAATTCACTTCAAAATCTGTGCACATCACTTTAATATCTGTGTTATTTGTTTTAATATCCGCACACACAGATCTTGAAGTAGATTGGACGGTAAAAACCACATATCGAACAGACTCTGGTCCGATGGACATCGGACACCCCCCTCTCCCTTCTTGGTCCCATTGACACAACATATAAAAAATCAAAAGCCTGGTTTTCATACAAGGTGCAAAGTAACCATCGAAGGGGCTCTATCTTCTTTCCTCCTGATGCTTCCATCGTTCCACGGTTCCATTATAGCATGGACTCTTTTGTCCTTTCTCGTTGTGCATCTTTGCTCTTTCCTTTTCAACTTAATAGCTACAGTTTCTGTATTTCAAACAACTTGATACCTAAGGGTTTTTCATCAAAAAAAAATTAAATAAAATAAAATTAAAAAGCTACATTTATGGATTCTCTGCGGCTGGTGCAAACCACAACACGTCTGTGAACGACAGTTTATGATAGAAGATGTGGATATTCTATTCAGGGACCAATTTACAGTCAAGTAAGAGGTTCTTAGGCACTCTAATGATTTAAAAAAATTAATCATGTAAATTAATATTTATTTATTTTTGTAGAAAAATACATAGTTTGGTCTATAGTAACATGGTTCGCGATATATTCGTGAATTATTTGCATTTTATTTGGATTTTTGACATTTCCAAACCGAACAATGAATAAAACGTAAAAAACGCAAAAAAAAAACGTATTCTTACGTTTTATTCGCGAATAAAATACAAATCACGAATTATTTACGAATAAAACACGATTGTTTTTGTTTTCTTGTAGCACCAAATCATTCCCGAATTATACTCAAATTATTCTCAAATCACGAATTTTTGACGCCGTCGAACCGAACTCGAACTATTAATTTGTCAATATGGTCAGCCTCTCATAAAATACTAAATGTGTGTTTCTAATTTAGTGATTAGAATTTCACATTATAATTGTGAAGACTTGAGTTCAAATTCCAATTACCACACATTATGTATTTTTATATTTCAACCCTCCAATCTGAATTTTCTAATTATGTCCATGATTTTATTTAAAACTAGACAAGTTGAATCCATTTCGATATGTGACACTCGTTACATAGTATAGCGATCTTCCAATGTTGCAGAAGATCAAAGGTGAAAGCTCCACTTTGGATCGATTACGATAGCCTCTGAAATCTGAGCTTGCTTTGCCAAGCCACAAATGCACGACCTAGACGTTACGGAAAAAGAGTACAAGTCATAAAAAGGTCTTTGGTTGTCCTGTGACATAAACCTGTGCATGCAGTTGTATTTCACTATTTCAGTGCAGATAGATGGTATAATAATTGATTAATTGTTGTTCGGTATCGGTCATGTAAATACAGGACCCTATTTGTAGCATTTGATACTGGTAACGTAGTTAGGGGCGAACTCAAGATTTTCGTCAGGGAGACAAAAAAATGCTGAATTGGATTTAAATAGCTAATTAAATTCAAATTTATTAACTAATTAAGTACTTAATAAAAATAATACTTTAATTTATACTTTTCAACAATTTGACTTGTAATTTCTGATATTTTAATCTATAATTCTAATTATTAATCATAATTGAAGAAATTTTTTTTTATTTTAACACTAAATTTAACCCAAACTACAATTTAAACATCCAACGGGGGGCAAAAAAATTTCCAAGAAGGGGCAGAGTCAATCGAAACGTCCCGACTTTCACTAAAACGCAAAATCCAGGAGGGCAGCTGTCCCCATGGATACACTTGGGTCCGCCCCTGAATGTAGTAACCTAGTGGTTAAGACGGTTGAATTTATTTTTAAAAAAAAAGTTCCGGTATGGAATATTTTATTAAATAGTTGATATACATTTAATTTGCTGATTGATTTTTGAAATAAAATTATATGATTTATAGAGTAATTTTGTTATCATTCGTGAATATTTTCTTACTAAAGTCGGGTACTAATATTAAAAACAAAGCTTTCCAACTTATGTTAATTTAATCGGTTGATAAAAATTAATTAATCATTTTTTTCTCATAAAATGTGATGTATTGGAACATTGCTTTTTTGTTGTATGTATAAAAAATAACTACTTGACAATAATAATTATTCTAAAATTTGTGACATTATTTTTCAAATCAATTCAAATCATATTAAAAACAAAAAAGTAAACATAGGCACGTTGTTTGATCGTATAGATAGTTTAACAATTAAATTTCGTACAATTTATATATTGTTTGGTGGTGCATAAAAGAATTAATTTCAAACCACTAAAACTTTAAAAGATTTGATGTACAGTGAAAAATAAATCGAATATCACAATATTTTATAAACATGACATGTGAATCACACAGATCATGTCTTTAATGTTAGATTTTAAATTATTATATTTTTAAATTTAAAATTATAAAAATAGATAAATATCAAATAATTATTTCTTCATGCATAACACCGCTACCACATTTTAAGTACAATTACTGCTCAACTTATTTAGTTGTTTTAAAAGTGCCACAACGCAACCATTGGTGGATTAGGTGGAGTACATGAAGTTACTAGTCTAGAAAAGAAGATGACTACGGACTTTGAAAAATAAGAGGTCGGACACTTGCTATAGGACAAAAACACGAAGAATAAAGTGTTTTTATTTGAACCGGTCAGCAAACATCACACAAGAATAAAATGGTATCATATTATACTTATTTTCTCGAACAAGTGTTTGCTTTCTAAACATTCGATAATTTTTACAAGTATATCATTATAAATCTCATTTGAAAGAGAAAATTATATAGAAAACGTGCGTGGTTTTAGATTTGAATTTTTTTTTACAGATTGTCAGAAATATTAGTTAGATTGAAAGGAAAAAAAAAACAAACCATCTCTAAAAACGTGTAAAATATGGCAAGTGATGTGTCTAGTTTTTTTATCTTAATGTGCAGACTTTAGTTGAATACTTTTTTGTCTTATGATGAATACATTTGTGTTTCAAATGAATACTATCGGACGATTTTATGGTCCGCATCTTTTTTTGCGCGATTAACGCGTTTTCTCAGTTGTTTACGTTTTGTAGAAGTCGTTAAGATGACGGGGAACACTTAGGGAACTGATTCACGGGAGAAGATATAATTATCCTTTTTATAATATTTGTATGTACTAAACATTCTCTAATTTTTACAATTATTTATTTTTCTATTGTGTAATGGTTGAATGTACATTGTGCAATAGTCAAATGTGTATTTTGATCATTCGATTAATAAGTTCGAAAGATTTAAGTACGTTTTCATTCGATCGAAAAATGTGACACATGTAATAGTTGTTTCGTACTGAAGTAGAAAAATATTCACTACACAATGAATAAGTGTGCATCGAGCAATAGCTAAATATGTATTATAAAATATTCATATATAAATTCTGAAATCTATGAAAAAAAAAGTGAAATATATATATAAAAAAAAAAAAAAATCCATTTGTGGGGAAGTTCTGCGTCATTGG
Organism: Carex arenaria; assembly: GCA_964058825.1. Taxonomy (NCBI): domain Eukaryota; kingdom Viridiplantae; phylum Streptophyta; class Magnoliopsida; order Poales; family Cyperaceae; genus Carex; species Carex arenaria. The sequence continues at coordinate 290,975 of CAXKVW010000072.1, forward strand.
TAGACTGAGGGAATTTATGTTTGCTTTTCACGGGCCTCACTGATTCAAGCAGGGAAGAAGGGTGTGGGATCTGGACACGGCCTAAAATATTAGAAAATTGTTAAACGGGCTGAATTCAAAAAAGTTTAGCCTTATAAGGCCCATAAATTGCAAATAAAAATGACAGGCCTTCCTTTCATTCTTAAGTCATGCGAAATACCTTTTTTTTTTTTTTTTTTTTTTTTTTTTTTTTTTTTTTTTTTTTTTTTTAACTTGACACTGCCAAGGTACAAGTGATGCAAAATAACTTGGTGCCCCGGGCCATCACGAATCCGTATCCTCGCAGGTACCATAGAAGATTTACCTCACTTTATGGTTTGAGATTAATTCTCAGTCGTTTTGATATTCGGACTAATACATGGGGTAGTATTATTAGGATTTGAGATTTGTGCAAAGTTAAAATTAACAGTCCAGATGCACTAATCGTAAAAGATTCCCTTGTCAGGTACCTGGGAGGATGTGAATTGGGCCATCACCTCCGGTACCGAATGTAAACTATCAGAGATAACTACTCTCTGGACCTTTTTTCGGCTTATAATTTTTTATAACTACGGACTTAGTGCATCGATACGAGCTCTTCTTCGTAGAGAGACGGATGTTCAATTATCAAATATAGCATCTAAAAGATATATGCTAGAATGTATCATAGCCCTATAATTACATAAAAAAAGCTACTAATTTTTTTTAAGATTCTTCTGAATTTTTTTTTTTAAAGATCGGTAGGCAATTATCTATCAACACATATATTTACAGAAAAAAAATCAACGCAAAGCCAATGATGCAAATTTAAAAGCAAATTTTATTACATGAATAAAAAAGCAAACTAACAAAAATAGTCATTGTATGAAGCGTGGATTCTTTTTTTCTTTTTTTTTTCTTTTTCCTACTTTATAAAAAAGATTCAACTGAAGCATGAATTCGTATTTTCTGCATTAACGGAATGTGCGTTAATGGATCTGGACTGTCCAATTCAGAACCACATTAATATTAAAGGGCCCCGTGCGTCATTGGCTCCGATTCTGATTAGACAGCCGAGATGAATTAAACTCAAAAATACTCTTTTGAGTTAATGGAGAATATGCGGACTAGAATTCAATTGGAGAGGCTCATATAAGATTTGTTTAGCTAACAATATGACTGCCTATACTTTTCAACATCACTTAATAAGAGGCCTAATTTCCAATGGTTAATTTTTTGTTGGGTCATTCTGCTCACAGTGAGAGAGAGTGAGTGAAATTAATAGATGGCCAAATTCATATTTTTTCTATTGTCATGGTAAAACGATGTCAGAAGGGAAAAAAAACATCAAGGCCTCAAGGGTGAGAAGAACTAAGTTCCTATCAGCAATATAATATTTTTTTTAAGGTTAGCTGGCAAGGCCTGCTAACGAATATATTAGATTAAAAAAAGTTTATGCAGAGTTTTTTAATTAGATTAAGTAGCTATCACAACAGACTTGAATAGAAAACAAAACCACAATAAGTGCATGTGAAATCCTCCCCTACGCCATCAGCAGTACATTTAATGTGTCATGTTTTCAACCTTCTCCAATTCAATATTCCTTTCATTAATCAGACTAACATTCTTTTTTTATTTTTCTTGCTAACAACCAAACTTATGATGAGGGAAGAGGTTCATAGTGATGTCAGATTCTAGGCACCTAGTTACGTTAATGTGTTTCCATTTTTACTATATTTTATTTATTTTCAGTTTCAAACCGTTCAATATTATTTAGAAGCCAAGACTTTTATATAAGCCACTCTCGGAGCGGAGTCACTTTCGAACTATGGAGGTCAAACATATAATTTTTTTTTTGCGGAGTCAGATTTTTGAATTATAGAATCAATTATATAAAATTTTTCGCAGAAAATGGAGGTTATTTTTACCATTTCATGATATTTTATTGTAAAATATAACAAAATTACATATTAGTAAAAAAAAATTAAAAATAGAGATCAATTGACTCCATATAAGCTTACTAAATCTGTCTCTGAGCCACTCATTTACATATTTAACAATAATTCCTTTATTGCTCAGAGAATCTACTTTTAAATGTTAGTGCACATATAACAAGACTTCCTTCGTATTACTTCGAAGACTAATTTAAATGTTAGTGCACATCTAACAGGAATTGTACCAAAAAGATTAGATGCTTTTCTTAGGATCCATGTAGCTCTTCAAATCTAAAATAAGAACTTCAGGTAATGTTTGATTGCTACTTAAAAAAAATTATTCTCTCTTACTTCTCATATTTTATATTTTAAATCGTATTTGATAACTTAAGATGTGATATAAATAATATATCTGATGTTGTAAAATGAATAACTACTTATGATAATGAGTCCACGTAAGTATGAAATAAGTTAATCTACCTAAAAAATGAAATAACTTATTGAAAATTAATTCAGATTATATTTTATCTTATTTCTTTACAACTTGAGTACGAAATAAGAGATTTATTCTACCTCTTACTTTGCAATCAAATGATAGAAGTAATTAACAAATAACAACAACAGGGGCGGATCCAGGATTTTCGTGGGGGGGGGGGGGATATCGAATAGGATTTAAATAGCTAGTCGGGTTCAAATCCATTAATTAATTAAATACTTAATAAAAAATAATATTTTAATCTATATTTTTCAATACTCTGACTTGTAATTTCTGATATTTTAATCTATAATTCTAATTATTAATCATAATTAAAGAAATTTATTTTAATTTCAACTCTAAATTTAACCCGAACAACAAATTAAACATTCAGCAAGGGGCAAAAAAATTTCCAGGGAGGAGCAGAGTCGATCGAAACGTCCCAACTTGCACTAAAACGCAAAATCCAAGGGGAAGCAGCTGCCCCCCGATTCAACTTGGGTCCGCCCCTGAGCAACAATGGATGTGAAATGAACAAGTGGCACCAACTGTACAATGCCTTGTTTTTGTGGGTTGTTCTTATCCTCTGCAGCATGCCCACTGATACAGTGCCAAAGGCGTCCGGATCCAAATTGAGTGCCTTTCATAATGCAACAACTGGCGCTTCTCCAATCTCCAGTAGATAAAATGAAATAATGGATTAGTAATTTAGTATATATTATAGAATAAAACAGGGGTCTGGTCCCCGGTAATAAAGGCTGAAAGCTCTGATCTTGGAAGATTATAGATACCAGTTAGGTCAAATCTTATTCTTTCTTTTTCTTAATGAAAGTTTATATATAGTACAGGGTTTACTCGCGACCAATGATGGGGATCGTGGATATGACGGTTCGTTGTATCTCAGCCGTCCAATTTTTTCTTCTTGATAGCGCTTGATAGCGGCGCGTGGCGTGGGACTGAGGCTGAGTCAGATCCAAATCAAAATCCACCACCATTATTCCGAGGCCAGTTTATCCGTAGCCTTTGTTACACAGTATCTATGTAAATTCATGTCGTGCTGTGATTAGTCACTATGGATTACAGGTTCGTTTGGATGAATCAAGAATAATAGCAAGAATAGAGCTATTCTCAATTTTAAAATAGTAGTTATTCCAATATTTTGTAGGAATAGTAGAATTGTGGGCTATCTCACAAAAGACAAACAAAAAATAGTGATTATTCGTTAATCCGAACACACCCAAATGCCGGATAGTAGCTCGGAATAGTGCTAATCCGGAATAGTAGCTATTCTTCACCCAAACGTGAAGTGTGGTGATTAAAATTTTTACATGGTGTGTTGTGCTGTGATTAAATTTAGAAAATTAATCGCGACATGTTAGATGACATCACACATTGACTACACGTGTCACGTTTGTCATGTTTAATCATATATAATTATTTTTTTCGTAATTTATGTTAATTTATATACGTATTGATTTCATTATCTAAAAGGTGTAAATTACTAATTAATCAATACTATATGAAAGATGGCACAAGTTTTTAAAAAAAAAAAAAAAAAAAGGCAAAAGCCCATTTCATTTTATCATGAAATAATAATTATAGGAACCACAGTATAAGAGATTCCAGCAATCAAAAGATGCTGTCCCACACCTAGCCAAGGTGTATATACCAAAAGCACATCAAAATTAAGATAACAACCAATCTTATGATCCAAGCTTTGGATACTGCTAAACGCTAAAAGTAGACTAGGTTAGCACTAACTAAACCATATAACAGAATGTTAATACTATAGGCTAAGTATAACAAGTGGTCAACAAATGTCTTCATGATACAGCTACTGTCTCTAGTGGTTGATACAGAACTATATTCATGGGCATGTAGTGATCTAAGGGAATCCCACCTTTATGATAAATATTATATATTTTGTATAATTTATACTTTTAAGGACAAAATTTAATACATGCCCTATCTAAAATCTTTCATTTAAATATATATACTCATCTAAACATCATAATCAGATAGTTCCCGGCCGGCCATCAAAATCTCATTGCCTTTGATATTCTCATTAAATTAACATAACCTTTGACTAAATAAACAAATGACAAATTTGCCCTTTCTGAAAAATTCGCTACTTTCTGAAGGGAGAAAAAAACATCGATGTCAGAAAAGATACTTGATTGTGTGCAAATCTATTAATTTTCTTTCTGGAGCTCCATTTGACTCAAAAAGATACCAAGTTTTTGACTGAAATCTCTTCATCAAATAAATGGAAGTTCAAAAGGCAATGCATATGTCAAAACAGAAATTCGTTGCCGAAACCTTAAGTAACGTGTGATAGCAAGAATAAAATTAAAAGAATTTCGAAATCAACAAGTAATGTGGTTACTGTGTTTCTTATCCTGGATGTTGCTACTGTGTTTCTTATCTTTAAACAGCAACGTGCTCAATTAAGACACTCCAAACTAATGGTGGTACAACCTATATATTAGACCACTATCTAACCATGCATAATATTATCCAAGGGCAAAGTTGTCATTGTAACATTCAATCAATTCACAATTTGAATTAACCTGAGTTGTTTAATCTCAAAGGTGAAGAAGTTTTGATGAGTATGTACCCAATTTTGTCATTAATAACGATAAAAAAATCATCATCTATAAATTTGTATTTATCAAAGATAATGATATATATGAAATAGATCTAATCCATATATTTATCTAATAAATTAATGGACAAAAAACATTATATGTACTTGTCCTTATTAAATAATTGGATAAACAAATTTCATCACCTCTTGCTTAGAGAAATGAGAAACTACATGATATCCAAAAATTAAATCAGAGGATTCAAATCTGCTCATTTTATTGGAGAAAAGTAGAACTCTCCTTTTAGAGAGAGAAAAAAGAGGAGTGAAAGAAAAAAAGAGAGGAGGGTCCTCATTTTCTTCAAGAAAGATAGAGAATTTGGTTCTGAGTTAGGAGTATTGCAAGAAAATGAGTTTGACTTAAAAAAAAAATTAGTCAGATTAGGAAGAAAATTAGTTGAAAAGAAAATGAGTAGACAAATTTATCCATCAATAAACAATGTTAAGAGAATACACAGACAAAATTATTATTCAAAATTCAAGGGGAGGCAATTGGACCTTACTAAATCTGTCATATATGACGCCCCTAGGTAGCCATCTAGTATTACTATTACAGTGGATCTGAGACAGTGGCAGGGCCAAACTTTCAAGTTATGAAGATCAAACGTGATATAAGTCAATCATATAAAATTTTCATGCCGTGAATGGGAGTCAATTTTCCATTGACCTATAACATTTTACTCTATATAATGTTAGAAAATAAGGTACACATACAAATTTTTTGAAAATAAATGAGGGTCAATTGACATCCATTCATTCTATATGACTTCACTATTGATTTGAAAAATACTTCAAAAGTTGGCCTTTTTCATAATATAGTTATGTTGCAAGCTTTAAATTATGCATATATATACTCAAGGGAAGCCTCATGTGTATTGAATGGAGATTAATTAGCTCTTAATTATTTTTAACTTTTTGTATTTATATATAATTTTTTTATATAGTTTAGAGTAAAAATACTATGAATAATGTAAAATTGATCTCATTTAGCATTAAAAAATTTATATAATTGATTCAAATATGTGTTTAACCCCGTAGTATGAAAGTTCGCCGCTTCTATACTTTATGTACAATTATTGAATCAATGGGATCAATTATTGTATGTACTAGTCGACTAAGTATGATTACGTACTAAGATATTCTCTTAATCTATTATACTGTTGACAAGGATCGAACCCAATAATTTCTATATAGCGTCAATTTTTGGAACACCTCATGACTATTTGTCAAGTGCTTTAATATTGAATTTTGAGTATTTCAATGTGTGAAACAAGAGTGCTTTAACATGTTTTAATTTAAAATAAATTTAAATAGCTCCGTAGATGCTTAAAATTTTTAGCATCAAAATTAATATCTACTTTGGTCATATTTTTGTTCTTACTTCTTCATGTATAAACAAATATTAATTAAAATGAGGACATTTTGATTTTCCAACAATATTTCATCTAATTTGTCTAAAAGTAAACTAAGTTTTGATATGTCTTCAATTATAGGTCGCATTTCACAAAAAAAAAAGAAAGAACAGAAAGTCAATTTAGCAAAAAGAAAATTTTTTTTGTAAGGATAAGCATTTTTAACATGCCCATTTGCATTAGCAAAAAATATAATTACACCCCAACAATATTCGATTCTACTCACACGGTTACACATAAAACTGATCATTAGCTCCCTTTGAACAAAAGATGAATGATCCCAGACCAGACGTTTATTCCAATATTATAGCAGATGCCTACAACTAATTAAGACTAACTGGAGACGTTGATTTTATATATTATCGAGAAGTGTTTCTGTTTGTTCTATATATAAAACATTTTAGTATGAAGTAATAATATATAGAAGTCCTTTAATTTATTTTCGGTATAATGATGTATTTCAAACATCTGATATCTCACGTAATAATGTTTTTGTTACTGATACTATTATTTGTTTTAAAATTCAGCTAACAAAAGTTCCAATTGCAAAATCTTTAATATAAAACTGGTGGTCATGCAGATATGATAGCACAAATTGACATGAATGCCACTCAGATATTAACTTTTAGAGGTTTACCCCAATATATATATATATATCCATGTTAATTATCTTTGCTAATTAACTTATAATTAAGAGATGCATACATCACAAAATTTCGATGATACAGCTCCAGACCTCTTGCTACATCGCATAAATAAAATTTAAAGTACTCAAATCTATAGCTATACCCATCAAATATACTAATAAACATCTAATATTTATTACACTAATTAATTAAGCTCTCCCCGGGCTTCTAGGATCGTGCCGTGGGTTTGCGCCTGAACCCGGGTAGTCGTTTATCTCAATATCCATTCTCGCCATTTTTTCTCCAAGATTTCTTTCTTCCTTTATTGGTATTGCCTGTAATTAATTAGCATTGGACCATTAGTCAGTTATTATTATGTTTTTTCATATTAATAGTGTTCCAGGTAGATTTGCTACAGTATCATCATGACTTTAATGCCATACTTGTAATATCTCTGGTACCAAGCCCTGTACCGGGGCAATAATGGATTAAAGATTGGAGTGATGCTAGGGTTCAATAAATTAACCACAAAAGGTACTAGTGACTAGCTAGTCAATCTACTTTGGATGCTATAGATATCATTTTTTGATAGAAAAGCTTGCCATCTATATCCGATAGAACATAAAAAGGAGCATATTCGTTGATAATATATCTTTAAGATATGTTCAAGGTATCTTTCATTTTGTCTTTCCAATCAACTGTTTTGTGTACTGTTCACACTTCTCGCACTCGCAGCATATGAAGACAATATCTCGTGACTTACATAAAATTAACACCGGCCAAAATCCAATCCCAAGAAATTGTTCTTGGTGAAGTTTAAATAAGAAAAAGACAAACTTGAAAAAGAAAATAATAATTTGAAGAATACTTGGTTAATTTCTCTAGAAGGAATTTTTGAAAAAATAAATCTGTGTACAGTGGCCGTTTATTAAACCAATTAATAGACCGGGTCAGGTTATTTCCAAGCTCAACACGTGGATCCACCTGAAGACGACGTAATTAACAAAATTTATACATATATTATACCTTTACTAGCGATATCAACGAGGTCTTTTTCATTGTATATTTAATTGGCACAGAATAGGGGCAAACAAAATCATTCAAGTAATTAAATTTATTAATTATATAGAGACAGACCTGATTTGCAATCTCTGCAGCTGGTAAGTTTTGATTCTTCAGTGCAAGGTTTCCTACAATGCACATGCATGTCTTCATGTTAAAAAAATTAGCACACAAAGGATCACAATTTCATCAGGAAAAGGAACTCAAAATTAAAAAGGAAAAGCTCAAGAGAATAATCAAAGAAGCAGAGCATTACTTGATAGAGGCACAGCTGAGAGAGGTAGGAGGTGTGACAGCACGAGAAATAGTGCGAAGAGCTTTAGCAAATACCTTCTATTCTCCATTATTCCTCTCTAATCTCCAAGTAGATATAAAATACAGCTAGACCTTACTAGTAATGGAGGCTAATAGCAATCTAGTAGGCAAAGGGTGTGTAAACCAAAATTTATACAAGTACCTAAAGGGAAAAGGTCCCACTAAGTCTCTCTCTCTCTTGAAATCCACTCTGTCTCTCTCTCTCTTTTCACATACCAAAGTCAACTTTGTTACTTATTTTTATTTGTAGGTTACGCCTGTTCTTCTATGATGGCACAATATGACCAATACATGTACTAACAGAGATGTATCTATCCTTGAAAGCTTTTCTCCTTGTCAGTCTTCCTTGTGTGCATCAGTGTATTTGTGTGTTGGAGGTATTTTTTATGGACCACTTTGACTGGGCATAAAGGCATGAATTGATAAAACCCCACAAGCACACAGAATTCAGATCCAGTGAAGTAACCCAATCTTTGGGTTTTAAAACGGGACCGTCTGATTCGAATTCCAGACAATCCATCCGGATTTGGAGTGCACACATCCCAAGAATGAATTCAAATCCCTAGACGATTTCGAGCGTCAGATTCGAATCGGACAGTCTCGATCCAAAACCCAAAAATTAGGTTACTTTAGGGGATCCGGACCCGGCATAGTGTGGAGTTAGACCTAACTGATATATGTGGATGCCTTTTTCCAATGTCAATGCTTCTCATGTGCAGCACTTCAGATATATGATATATACCACAATGAACAAGACAATTGATATGTAAAAAGAATTTCACAGCTGTATTGCAATGTTTCATGAATAACCTCTTTTGTGAGGATATATTTTGAGCAAAAAAATGATGACTAAGTACATCCCCCACACCCACAAAATATATATATTAAATAAAAAGATAACGGTTTGGGCTCTAAACTGTTCTCCTTTTTATTCTGAGATTTTTGTTTATAAGGGAATTCAAATGTTGATCAGAGTTCCTTGACCAGACAGGCACCTGTATTTCAGATAAAACCAACATAAAGTTACTTTGAGTAATATAATTTTCTCTGGAGTAGTTTTCCCGTTTTATTTGAGAAGCTTTTAAAAGCGCACACAGTACTGCTATTAGTTATGACTTTATGCACGCGGTAGATGGAGAGATTTCTATGGATTAAGCACCAGTATTCGGTTTTGATTTGATATGAGGCCAACTAGAATTACCAAAAGAAAATGAGTTGATGACACAAATTGAGTGAGTAATCACATAACATAATGAACTCGCACCAACTAATAAATGACTAAGATCCTTGCGAGGAGTTGTGTGAGTGTACAAAGCATTTTTCATTAAAGAACTTCCATCTGATGATTATTTTTCTATTGTTTTTATTAAATAAAAATTTATTAAATTAGTTACCTGAAAGCTGGTATTCGAAGGAAACAATTGGTCCAGAAATTCTTTTGTATTATACATACTATTCTCATTGTTTATAAAGAATCCTCAATTTCAGTACCTTCCTGTCAGGATAATTTCCAGTACCTGTCTAATTCCTAATTTCAAACTCAAAATGTGCTTTTGTTGTTATAAATTCAAAGTTTGTGAACTGAAGCTGATAATTAAGATTCTACTGGTATAGCTTAGAAAAAAGAGTAGTAGATGTTTGGTGGGAAAAAACTGGAACTGATAAGAAAAAAATATAGTTTATTGAAGATGTTCGGATCCAAATTCAAAATTTTAGTTACTTTTGGTGACATGAATTCCTGCCCTCCTTCCTGGCTAAGGGAACTGGTACGGCTACTGAAATGCTGGTACAGCATTGAATACAAAAACTGGTATGTCACTGGATTCGTCCAGTATTACCTCAATAAAAACTGATACTGACAAATAACTGGAGTTGTTCTGTCATCATAGCAAAGGGTCAAATATATTGATTTAATTAATAGTTAGAATGTAACAAAACGTGGGACCCACAGAATTAGACTCAGTTAGATAAATCTCTTAAGAAATACACCTATAAGACCATGTTGAAATCAGTTGATGAAAAACAGTAATAACAAATCAATTTTCTCCAAATTATCTCTTTTAAATCCTTCATAAGTCATAACCGCAAAATAAAAAGAAATTGCAAGAGCTGCTTACCAAAAACCATACATGATAACGTTCGTATTAAATTGAGAACCCTGGGAGTTACTGACAAGCGACCCTTAGAATATCAACAAATTCATGAGGGTCCCAGGCATAGTGACAAATCAATTATTTGGGTTCGGTTCAACGAGGTCAAAAATTCGTGATTCGGGAATAATTCGGATATAATTCGGAAATAATTCGGTATTATTCGGATCAGAGATCTCATTTCTGTAAGGGAGCAAAAACAAAAAAATAAAATTCTGGAAAAAATTTGGGAAAAATTCTGGAAAAATTGGTAAAATTCGCGAATTATTCAGGAATTATTCGGTCAAAGTTCGGTCAACCGAATAATTCGACTTTCCGTTCAGCATCACAAAAAAACCGAATAATTCGCGAATCTTGTCACTATGGTCCCAGGTAGCTGCAACTCGGCTGGTTGTGACAGGATGGACTCAGCCACAGAAAATTCGACTCGACTTCGATGGATTTGTGGGCCCACTGAGCGGAAAGTGGGAGGTCACGTTTCAAACGACGGAAGCAAAGGGGAAAGAAAGTCTTCACTCTTCACTAAAAACCAAAATTTGATAGCAACCCTCCAAATAGGGCGATTTCTCCAAAGAGAAAAACAAATTTAAAACAAGGAAAAAGTAATATAGAGTTCTGGTATTATATATCATGTGTGAGATGCATTGGTCCCATCTAGTTGACTACCTGGGCTCATTGTTAATCTTTGGTTTTGTTCTCACATCAATTTTTAATGTCTTTTTCTAGAAAATAAATAAATAATACATCTATAACTTATTTTGTGTGTTATGTAGGGTATGCCCTCTAGAAACTGCCATGCATCTGTTTTTTCAATGCAGTTACGGAATTCGGGTTTGAGGCAAAATTACCAGTACATTAGGATACCGGGTACTGACAGTTGCGGACTCAGTGCAAAATACTTGGCAAAGGTCTCTAAGGAATTTCAGAGGAAGAATTTTGAATTGGAAAGTGAAAGGCCCAGTTCTCCTCCTCTGTATATGCTAGTTCATATGGCGCCAACGAAATGAAAAAAAATTTAGAGGGAAGTTAGTACCACCAGAGATGCTGACAGACAAAATTTTGCAAGAAGCAGAACAGTGGTATAAGCACTGCTAAATTGATAGGCTGATGGATGTTCTTTCTGTTTTTGAGATGCTGTAATTTTGTTGATACACTAGTCAGGGTTGATGTATGATTTTATTTTCAACTTGGTAGCCTCTACTAAGCTTTCAAAAAACAAAAAGAATGTATGATTTGATCCTGTACCGCCAAATATCAACTTGTCCATTGGTACAGTGTAATCAGTACAGTAGATTTTCTTATACAAAAATTGAATATACTAGAGTTAGATTCTACGTATAGTAAATTATTCTGAAAAAAAATGTATGAAATGTTATTTTTACTACTATAGGACTGAGTGGCAAGTGCAAGAGAAAAAAGAAACAAAGATAAGTACTAAACAAGCTAGTAAAAATAAGTAACCATACGACAAACTATTTTTCCAATCAAACACGGGAAATTATAGGCTTTTCGAGTTATATTACCGCAACAAGCACATGTTATTTAACTAAAAAAAAAATTCGAGGTTTAATATGTTACAAAAAAGCGAAAAAGTTACTAATGCAACGTATAAAGTATATTAAATATCAGTGTGACAGTGTCATTATGATTTAATCATTTTACTAGTTAAAAATAAATAGGAGCAAAGCGAGAAAGTACATAAACAAATTTTCTTTCCTCGATGCGATCCAGGCGTAGTTGGATATTAAGAAATGTCCTGACCGTCGTAAATGGATGTACAGACTACAGACCAAGAAAATTCATAGTAACATGATTCGCGTTTAATTTGCAAATTATCTGCTAATTAAACGGATTTGAGCCACCAACGTATCAAACAACGGATTAAACGATAATTCGCAAATTAACAGATTATTGCGAATTTTATGAATTTTACGTTTTATTCGCATTTTTTGAAATATCACACGTGAGGAGAGAGGGAAATAGTTTCGCATGCCAACTTCACTTTTTTTTTAAGTGAATTACGTGGGTTAGTAGTAATGGGGGTCACTTTACACTTGTAAGTTAGTAGGATAGATTGGTTTATGGTTTAGGGTTTAAGGTAGGTGCTCTTTTTAGATTTTATATTGCTACTAATTTTGTATCCATTGATGTATGCATTATATCAAAGGCATGGGCTCCACTTTACAGTTCACATTGCTAACCAACACCATTAGTGATTTTAATTTTTTTTTGTTCTTTTGTGAAACTAAGATTTTCAATTCGGATTTAATATATAATTCTGAATTATTTTCGAATTATATTCGAATTATTTTTGAATCACAAATTTTGTATTTCGCCGAACCAAATCTGAATTATTCATTTGTTACTGTGCCAAAAATAGCAGGACCGGTGAACTATCTTTCAATTTACAGTAGACCCAACATGATAAAAGGTACAAACCCACAGTGGGGTAAGCACGTGTCACGAAATGCTTTGCTTGAAACGCATCTGCGGGTCCCACGACTCCCACCACTCAAGCAACTCAAATTTTGAGTTTAGATTCTGACTGTTCGATCAAAATCCAGGCAATCCAGCCGAGAAGGAATGCACATGATTATTTAATGTTCGTGCCAAAACAGATCTGACGGTCCAGATCTAAACTTAAAATTTAAGTTACTTTAGGTGATATGAATTCCCTGAAATTTTTTTTTTTGATTTAAAATTCCCTGAAATTGTTTCCCCTCAAGAATGAATTCGCATCCTCTGAGATATCTCATATGTTGCGTGACTTTTTGGAAATCTCAACCAATCAGGGGCGGAAGGTAATATAACCAAAAGGGACTAAGTCACTTCTATACATAAATTTGTAATTTTATTCATTAAATTTTATAATTTTTATATATATTAATATTTTTAACTTCCTCTACAAAATAAAATATACTACACTTTATTTTCTAGCTTCTCTCATCTCAACTTTCTAATTCTGTTCCTGTCAACCGTTCAAATATGTTCTGCACGAATCTCTAAGCTCAAATAACACTGACCCTGCGTCATCCCCGAACAGGCGCCGAACACACCGGTCACGCAAAATATGAGATATCTCAGAGGATACGCGCTCCTCAAGCATGCAAATATGCAATACATAAAAGAACTGTCCGGATTTAATTTCAGGCCTAAAGAAAAATGGTGCCTATTGTAAGTTTGTAACTATAAACAACGGTAAAAATTTAATAATTCTACCTCAGGTAACACGAGGGGATGCGGATTCTCCCTCCTCTTAATGCTCATCACTTTTAGGAGTATAATTGGTAATGTTGACTAGGGCTCCACAAAAAATTCGTAGTTTGTGATTCGATTCAAATTTGATTCAAAAAAATTGGTAAAAAAATTGATTTGAAATAGATTGAAATTAATTCAAACCAAACTCAAACTGGACTTGGTTTGTTCGAAATAGGTTCGCAAACTATTCTAATTTGAATCTCAAAATAATGTGAACCGTTGATTTCGCCAATGACTTATATTCGCTGATGACTTAAAAGTTAAAATATAAGGTCGCTTAACCATAAGTTATAACTCGTAAGTCATAACTCTCGCTCTCAGTTATAAAATAGACGACTTTCACCTCTCGCTCTTGGCATCTACGACTCTTTCTTGTCGTAAAAAAATTCGTAAAAGATTAAAAATTGAGTTCGTAAAAAATTCGATTCGAAATTGATTCAAACTAAATTTAGATCGAAATTAAATCAAACTCAAACTGGGGTAAGTTCGATTCGATTAGATTCGTTTGTAGCCCTAATGCTGACATATACAGGGCGGACCCACATGGTATGCGGGGGGGGGGGGGGGGGGGGGGGGCTCCTCCTGGATTTTGATTCCCCCTCTAGAGTTTGAGTTTTAGTAGAGATATCTATCCTGGTCGACTTTGTTTCTCCTGAATTTTTTTTGTCACCGGGTTAAAATTAAAATAATTTTTTTTAATTATGATTGGCAATTAGAATTATAAGTTAGAGCATCAGAAATTACAAATCAGAGCATTGAAAAGTATAAGTCAAAATATTGTTTTTATCGAATACTCAATTAATTAATGAGTTCAAACCCGATTTGATAATATTTTGCACTTATGACAAAAATCTTGAAATCCACCCCTAAACCTACAACTGCTTAATGAAATTGTATTTGCCAACCGTTGTATTCTTTTATTGTGGACTATATGCTTTTCATTTTGCAACTATTAAACACAGTGTTCTAAATAGCTAGCTATAGCGCCGCTATAGCGGTTTTGGACCCCATAAACTAAGCTACGGAGTACAACTGCGCTATTCGAGCTACGGCCGCTGTAGCGCGTAGCGGATAGCGGAATAGCGGTCCGCTATGCTACATGGGCTTATTTTTCTATTTTTTTCAATTTAAATGGGCTTTGTGTCTCAGTCTGACTAATATAAAGAATGGTTGATTTGAATATGTAGTAAATGATACTTAATATATGATAGTAGGATATTTTGAATAGAAAATGTATCGATAGTTTATGAATTATAGAATTAGAGATATTTTGAATGACAATTTGGACTTTGTATTCGTTCAATATGAATATTATAACTTCTTAATCAATTTGGTTTTTTTTGTTACTCTATAAGATTTTATAGATAATGTTCATTATTAGTAGAAATATAAAATATAATTTTTAAAAAGAAACAAAACGTCATGTAGGAAAGCTTTCGCTATAGCTTTTTTTTTTTGTCTCCCCGCTACGCTGCTATAATCGCTATTTAAAATTTTGATTAAACATAAAGAGAAAAGAAGGGAAATTACTAAACTATGTTTGGTCGTTTCTGTTTTCTACCGGCGGCTGCTTAATTACCTGCAAATTAGAAATTTTGATATATTTTTTTAAAGATCACATGTTCGAAATATATAGTGGCCGTAATATTAATGAGGCAAGTTGAAACTCAAATCTTCATATCATGTTAAAAAGGAAGTTTGACAATCTTTCAAAAGATAAGTCCATAGCTAATATCTTAGCTTATCTAGACAAAAAGACGCTCAAATTTTCCAAAAGGCACCGGAGCAAAGTATCCTCTAAATTCTTGACTTCTAAATTTTGACACGGCCCACTAATTCTCTTTTTAAACAGCAATTTTTCCTTAAGAGTGGACTAGTGGAGTGTGACCGTGAATTCAAAAGACATGCATACGCACTACAATCAGATGGATGCTTACTTAATTAGTCACTCGCAAAATCTAGTTATATAAACCCGTTATGTAATTCGTTTTGCTCTTGTTCAAAACATTTCGCTATTGAACCTCCGTAAATATCTCTCAGCTCGTTCGTTTTGTTTATGGAAAGTCATTGCTAATTGGTGCACTTGTTATCGTTTAAAATTCAACCTTTATGCTGTCATGCATGATTTGTTGATATTTTTTTTCAGCCTCTTTTTACCATTAAAAGTGGCAGAGCAAGTGAGTGACGTTCTTAACACGCACTGGTGTCTTCTTGCTGCCAAAGAAAGTGCTTTCTAGCTATAATCAATTACTTCATTAGATATTTGCATCATTGCATGCAGTGTTCTTCAATGGCGCCATCATTGTAAAATCAATGGTCAAGAATGCAATAAATCCTCAAAGATTAAAATGTAAAAAAAATAACATGAACAAAATTGATCTTCAATCTGTGTAATTGCATCTAAATAATCCGCCCCGTTTGATCTACCAAGAGATGATTGAGTCATAATTGGATAAACACCATGCTCTCACTAAAAGTCCATATCTGCTGCAAGTACGCAAAATAACAGGCCGTATTATCTGATGTAATAACGGGCCCAATGTTAGCCCATCTAATTTTTCGAACTTGGACCCGTAGAGATATTTTTTCTCCCTCGGTGGTAACTGGTAAGCATCACGTTCTGATGTTGAGCACGGTGATACTGTTTAAACCTACAACAGTACAGCCGAAGTCTCTCTCTCATGGGTGGGGCGGTCAAGGTGCTCTCGCTCCTCTCAGCACCATTGCCTCTCCTCCCGCGCCGCGCCACAGCCTTCCTCTGCCTCTCTACTGCCGCCGCCTTATCCTCCTACCGCCGTCTTAGCCTCCTATCCGACCCCCCTCGCCGCTCAAGCTCCACCGTCAGTGCCTTTCATCGGCTACAAAACCAGACACTCCCCAATGAGACTACCTTCCATGATTCGTTGAAATCACATCCTGAAGCTGTAGCTCCTGCGTGGCCTGAGTGGGCACGGCTTGTTCAGTGGCTCACTGAGGAAGGGTACATGAATCGAGCACTCGCCGATTCGGATGGATTGTGCGGAGATGATTTTTTTAGGAGAGCGGATTTGCCAGAGGAGTTTCTCAAAGCAGGCCAGGCCTTCATTTTGTTTTCCAGAGAAAATCCCGACTTGCTGAGGTGAGCTTTGTAGAGTACATGATGCATAATTGACTTGTTGGTCCGATTAAGTAAATATTACTATGCCATTTGCATAATTGATATCTAATATTTGTTCATTGCTCAAATTAGGTCCCTGTCAAAGAAGGAAATCAGGATTGTTATGGATAGTGGATCACCTTTTTTGTTCAAAGATGGAGAAAGTTCAACGAGACGATTGAGAAACTTCTTGAACAGCGACAACAATGTAAGTATTTGAAAGAATGACTGTTTTGGTGATATAATAATGGTCTGTTTTGAACTGTTATGCATACAAAATCTTAATTAATTACTTGTCAATTAACAACTATCATTATTTTAATCAACATCAGGTGCTCCAACAAGAAAAGGCGGAGACAATCGACCTTGTTTGTTTGTTACTGAGCTATGCATCTAAATTTGAAAATAATAGCACTAATGTAGTTAGCAACGCTTCTGTAAACAATCTACTGGTTGAGTTGGTTACTCTGAGCAGCACCTCTGATGTACCCAATTTTATGGATCCGCATCAAAGGCAACCTCTTTTGCAACAACAGGACCAGTTTTCTAGGCCTCGAAGTCAGATTATTTCCAGGAAACCTGGTGATTGGTTTTGTTCAAAGTAAGTGTGTTGCTTTCTTACTCCCAGACCCATCTTTCTATCATTTTTATTGATTACATTTGAATATTAAGCGGTTTGTTCTTTTCCATAAGCAGGTGTAATTTCATGAATTTTGCAAGAAATACTAAGTGTCTTGAATGTAGTAAGCCAAAGCCGAAGAGGATATTGACCGGAGAGGAGTGGGAATGTCCCCAGTAAGCATTTTTTTTTATTATTTTTGTAGGTTTCTTCATTCATTCCAATAGTAAGTGTGCTGACAACATTTGCAGTACGGTTGTGTTCAGATAGTTTAGGCTACTTCTACACAAGATCTTAATACTAATTAATTTGTGTTGATGGGTGTTGGTATCAAGCCTTATTGGTATACTGATGATATTTTACATTTTTTTTCAAATGATGTGATCGCATTGATTTCTTTAATCCAACAACTTCCATTTACTGTTATGAAGCTGAAGGAAATTTTGCAGAAAGGTATTTGAGCAAATGACCAGAATTTTCCAAAGTGGCTAAGACTAGAGTAGGCAAAAGAATCGTAAGCATGTAATATGAAAGGTTCAGTTCTCAAACTTGTACATTGCAGGTGTGATTTCTTCAATAATGGAAGAAACACGTCTTGCCTAAGGTGTGAGTGTAAAAGGCCAGGAGAGGTTCCCCTACCTTCTACCAGCCCCAGCAAAACCTCGACTCTTGAAGACATACTCAACAAAAGCACAATTGAAGTTTCATCAAATGCACCACATAACATTAATAAATCAGGTAGCAGGTACGCACCCATCAAGGATCCTGCTGTTAGCCAGACAGTAGACAGAATAGTCGGCCGTGAACCAAACAAGAGTTCTTGGGAGAAGTTAGCAAACCAAAGACAGGAGTTAGGTCATGTCCCGTTTAATCCGCTACCAGCTGATATGTTTGCCAAAACCAAGACCAGAGAAATGGAGGTTAAGTCTAATTCCTTGGAAGATGAGGGACTTCCTCAGAAGATGCCAGTGCGAAAAGGAGAAAACCGGTTTGTTGTGAGTAGAAGGAAGGACCGTTCGCTGACCTCACCACAGTACAAGAGAAGAATGTCAATGGAACAAGCAAATAATAGCAATTCTGATTTTGTACCATTTGTTCCACTACCTCCGGACTATTTTGCAAAGAAGAGAGAGAATAAAGTATCGGAAATGGGACGCGTGAGTGAAAAGACAGAAGAGGACAGAACTAAAGGCATTGACATAAATTCCTCCCGTTTGGCCAATGACTCAACAAAACAGAGAAACAGGTCAGAGTATAGCAATATACAAGTAACTAATAGCAATCTCGATTTTGGACATTTTGTGCCATTCCCTTCGGAGTATTTCGCTAAGAACAGAGAGAATAAACTATCAGAAATGGGACACATGAATGAAAAGACAGAAGAGATCAACACTAGGGGCATTAATGTAAATTACTCCCATGAGGCCCCTCCATCAGCAGAACAGAAAAACAAGTCAGAATATAGTAATAGTGGCCGTACTAATTTGTTTCCCATTTCCCATGAAAATCCGAATAGCCATTCAGGCAGTGGAGACTTGAATAGCAGTTACTCTACTCAAACAAGCAACCTTTCTGGCTACAATGGGTATTCTTATTCCAAAAACAGTTCTTCCAATTCAATAGGGGGTTGGAATAAGAGCCTTGAAGGTTCATCTGTCAAGGAACTCAACCCAGTTGACATGTCTGAGGAGGCAAAGGCTGAGAGGTGGTTCAAGCGCGCTGCTCAGATTAAGGATATCTCTGAACTGGAGAACATTCCTGACGAAGATTTCCCAGAAATAATGCCAATGAGAAAAGGAGTCAATAGGTTTGTCGTTAGCAAGAGAAAAACTCCTCTGGAGAGACGGTTGGCTTCGCCTCCGTACAGAAGAAATCTGTCTACTCTAAAATCAGATCCAGAGAAGGATAAAGGTGTAAATTTGGATCGATCTTAATTTCTTATTGTTTTAGTATTGATCTGAATGGACTGTTAGTTTCTTCTAGTATAACCATCATTTCTAATTTGTTAAAAGAGGAAACTTGGTTATATACAAGAGAATTGTACACAACAGTTCCAGTTTGCCTCTCATTTTTTTTGTACAATGCAAATACATGTATCTATCTGATTTTAGCTGCTTAATTAAATTTTGACATAACAGCAGAATACTGAATTCTAATCAATAAAGCTCTGGCCATTTGATCGGAATAAAAATAAATTAAACCACTCTGTCCAGAATTCCAAACAAAGAAGTCAGCATTAGGCTGCTTATTGAACAGAACAGCCCGTGAACAAACGGGCCGCATAAATAAATTGTTATTTAACGAAACTTTAAACGAGTTGGGCTAAAAGCCTCTGATCCAGATTGTATCGTTTAACTTGAGTCGAATACGAGCCGAATTTCGAGAGGCCCGTCTAGCAGCTGGATTTGAAACTCTCTTTTGCAAAATTGCAATTAATTAATTAACTCATGTTTTGATCATATTTTCAATTTCAAATTAATTGATTAACCCATGTTTGGCACTTCGTTTGAACATTCAGGCAATGAAAAATAAATGATGAATAAATAAGAGATTGATTAAAAAAAACCATGTAGAAGTGTGCTAGCTCATCTCTAATCGACTTAAATTAAAGAACACGCCCTGAATACAAATGGAAATGTCAAGGCTGTCCGTCTTCCTTAAGGTAATAGAAGCTATTCTGTTAAGGCAATGTTTGGTTGTGGAGTAAGAGGTGGAGTAAATCCCTTACTCCACACTTAAGGAGTCAAACGAGAAGTAAAATAGGAGGAGTAAGATGGAGTAAGAAGTGAGCTAATCCGGATTAAGTTACTCCACCTTTTTAGGTGTGTTAACTTACTCCACACTTAATCCACCTGCATGGCCCACTATCATAGACTCGAGTTTATTTTTCAATATCTTACTCCTTTATATGAATTAATTTAATCTATGACATAAACTACCAAACAAGATGTAAAATATGAAGAGTAAGCAATTTAATCCTCATTAACTTTACTCCACAACCAAACATGATCTTAAGGCGCATAATTGTTTTAGTTAGGCTTAACAGCCTCTATCATGAGGCCTTCTTCTCTTATCCTGTTATAGAAAACATTCTCCTTTAGGCGTTCCACCAAATCTCGAATCATAGCGTTCCAAACCAAAAAGGTTGATGCTTGTGCATCGGGTAGATTTTGTGGGTTGAGAGCGTAGGAGACCAGAATTTTGGGAAGGTGATTGGTGTCCGTGCAAAGTGCAAACCTGCACGTGAGATTTGGAATTCATGGAGGTTTAGATTCAGCTCCAGAATGTGATCATTTTGAAGAAAAGCTCCAGAATAGATTCAGCTTCATTTGAAGTGGGTTGCCATTTTCCCACTAAATAAAAAACTGATTCTTAACAATCAACGTTTTAATTACTGTTTTCAATACACATATGATTATCCTCTGCATACTACATAAATTTTATATGGATTCCTAATTTTTAGGATATATTCATGTGTGTTTAAAAGAAAATCAAATTTTATGGATTAAAAACAATTCTTTTAGTTAAAAATAAGAAAATACAATAAGATGTTTATATAAGTAGAACTAGGGTGTTCCTAAGTTCATCAAATCTTCTTATGAACTCAACTTTAAAATCTGTTGGATTGACTTTAAATGACTAATTCAAACTATTGAAACCCGTCTACACTACGAGTGATTCGTGTACAAACCAAATTTTAAATTTTCGAATTAATTTTGTATAGAGTCAAGTGTTCAAAAAACGTTAAAAAAATGAATGTATTAAAATTAATTTATAAAGCTTCTAATTTTGACCGCTTGACTTTATACTAAATTAATTCGAAAGTTTAAGATTTTGCATGTAGACGCATCACTCGTAAGGTAGACGGATTTCAACAATTCAAATTCGTCAATTGAAGTCAATCTAATAGATTTTAGAGTTGAGTTCACAGAGAGACTTGGTAAACCTAGGAACTCTCTAGTTCTACTCTGTTTATATAATCTAAATATATTATAACTTTATTTATTTTTATTAAATTACATAGTATTTGTTAATTTTGTGTGCCTAATATACTGTAAAAAATTATAATTTATTATTTAATATGCTATGTATGTTTTTAATGCGATCATGAGTTAGCATGTGATGCGCTCACCAAGAGAGGTTGGCGAGCATAACTCTAAAAGACTAATGAATTGGTTTCAAACTACAAATTCAAACTGTGAAATCCATCAACTCCATGAGTGATGTATGCACGTGCAAAATTTTAAAAGTTTTGAATTTATTTAGTACAAGATCAAGTGGTCAAAATAATATTAAAAAATGAATACATAAAATAACTTATAAAAGGTTTATTGTTTTGACAGCTTGACTTTGTACTAAATAAATTCAAAACTTTCAAAAAAAATTATGTACATGCATCACTCATTAGTAGATGGATTTCAACAGTTTAAATTTATAATTTGAAAACAATTCAATAAACTTTTAAAATTATGCTCACTAACTCCTCTTAATGAGCACAACACACACTAACTTTGCTCCAATATAATTGTATGCCACTGTTTTTATACATTATCGATAACAACCAACATTATGCAACTATGTAATCATTTGTTCTTGGAAGTGTGATGAAAGAACTTATGTCATCAAAATTTGAGTTTAATGCTTTGGTCCCCCATTGACAATGATGAAACTTCATTTATTTTATTTTATTTTTCAAATAAGTTGCTTGAAGCCACCAGTTTCATTAATTGCTGAAACCAATACATACTATTCTTAACCCTTGCAACTAATAATTACATTCATCAATCAATATCTATCCTAGTACTATCTGGAACCTATACCTGTTATCAGAAGTTGCAGAAGAGAAAGAAAAAAGGGGAAAAAAACATCTTGTGTTAGCTCTTGATCGTCTGCCTCCGTCCTCTTTTATCGGTTCTGCATCTCAAATTCAAGTTTTTTTATAAAAAAATAATAATAATTAGAAATCAAGATACTTAACATCACTTAATATTCACAAATAATTTCGCAATTAAATTTTAAACATTTGACTCCACACATAAAGAGCGTTGCCTTTTACCACTAAATCAAAGATCAATTCTCACAGCGAACGTAGTAAGTATGAATGGAGTCAATTCACCCATTTATTTTTTAAATTTGTGTGTTTAGAAATAATTTTGCTACATAAATAAAGTAAAATGAAAATTTTATTTAAGAGCATCTGTATTTCTGAAATTATTAGAGTTTCTAAATAACTGTTAACAGAATTTTAAAATTTTTAGACTCTCTGAATTTCTAAATCTCTACATCCCTGAAATTAAAATTAGAGTTTTTTAATTACCACATTAGTATTTAATTAAAACAATATTAAAAATTGAGCAAATACAGGTTGATTATTTTGCCACGTCAGAGTTTTGAAACAGTTTCATATTTAAAAACTATTGAACAAAATTGCTAAATATGAAATCCATCTACATTCCTGAAACTGATTTAGAAACTACTAAATCAGTTTTGAAACTCCAAGAGTTTCAAAAATACAGATGCTCTAATTGACCTTTAATAGTTATTTCAGCAGAGACCCTACCTTAAAAATTTGCCCTCGTCTCTAAATTCTCGCATCTTAATTAAATTCGAGTTGCAACGAATCCGTCAGTAAACTACATTTATGCACCAGGACCAGAAGCCAGCAGGCCTAGCTTGGTGCCCTCCACATTGTCTTTTTTTGAAAGCTTGGTGCCCTCACGTTGCGAGAAAACCAAACATTAGCCAAGAAGAAAACAAAGCCCACTTATTAAATGGCATATCTGTACGTGCACCGACGCGACCATTAATTGGCATGCAATTGCATTCCATAAAAAATCAACCAGATAAAACAGCAAATTAACATTTGCATAAAGCCTCATTGCACCGATGCGACCAATGGCATGCAATTGCTTTCCATAAAATTTAACCCTTAATTATCATTTATCACAAAAAATTCATTTTTGGAAACGATGAACAGAGTTGAGGTTGTAAATTGGTACGGTGTAGGGACAAAAGCTGGTTGTTGGATTGCAGCTGATAAAAATTGAACTATGAACTACAAGGGAAGACAAACTTTTAAGAGACGTAACGAATATTTTTTTAGGGCAACGGAACTGTGGTTGGCACTTTAATTTGCTCTGTAAAAAGACACAACTTTGACAAAACGTGTCATGTTTTTACTGTTAGACATTTTAATTAAATTTTATGTTTTAAAATTATATTAAAATATAATTCTAGAGTTTGACAATCCGAGATCTTAAATTTTTTACTTAAATATAATTTTATTTATATATAGTTCTAAAGTGTGGCACGAACCATATATGCCTCCTTGTACTATATTTTTTCTTCCGAAAATCTATTCCTATATGTTTATATAGTAAGACTTGGGTTTATTAATAGTATAAGACTATCCGTGTTATGGTCTCAAAAACTTATCGTATAAATTTCAAACTTCAATTTAAGTAGCTCAATAAATTGGTTATATAATGAACTTGTACAATACCAATTTTTACTATTTTTTGGAATTATTTTTACTATTTTTAATGATTTATGAAAGATTGCACAAAATAGCCTAAATATTGACAATTTTCTTTTATTTTTAAGTTATTTTTTGCCTTTTTCTAAATCGTAAAAAATAGTAAAAAAATTACAAAAATAGTAAAAGTTGGTATCCTATATGTTAATTATATAACTAATTTATTGAGCTACTTAGATCAAAGTTTGAAGTTTATTTAATAAGTTTTTAAAACTGTAGAACAAATAGCCTTATGTTATTCATCGCATTCAAAGCCTTACTCATAAACTTATATATACATTTTTGATAGTACAAATTTTGATTCATTTAGAGCAAGTCATACACGTGTTTTCGACAAGACACTATTTGATAGGACAATTTTTAATTCATGCAGATATAGACAAAACTATCGTATATGTTATGACTCTTGTGCTGCATGAATTAGAAATTGTCCCGTCAAAATATGAACCCATATAAGTTGAATAGATTTTCAACACAGTTATGTTGAGTTCTTCGCGAATTTGACAAGAAGAATTTGATGCAAGAACTTCATAAAAAAAACATTTCGTGAATGGAAAATAATGAGACAAATCTAATTACCTTACATTATTTAATTTAAAAAAATAATTGGTAGCCACTCGATAAATTTATTCTCGTATAACTTTCTCATTTTTTTTCACATTTTTGAAACACATGCTACAGAGTACAGATTGATTATATAGGCTAATTTATTATTTAAAAATATCTTATTTCATAACTTAAATGTTATCTTCTGGAAAATAATGAGACGAAGATAAAATTTTCATTCCATTATATTGTTCTTTAATTCTTTTACAACAGCAAAAAAAATGATTAGGCTTGAAACAATTTCCTAATTATCTCTAGCCAAGGATAGATTATTTTGTGTTTAAGGACGGACATTTGTTTTAGATTCAATGTAGGGATATTGAAGTTAATATTTATTTTTTTAAGGTCCGAGCTATATATCCTTTTCTTTTTTCTCTTTTGTTTTTGGTCCTTTATGATAAGTAATGTATTGAAAATGTTATACAGTCAAATTGCTTGAGCGGAATTATTAGTTTAATTTATAAAATGAAATATGGATTATACCATATTGGACTGTATAAATTATGAGTCCAAAAATTATGTTCTTAATTTGTAAATGAACGCATATGAATGAATGCATTATGCATATGAATAAATGCGTCTGAAAAGATGTCAATCAATAATTGCATCCAATTAGTGCATAGTATTATAAATATACATACATCAGTTCATTTTCATCTATTCATCTGAATACACACATAATTCAGAACCCGATAAAGAGAAAGAGAGGGAGAAAGAGGGAGTTGTGTCTTCGGTGCTAACCACTTACTTACAATTGTTGTTGAACTTGTTTGTGTAGATACAAGTGGAAATAGAATTGCGTATGTTCGACAAAAAAAGAGAAATTATATGACTCCAATTAGAATCACAAAGAAATTCCGCTGCTGCACGTAAAGTGAAAAATTCTACCTTGAATTTAATTTTATACATTAATTCTGATTCGAGTAATTGATTAAATTACAATTAAACTGTACTTATATATATCTTATTCAGAACCTGACATAATACTAGATAAAAAATAGAAAGGACAGAATTTTTCCTTTCCTATATATTTTACATTATATAGCTTGTAAGTTCTTAAATAATTAATTGTCAGTTTAAATTATTATGAAAATAAAACAATTTTTGTTTTAGGTTGCAAAGAGTCGAGTTTGTACGAGTTGATTCTAGCTCTAACTTGATTTGATAATAAATTTATAAATTGAATCGATCAGAATTCGGTTAAAAAATCAGTTGAGCTGTCATGCTCATATCAATTCTAGCTCTAGCCTCGAGCTCTACATTATTTAATTTGGATTTTCATATTATCTTAAAATAATTGAAATGTAATGTAAATAATGATTATTCTTTGCTAATTATATTATTTATTTATCGATATTTTGTATAATGAATTTGAAAAGAATTTACATCATATCTAAAAAAACAAACATATTATGTTATATTAATGAAGAGAGTCAACCAAATTGATTTGTATTCAAAATTGAATTCAATTTGGCCAAAAAGTCTAATTCAGTGGGTCAAGTTCGAACTAAGTTTAAATCTATCCAAAATAAATCACAAACTACGAACTCTTTTTTATAGAGTCCTATCCATAATGACAAATCAATTATTCAGATTCGGTTCGGCGAGGTCAAAAATTCGTGATTCGAGAATAATTCGGGTATAATTCGGAAATAATTCGGTATTATTCGGATCAAAGATCTCAGTTCTGTAAGGAAGCAAAAACAAAAAAATAACCAAAAAAATAAAATTATGGGAAAATTCGGGAATAATTCGGGAAAAATTCGTAAAATTCAGGAATAATTCGTAAAATTCACGAATTATTCGGGAATTATTCGGTCAAATTTCGGTCAATAGAATAATTCGGCGTTCAGTTCGGCATCACCAAAGATCCGAATAATTTCGCGAATCTTGTCACTATGGTCCTATCATATTTGCCCTTTTCAAACAAGTAAGAGTACGTAAGACCATACAGCTAATGTTCATAGAGGATCTCAAGAAGCTGCCTTTGAATCTTCTTTGTATCCAAGGCAGCCATTCAGAGTCGTAGAGAGAAAGATAGAAAGAGATGCCGTACCCATAAACATTTTTTTTTTATTTAGAAATTAGTAAAAACAGTATGAGCTCCGCGCTGTACCGTACATATGATGATATGAATTAAATTCTTTATGCAAATTTTATAAATGAGTTGCATATTACTAGTAGGTGGTTTCTTTCAACTTTCAAGTAGCTTGCAAGACTGGATAGACCAATTTTTTTTATAAGCTTATAATATATTACTATTAGATGTGGTGTATGTAGGGTTAAAAATGTAGTTTTGTGGTTTAAATATGCTTTATATATTTATTTTATTTTTAAAGTCTGAATTGTTCAGTATAATTTTTATATTAAAATGTGTTTGGAGACTAAATTTTATATTTTTTAGAATTTGCTAACTTTTTAGAAAGATACAAAATTGTTGTTTGGGATGGTCCAAAACTTATTTGAAATTGTCTAAAAATAATAATTTGTACATATCTAAAAAAATAGTACAAAAAATTTAAAAAATTTAAAAATTTGGTCTCTGAATATATTGTAACATGATTATATAGGTCTCAAGAAAATTTATTGTTTGAACTTTAAAAATAGAAGAAAAAAAATACAGAGCATGATTATAGCACAATACCAATAATACATTTTACCCTACTCTTAGATGTGATCCAAAACTCAAATGGAGAAGTAATGATCAAATTATGACGTTGAAGATGTACATTCTATTAACAAAGGATCGTAATTAATTATATTCAATTATTTAGTAAAAAGAGAATAATTAATGGTGGATCGAATAAACAATACAGCATTTAGTTGGAACTCCTCTCTCTAGAAAATAAATCTGTTGTTATTTCAATCCCAACTATTAAATTTTTTTCATATGCAAATCTCAACGAAAGTAACTTTTTGTGAACTAATCTCAATGAAAATTAACGGTTGGAATTGGAATAACAGGTGCCCATTATTCCTTGCGAATAACAACATATTTATTTCCCTCTCTCTTACCACCTGATTAGTAAGTAATTAATATCCATTTCATAAATTAAGATGAATAAAATAAGTAGTTTAATTGCCATGTCGATCCAACTTCCCGTACCGATATTATTTTTATGTTGCTTGCTGATTATGTTTTGCTGGTACACTTCTGACGATAATATTTATCTCCTCCATTTCTCGTCCAACAACAATGAATTTTTTATTGGCCAAAACAAAAAATTATGCATTATTTTTTCGATCTGGATTTGCTGATCTAGCACAGAGAGGACACACCGTATGGTATATTACTGGAACGATAGTTGTACCCAATCAAAAATAAAAATAAAAATCAGGTATAACCCAAAAGTGGGTCCCAGATAGCAATGCCTTGGCCCTTGGCACACGGGTAGATATTTTTTAACAGAGTAGTTTTGGCTTCATGCAGCGCACAGACTATAGAGTAAAAAAAGGTCTGCATATGGTTCGGACGCTGCATGAAACCAAAACTACTCTGATCTTTATACCCTTGCCAGTTGCCATACTGGATAGTAATAAAAACCAAACCCGATAGCACCCCGTACCGGTTACGGTTCCCGGTTTGTTTATCCAAACTCTTGGCTAGCGTAGTAGCGTGTGCAAGGAAGCCAAGTAGCCCAATTCAAAGCTGAAGTCAGTTTGACGAAGAATGCAGGAAATATAATTAAGGAAATAAATCATACATCCCATTCAACGCCTCCATAGAAGAACTCTTCAAACATGGACAGATAGTCCCCTCCTACCCCCTCCCTCTACATATCAGACAATTCCAATACTCTATCTCTACATATTATTCCACCAATTTTCTCTTTCCAAATTCTCTCACTACTGCCTCACCCCCCCTCTCCGCCCCCAAACTTTTGTACCGGCCGCCAGAGCAAACACTGGTGCCAACCCCAAAAATGCATATACCGCGGCGAAAATCACCACTAGGACCAGCCAACCAATTGTCTGTGAAACATGTGGTATCATACCTTGAAAAGAGCGGTCGGCTCCCTGTTTTCATCACGGCAGTCTTTTGTGTTATTTGTGTCATGGCCATGTATAGTGAGGACATAAAGGCTATTACTAGTTCCTCGCAATTAGAGAATTTGGTAAACACTGATATTCCCTTCCCTTTGCAAGATGTCCCGATCACCATTAATAAGCCCACACCGGAACCGGAAATTAAATTACCAACTCCAATAGAAAACAGCAACAAGGAGCCAGTTTTGAAGAGACCGAATAACTCCAGTAGAACCAAGAAGAGGACGGTACCTAAGAAGAAGAACCCAGTGACCTTGCCGGTTTTGAATATACCAGAGACTTGCGACTTGTCGAAAGGGGAGTGGGTGCTTGACAACACAAGCTATCCGATATACAAGGAGAACCAATGCGAGTTCCTTACGGAACAAGTTACGTGCATGCGCAACGGCCGACAAGATGATATGTATCAGAAATGGAGATGGCAACCTAAGGATTGCTCTCTTCCCAGGTATGCAGTAGTGCAAATGTGTTAACTGTTAAAGAATGTAGATACATTCTAAACATCTATTCTCTTACTGAATTTTCAAATTTTAATCTTTGGAGGATATAATTGCAAAAATACCTTAGAAAATAATTTTTATTTTTTTTATATATATATTTATCTTTCTTATTTTGATCAAGTCTCAATTGGCAGTTCAGCCTGCTTTTTCCTTCTTCCAGTGAAAGAAATTGTACATGCGAAATGGGTTTTATTTTTTTTATTTCTTCTTGAAAATCTTTATCTATGCACTTAATTCAACTAGTAACTTGACATATTCTCTCTATTATACACCATTCAAAACATAATGAAAAAGACAACTAGAGATCAACTTGCCAGATGGCCCTTCAAAGTTCAAACATTAGGAGTAGCTAGCTTCTTTATCCTTCCAGAAAAAAAAATTGTTTTTTTGACTGGGTAGAAGCATCCTATTCAGATGTAATTAATTTCAAGTCAATCCCTCTTATCAGTTATTATCCTTCTAAAAAAATATATTAAAGGGCACTAATTTCAACCTATATATGATGGTGAAGATGTGATCTAAGCAATTATTATTTTATAATTTCAATGTGTATGATCAAATCGGCTCGAATATTCACATGAATTAATTATTGTACTAGTTAATTATACCGCCTTAAATGATCTGACATAATTATATCATATTGTACATATATACATAAGGTTGATTTTGTATATTATTATAATGTCAACCAGGTTCAATGCCAAGTTGTTTCTGGAGAGGCTGCGAGGGAAACGGTTGATGTTTGTTGGGGATTCTCTGAACCGGAACACATGGGAGTCTATGGTGTGTCTGGTACAAATGGCACTTAGCCCTGGCAAGAAGCATTGGCCCCACTGGGAAGGCCCACGTCAGGTCTTCAACGCAGAGGTACATATACAATTCTTCTCACCAAATTATAACCATGTTACCAATTTATTGTTTTTGGAAATTCACTATTTTTTTATATATTAAATGCATATTATTGTTAATTAATCTAATATATGATTTCGTAATTAATATATATTAATCTAATAAAGCTGTTGAATAATTTTTAATTTTAACTCAGTTTGGTTACAATGACTGAAGTTAGAAGATATGATGGTCTCAATTTATTATTGCTTAATTTAGAGGTATGTTTAGTTTTAAAGTAACCAATTGAGTATTAGCTCAGCTAGGAAGAGAGAGACACTAAAGTTTGTATTTTTCCTTCTTTAAAAATGTTGTGAGGTAAAATGTACCCCAACTAGTATGTACTTTTTTATATATTTTTTTCCAAGAATTAAATGACTTGTAGTTAGAGTCTTTTGCTTGATTGACACCTAATTCTAATTAGCATCCTTCAATTTTTATCCAATTGCAGGAATATAATGCAACGATAGAGTTTTACTGGGCACCTTTTCTTGTAGAGTCAAACTCAGATAATCCAAAAATACACAGCATACCTACTAGGATCATAAAGCCTGGATCCATCAAAGCTCATGCTGTCCATTGGAAAGACGTAGATTATCTCATCTTTAACTCTTACATTTGGTGGATGAACACCAGGAACATGAAAGTCAGGTAAACAACCCAAACTATATCCAAGAGGGGGGTTTCCGATGCCCATCGGACCAAGTATGTTCGATGGGTGGTTTCTACCGTCCGATCCACTTCAAGATCTGTGCGCACTGATATTAAAGCAAACAACACGAATATTAAAGTGATGCGCACAGATATTAAAGTGAATCGGACGGTGGAAACCACCCATCGAACAGACTCTGGTCCGATGGGCATCGGACACCCCACTCACCCAAACTATATATATACATACAAAATTGAGTGAGGCTGCTGCCTATATATGGTAATGTGCACAGCATATATTGATCCGTATTATGGATTATATATTTTCATTTTTCATATTTAAACAGTTGGTTTAAAACATTCAATATGATTATTATATGAAAATATATTGGAAGGCCAAATTTTGCATTTCTTTTAAGAAAATTTACTATTTTATATAAAAATTCATAATTACTTATAAGTAGTGATTTTCTATCTATTTAAAAAAAATCTAAAAAATAAAAAAATTGTGCTCCAAATATACTATTTTAACTTTAAAAATATAAATATAAATTCATAAATACGGACTCTATTAATTTGTTCATGACAATTGACAATTATGTTAATTTGGTTTTTGATCTGGCTCCTCTTGTCTTCTTTCTTTTCAATGAAAATCAATTAGGAGGCCAAAGGCAAAGAGTTGGGAAGAAAATGACGAAGTGGAGAGAAGAGTGGCGTATAGAAGAGTAATGCGAACGTGGGCTAATTGGGTGCACCACAATGTAAACCCAAAGCGTACTCAAGTCTTCTTTATGAGCATGTCGCCTCTCCATATAAGGTTTGCATTTTTGTCTTTTTTATTTTTTACAAAAGATCTCATTAATTACTTGTTAAATAACTCATGTCAGCATCTAAGTTATTGAATTGTTGTGTACTTCCTCAATTGCTTTTGACGATTTGGACCAAATTAGCATAAAATACAAATGAAATTTGACAATAAAAATCATAGACCTAGCACGCAAGATGATAAACCTCACTTTTCTATGAAGAGACGTATGTTTAAATGAGTTGTGTATAATTAATAGAATATTTAAAAGGATGTGGTATAAAATGAGAAATTATTATGATAATTATTTATAAATATTTACACATTAAAATTTATTAAATTTTAAGTTTACTATTTTGTTTGAACATTAAATTAATATGTCAAAATCATGTATTTTTGGAATCTCAGAAACTAAATTTATAACCCATAAAAACATACCAAATTGTTTGAAAAGCACAGAATACGCATTTCAAGCGTAACGAATTCAAGAGCAGGATTTTCCCCTTTGTACTTTCTAGCAGATTCTTAGTTGCCCGTTTAAAAAAGGAATACACTACACAGATAGGTTGGCATTTGCTATAGTTGTAGTGATGTGATAGACTGTCCAGTAATTGTACGAGGTTTTTCATCATACTGATTTTAAATACGCTGAAATCCACAATTTCTTGAAATTTCTGAAATTTGAGATCTCAACCGTTCAACTTTTTCTATGCACACATCTCGGAACAGCTGGTTTTTTCACTCACGCATCTCAGAACTGTTCGAAGGTTGAATCCATATTGCAGGAATTTTAAGAATACTGTTCATTCGTCTTGAATTTCACCAGATTCGGATCCAAAACAAATGATATTATTCCAGCAACAGAATTATTATTCATCTAAAAAATATAATTAATTATTTTAAGTCACGTTGTGACCATCCCTTAAATCATTGCGTACTTAAAAATGAGATTACTGCGTTGTTACAGCTGTGGTCCCATATTGTACTTTCGTGCGTCCACAACTATAGATCCTTCAATTCACATGGGTGTCCCCAAAATTCATGAATTATTCTAACTATTTATTAACTGCTCAAACCTTGTGCAGTTGCCAGTTGTGCACTTGTGCCCTTCTAGGATGCTTTACAAAATATCTAATGATTAACTTTCATCTTCACTAACTACCACGTGGGTACAGTATCTTACTAGTTTTTATGAGCTTCTGTGACCTAATCAATCATCAATGAGAAGAGTCACAAAATATTATTATTTTAGTTTTTCTTTAGGACCTGTTCCTGCAATTTACTGTTATTAATTTTTTTTTTCCACGTGAAAAATAAACTGCAGTTTAAATTGAACTTGTTCCTATGCTTATTCCTATTCTCTGAGGGAGGCCGAACGGGCTCTTAATTTTCTTTGAAGTCATTGATCTGACATTGAAACTAGAACAGCACGGAATAGTTTTTTTTTTAAGTATGGGAATTCTTTTGCAGTTAATTAGTTTCACAATTTTGACAATATTTTTAATTTCTAAATCATATAAAAAATAAAAAATCATAAAATATAAATATAAACATAATATTGTTTTCCTTATATATTAATTGTGTGTACAATTTAAATATCATTAGTATTTAAGCATTTTTTTTGTTAATTATAATCTTTGAAATTTTATAACAATATTGTTGAAACTTGCATAAAAATTCATCGTTTTTTATATATATTAATATGTATAAAATATAGATTATATTTAACTTGTTGGATTTTAAAAATATAAATATTTTTGCAGTTATTATGGTTGACAAAACTAAATATTTTAAACTACTACTTTTTAATCTTGTTAATCAATAACATATTTTATTTTCATAAACATTCAAGGTAAAAGACGATAACTACAAGTATACAAGCCGAAAATATTCAAAATAAATTTAAAATCCAATTAATAACTAAATGATATTTTACTAAATGAAACAACAACCAAAAGTAATTCAAATTCAAGTAGATATACAATACAATGAAAACTTGTAGCGGTCAAAAAGAGCACGAGTTACTGAGCATGTCTATCTTTATTTAGGATTAAAAAGGGTGATCGTGCCAATCATAGGTCCTAATAATTGATACTTTGATCAAAAGGGTGATCGTGTCAATCATAGGTCTTTATACTCTTTATTTTAATTTTTTATTGCATCACCAAAAGGCTTTATTTCTCCATACTAATTTGCGGAGGAGAGAAGACCTTAGACCCTTAAGCAGCCCCATGTGTCTTTTATTTATTTTGTTTTATTCTGGTAGCCCCCATCTTTTCTCCAAGACTCCAACACATATTTCACGATTTCTTCTCGACGTACCTCATTTGTGTTATTTCTATCCTTTTCCTCAAAAAAATTTAAAATAAGTTTTGTTATGACACACGCTTGAGTGTTGATTGATATTCAGTTCTTAGTATAGTGACAAGATTTGTGAATAATTTTCGAATTATTCGGTTTTTTTATGATGCTGAACCGAACATCAAATTATTCGGTTGACAGAACTTTGACCGAATAATTCGTGAATTTTACAAATTTTTCCTGATTTTTTTCTAGAATTTTATTTTTTTGGTTATTTTTTTGTTTTTGCTCTCTTACATAACTGAGATCTCTGATCCGAATAATACCGAATTATTTCTGAATTATATCCGAATTATTTCCAAATCACGAATTTTTGACCTCGCCGAACCGAACCCGAATAATTGATTTGTCAATATGGTTCTTAGATATTCGATGACCTGCTCCATGATTTACTACATTCAACGTTCATCAGAAAATCAGGATTTCTTTTTCGCTTAGGCCCACACGAAGCATCCATCGGAGTACAGTGTAGTTGTTTAACTTGTTATGGATTTGAGGAACCGAATAAGCTAGGAGTTGGCAACCTAATAATACCACTTGAGGTCACGGTCTTCTATTGGTTTCTTTCTTTTTTCATCTTATTTTACAATTCAACAAATACATGATAGGACAACTTTTAAAATTATTCCTTCTTTCAGTCAAGGATTTATAGCCGTCAATTTTATGATCAAAAGTGTGTGATCATAAAATTATTATAAAATTGAATTGTTCAATAGGTACAGATACAATGATTCTGAGCTACCTTTAGAATCTTTAGGATTGGATGAACCATGGCAACACAACAAAAAGTTAATGAAACCAAACAATTGATATTTTTGGTGAAACAGCACATCGATTCAGTAAGTTCCAAAAAATTTATTTAGGATATATTGTGGAGATAACATGGTAGGTCTCAGCAGTTGAGCCCACGATCGAGTTCGCATGACCTTTCCTGTTTGCATACGCAACATAAATATAATAAAATTATAAACTTAATTTCAATCATTCGGATAGAAAAATAGAGCGATTAATTTATGCCCCTGATTAATTCACCGAGGCATTGACCGTTGATTAGTCAGTTGTGCATTTACATAAATTTCTCTTCCCAAGGGCCCATAGATTGGTATAATTCATCTAATGGGAAGATGAAAGAAAGAAAGAAAGAAAATATATATTTGCTTTATCGGAAAAAAGGACAAACTTTTCATTTGAACTTTCGTCTTCTTTCTGAAAATCTCTTTTGTTCTTTTAGAATCTCTTTTATTGTTTAAAAGTAATACTCCATAGGCGCATAATTTTCTATTTTGGAAGCTAGTGTCAAATCAAGATGATGACTAATGACAGAGATTTTTTTATGATTGTTACTAGTCTAACTTAAGCAAGGAAATTTGTTGCTCATATAAATCATGAATATGACACAAGATAAGATTAGTGTCTTGCACAATCCTATAGGTGGATTGATAAGCATATTATTAATGTAACAATATGTACATCTTTTATCATAATTCATAAATGATATAATATGATGTGGCTACTATTGAATCCCAAAATAGTACTTCAATTAAATTAATTTCATCCCCCATTGGTCCCATTAGTCTTTTCCCTGATGCATCATTTAATGTCGCATTTGCTGCAACGAGCAACTACATTTCTTTGAAATTTGACAAATAAGTGATAGATTTTGTAACTAATTATTTTTTTTGCTTGATTTTTTTTTTTAAACAGTCCTCAAGTATGGGGAAATCCAGATGGAATTCGGTGTGCTAAAGAGACGACTCCCGTGACGAATTTCCAAGGCCCACTATACCTTGGAACCGACTGGGAAATGTTTGATCTGGTGGCAAACGTTTCACGATCAGTTAAACGAGTGCCGATCACTTTTGTCGACGTAACGACGATGTCAGAATATCGTAAAGATGGACACACTTCAGTGTACACAATTAGACAAGGCAAATTGTTGACACCAGAACAGAAGGCTGATCCTCTAAATTATGCTGATTGCATCCACTGGTGCTTGCCCGGTGTGCCAGATATTTGGAACCTCATCTTATATACAAGAATCATGTCAAGACCTGCTATGCAGTGAAACACTTGTTTCATTTTTCCTTCTTTTTTTTCCATTATATTGGCTATTGCTTTCTTAATTTTTTTTTCAGTGACCTTGATGTAAGGTTATATATAGAGGGAGAAAATAGTTACTACACTTGTGTGCTTCATACAAGCCTCAAATGAATTGTACATCTCTATATCTGGGGTACTTGTTTTGCGTTCATTGCAAGTAAGAAAATTATTCAATATTAGATGAAAATTGATCTGGAAGTATGAGCATTTTTTTGTTTTTTGCAAAAAAATTCAAGGTCCCTGTATTTTTTTTTTTTT
The DNA here is from genome assembly GCA_964058825.1 of Carex arenaria. Classification (NCBI taxonomy): domain Eukaryota; kingdom Viridiplantae; phylum Streptophyta; class Magnoliopsida; order Poales; family Cyperaceae; genus Carex; species Carex arenaria. The sequence goes on from CAXKVW010000072.1 coordinate 327,354, forward strand.
TGTCAAAACAGAACCGAAAACGGTTTATAAATCAATTTGTACAGTAAAGGTAAAAGCATGAGTGCCATTAATGAGATGTCCTGGTCCTCCTGGATGTTACTTTCTTAATTTGCTCCTGGACCACACTGTGTGCTATTTTTCATTAGGAACATACCATGGAATATAGAAAGAGAACTTTTCCTTTGCATGCTTTATGTACCTTTCAATAATTTAATGGCGAGATACAAGTGGCCCCACCAACCCAACACCTTATTAGGAAAAAAGAAATAAATAAAACAGAATTAAAACATTGGAGAACCAATGGCCTATATTTCTAGAAGTACAGTACACCCCCAATCCCGGAGATATTTCCTTATTGGGCCATCATTGATTTAGCCCGCACTAATTTTGACGATTAGGTCAATGTAAAGCCCGTTAGGTGCTAGCTAACTTTACATACTAAAAGAAGCCTATGGACCAGAGTCACCTGTGTCCTGTCTTCATTCTCAATCTCCCAAATAACATGATACAAGCCTGATCTCAGGTTTAACATCGTTTGATGCGACCTACTGCTCGCCAGTCTACAGATTAATATGTGATACGCCCCGTTCAAGTAGGAGCGGGCTGTTCTACTAGACCTCTTCCTTACTGGGATCGTCCCGCTTCGGAACTGCGGGCCGAGATTAGGAGAGCGGAGTGTTGTGCCGCGCTAAGAACGCAGTGTGTGTGAGAGATACTTAACTCTAACCTATCACACCTCAGTAAGTGTGTTTAGAAAATCCAACCCGTAATAAATGGAGCTCAACTCCTTAAATAGGTCTGGTCGTCCGTACGGGCGGTAATAACACCGTGTTTACTGTCGGTGGGGCAGTTACTGTGAGTGTAAACTGAGGCCAAACTGGACCTTTCTGGGTTGATGCCAGTCAAGGCCTAGTCCGGGCATATCATTTCTTGGACTAGTTAGGCCGACTTCGACCAAACCCAGCTCATTCTGTCTGGTCCCAGCACGAGAGCCCGGTCTGAGCTATACTTTCGGTCTGGAACTGTTCATGGTGCTCTGAAGGTTGGCTTCGGTCTAGATTCTTTCATGACTTCGGCCTGGCCCAGGTTAGAGGTCTGGAGCCGAGCCTTTTTCATAATCCGAGACCTAGCCTTGTTATGGGCCATTGGTACATCGTACATGGCCCTATCAATATGGAATTATGGATATTGGATGTTTGAATTTCGAACTACTAATTAAGGTCGAATTTTAGTTTCTGGTTAGCTTTTGAGTTCTGAAAGTTAACGTAGGTTACCTATTTTGACCGTATATAGTGGCATAATTCAATGCTAATTAAGGAACGACGTAAATAATTTAATATTTAATTACGATTAAAGCTAAGTGATTCGCGTGGACATGGGTCACCTTGTGGCAAGAAAAATCCAGCTTTGTCCCTGTATTTGTTTGACAGATTTATTATTGATTGTTTCCAGCGTTGGTTAGAATTTTTCTTAAACAAAAATAAATAAATAAAAGGTGCTCGCATATTTATTTTCCCCAGTTCACTACACGGATTTTATCAGAGAGGCACAGTACAGTCCTATTACCAGTTTACCACTATATCATACTGCACGTGTGACGCAGATCAATAAGTCATCTCAGGATTTTACTCGTCTAGGGCAGAGGATTTTAGATGTAAATTTAATCACATATTGCTTTTACCAGACATGAATCAACCGTACCCATCATTTTGTTTCGACGATATCATGGCGTCTGTTTTCGTCTTAAATAAGTTACGTGTTATTACTTGATGAACGTGTTAAATTCCTGATTAATACTATTCGCCTCCAAGTTCCTTTATTCCATGTCTGACGCATACTTGTTTGAAAAGGGACTCGATTAAAACATGGAAGAGATCGAGAACAAAAAATAACAAAAGAATCATTAAGGTGAAGCAAATTAGCAAACCAATGAGCAATTAAAGCTTACAAAAGCTCAACAAACTCTGCAAACATATATATATATGAAACATTGAAACTACAACCGAAACAGACGAAGTACAAAAAGAGCTTGGATGACACTACCAAAGCAAAGGTGCACTAACTACATACAAGACACTAAAAAAAAAAAACAGACCGATCGATGCAACAGCCTTAGATAAAGACACTACAACCTAACTCGTCATCACTTGTTATTATTCAACAGCCTCAAACATAACAACTACACTCTACTTGCTCTCTTCTACGTCAATGGCTTCACGGCCGGCATCATCGTCCCCTCCAGTCCCGGTGCTACGGCCGCCCTTGCGGCCCATCTCCTGGTACCCTTCTGTCCCCAGCTGCTCCCTCCTCGTCTGCCCTCCACGGCTCCTTCCTACACATTAATTTATTCATTCACAATATCAATCCTTACTGTAGGATCTAATTCATTGCAGACATGTAAAACCAAATGCACAACCCTTATTTTTGTGTGTTTTTAAATACAATTATTGCACGGATTAGAAACTGGATATATATATATATACCTTCAGCCAGGTGCTCCTGGGCCTCGAGGCTTTTGCCACCGGTACCACCTGGCACGACCGTCTCTCCCTGCTTAGCCCGGGCGTCAAGCTCCTTCCTTTCTTGCTGCGATGCCATTTTTCTCGCTTGATGTTTCTGCAATAACTGTCCCTTACTATTGGAGGTGTATATATCTGTTATTTTGTTACTGTGCGGCGGGGCGATATACACGGGTGCGTTATTTAAGGAGAGGTAAATGGCGAGAGGAGGAAGGAGATGGTGACACGTCTGAGAGAAGCGCAGAGAGACGAGGAAGCAGAGAGGCGTTGAGCTTGTAACACGTGTGACTTGTCAGTTCCTTCTTGGGTAAGAGATCTCTTACCACGCCTCCGGGCTTATCTTTAAAAAAAAAGAAGAAGAAGAGGTCTCTTACCAAGAAGGAACTGACAAGTCACACGTGTTACGAGCTCTAGAGTGACACGAGTTCATGCATGCAAAAGCAAATTATTTGGAGATTATAATGGCTCATAAAGCTGCATGCAAGTTTTTTTATCTGAAATGTGTGATGATGACAATAGTTATCTTTCAAACCGATTACTGGAGCCAGACTATAATGAGAAATAGACTAATTAGGCCCACGGCCCAATACTATAATCTCTGGTCCCTATAAAGTAATAGTTCCAATGATCCAATCTTAGCAATTGAATATGAAAGCCTTTGAAGGAAGACTGCAGGGAGGAAGTTATAAGGGATACACATTCTCTATCTTTTCAGAGTAAGGCTAGGGTGTGACGTGCTTGCTGAGCCTTCTCAGTGAGCACAATTTTCCAGCTGTTCGATCAATTATAGATTGATGCTATGATAAATTTCTCAAATGCATCAAATATGAATGGAAATTTGAATAACATTCTCCGTTAGTTCAATTTTTCTTCTTCCCTTTCCCCAGGCGGAGAACTTATTTCTCTCAAGTGGAGAACAAAGAGAGAAAGGCGATTCTCACTGCCGTCGCCTCTCCCTCCCAATCTCCTAGCGTTAAAGCAATCTCTTCACTATTGCCTCTCATTTCCTTCCGCCTTCATCTTAGCTCGTACCTCGATTTCAGAAACCCTAAGTTTCGAACCATCAAATCCTTAGCTTCTAAGTTCTCAACTAAGGTAATCTCTCTCTCTCTCTCTCTCTCTCTCTCTCAGCGTTATGTGGTACGTACAAATACCAGAACCTCTGAGTTCTCAACCTCTAAGTTTGAGTTTTGACTCTATAATTATTTGTGATTTTTTTTATAGCTGATTCATCGATTCTCCATTTAATTAGAACAAAATGTGAAGATTAATACACTTCAGCTCCATTTCTCCTTTGCCTAATGTATGATTTTGGCTTAGCAAAAATAACACTACTCGTTATTGGTTGTTTAGATCATAATAAATGACATATATAATTCTTAAACAATCTTGTTTGATTATGTTTATGGCTAATTGGCATCTAGATTGTTCTAATGAATATTATAATCATTTTTTTCATTGTTTATTGAATTTTTGACAAAAATTATTCCACCTTAATTAGTACTGTGGACCCAAATTGCAAAAGAATTGCATAATTTAGATGTTCGTTGAGGCAAAAATTGATAGCTGGTACACAGGGTTTTTGATGCACATTTCTATTTTTGATGTGCATAAGTACATTCTATTGCATGTTTCATTCATTTTTTTTATGCTTATGCACATGATATCAACTGCAGGTTTCATTCATTCTTTAAACTAGAAAGTTGTACCGTACCGACTTGATATATGAAGAATGGACGTTGCAAGAGCATTGTCATTTGATGTGCCCTCAAGTAGCATGATTCCATTTGAGGAGTCCTTAGTCCCTGCTGAAGATGTAGATGGAGATATAGATATCAAGGTAAGCTTCATTGGTACTGAATCTGAAACTATAAATGATGTTTAAATTGTCATTTAAAATTTCTAATCTAATGTATCTTTTTATGATTTTAATAGGAGCAACTTATTGACCCTTATCCTGAAAATGAACAAATCGAGGAAACATTGGACCAATGTATTGAGCCCTTTGTTGACCATTATCCTGAAAATGAACAAATTGAGGAACCACTGGACCAATGTTTTGAGCCCTTTGTTGGCATGGAGCTTGATAGTATCGATGCTGCTTACAAATTTTACAACAACTACGGGTTCAAAACTGAATTTAGTATTCGGAGAGCACAAAAGTATCATTCTTAGAAGGGAGAGAAAAAAGTAATTAAACAAAGATTTGTTTGCTCTAATGAAGGATTATCAAAACGTCAGAAACAGGAGAGGGTTGGGGAAAATGAGAAGACGCCTCAAAAAGCAATCTCATTTCGGAGGACAAATTGCAAAGCACTAATGAGCATAAGTCTACAATCAAATGGAAAGTGGTTGGTAACCACTTTTAGAAAAGAGCACAACCACGAGATGGTCCAAAGTCCTTCGAAGAAGAGATATTTTAAGTCTCATTCGCATATTAGAGATGACCAAAAGGAGTGCATTACTATTTTGAGCAACCAAAATGTAGCTCCTGCAAAGATTTATGAGGCAATCATTGAGAAGGGCGGTGGTCGACATAATGTTCTTTTTTTGAAGAAGTTATTTGAGTAATGAGATTGCTAAAGAGAATAGAAAGCTTGTTGGTGTGGACATTAAGAAAGCCCTCGAGTATTTCAAAATGATGCAAGAAACAGATCCATACTTTATCTTTGAAGTAGAGCCCGATGATAACCAAACAGTGAAAAATATATTTTGGATCGATGGGAGGTCAAGGAGATTATACCAAGCTTTTGGTGATGTTTTAGTGTTTGACACGACTTACAATACCAACCGCTATTATATGCCTTGCAATCCCTTTATTGGAGTGAACCATTGTATTTGCATGTTATGAGAAAACTCAGATGTTGCCAATGCATGTTATAGCTGAGGTTTTTCCAAATACAAAACTCAGATGTTGCCAATGGCATGTTATGAGAAAAGCAAGAGACAAATTGAGAGCATTGTATTTGCATAAAAAAGAATTTGAAGATGACTTACAAACTTGCATTAATTTGAGCTTGACAATCGAAGAGTTTGAAAAAGGGTGGGAAGATATGCTTGAGAAGTACAACTTACAAGATAACCACCATTTGGAGTTGATGTTTAAAACTCGCAAAAGGTGGGTCCCTGCTTATTTTCGAAAAATCTTCTTTGCTAAGATGACCACTTTCCAACGAAGTGAGAGTGCTAATTCTGTTTTGAAGTTGTGGACTGAATCACACACGTCAATCTACAAGTTTGTCTTACAATTTACCAAGATGGTTAAGGGCGTTTTTGCCAAAGAGGATGAAGAGGACTTCAGATGTTCCACAGAACAACCACAGCTATGGTCCTTTTATCTAATAGAAGTTGAAGCCCGTCAAGTCAATACCAGAAAAATTTATTCTATTTTTAAGAATCTCATTAGGCAAAGTACAAGGTACATCATACAAGAAGTAGAGAATGATGAACTATATGAGGTCAAGAGGACACATGATCCTACAAATTCTAATTAGAAACTATGTGCATACCAAGTTCAAGTGAACAAAGCCAACAGCGAGATAAGTTGCAATTGCAAGGGTTTTGAATTTCAAGGCCTTTTATGTTTACATTCCATAACAGTGATGCAAAATCTTGGGATGCTCCTTCATCCTTGTTATGTGTTGGCAAGGTGGACCAAAGAAGCGAATCAAGGTTTGAAGAAAAATCAAATTGAAGTGAGATCCATCGAAGCCATATGATTTGATGCTAATAGGTAATATGTGCAGTACATTTTATGATTTTTTTTTATTACATATTAATTTTAATTTCATTTTCATAGATATGAATATCTTCGCATGAAAGCCATGAAGATTGTTGATGATTTCTGGAAGCCTTTAGAATTGTACACCATTGCTAGTACAAAGCTTGAAACATGATACAATGAATTAGATGAAATTGCAAAAGGTATGCGGGATGACAAGTCAACCGAGCATGTTGAAGACACTACTGTCAAGCACCTTATCAAAAGTGGTGAAGCTTTTGAAGAGATGAACTATCAAGATCTCCCTCAATCACAATGCAAGGGGAGGAGAAAACCTGAAAGGCATAAACATCCAATTGAGAAAAAAGATGAGGACTTGCTCAAATTGTCACATGAAAACATGACACAATGCTCAAACATGCACGAAATTGAAGACTGGTTAGGTGGTAGTCAATTAGATCCTTTTGTAAAGCTTAGTTAACCGTGGAATTATATTTTGGTATAGGTAAAATTTGGGATTACATTTTGGTATAGGTAAAGTGTGAGATTATATTTTTGGTATATGTGAAATGGTGAAGTCTGTTATGATGTTTTAAAAAATTTAAGTGAATTTCTAAGATTCTTGTTGAGCTATATATGTACATCTGTTATGCAGTTTTTAGCACATTTCTCACGAATATGTTCAACCTTGCAATTTTGAGAAATGTCAGGTCGACTTTGTAAATTTTTGTTGAAATTGACCAAAGCCTCAATTTGAGCATGAAATTAGATAGTCTTATTGTTTGCAGCATATTTAAATGTTATCCTCAAATTAAGCATTGTTAAATTGTTAATTTGAGCTTTTTTATTATTTGCAGCATATGAACATGAATCACATGTACCAACCATACCAACAAGCGTGATCTCTTTCTCATAACATCTTGAGTAAAAAAAATCATAAGTGTCACTTGACAAATTTAAAATTCGGTACATGAATCAGTGTGTGACTTGACAAATTTAAAATTAGTACACTGGCATGTACCGAATCAGGTATAAGTTCATTCAATTTAGTTGAAAACAACAATTTAGCACCAAACTTTAGTTTATTTCAAAGAACATTACAACATAGCAAGCAAAAAAAAACATTTTCCATGCAATTTAATCCCAATAATACCACTGACAACTATATCAAAATAAATAAATGTATCAGACAAGAGATGCAAACATGCCATGAGCATATTTTATTAGCTTTCCAAAATTCCTAATAAATTTGCACGAATTTGTAATCGATCGAACGGCAGAAGAATTGTGCTCATTGAGGTGGCTCGGTGAATACGTCAAACCCTGAGATATGTCAGTATACAAACCCTAAGGTATGTCAGTTTATGAAAATCATTTTGTATGCCTTCTTCCCTTGAACTTTGTATAGAAAAATTACTTCACAAAAAAAATTGTCTTAATTTTCTAAATAACTTATACTTCCATATATCAATTTGCGCTAAGCTCCTTCTAGAGTTGCTGATTTGTTTAGGTGTTTGGTTAATCAGCACTAAGAATTTCTAGAAAAAAAGGCACCACTATAATAAATGAACACCATATATAAATAAATAATCATATCTAAATAACAAATTAAGTAGTCACCTTAAGTTTTGGAGCTCACATTCAATGCAAAACAAATAGACAAGTAAATGCTACAGCATTGAAACTAGATAATTCTTGGTCACAAACAAGAAATATAGTTAACGAATAATGATTATCAATAGCAGCAAATGGGTTATGTATTCTCTTTGTCCAAGTTGGGACGATCGACATAAATAGCTAAATTTGAAACATAATATATAATTTTTAAAAGAGAGTACACAAATCCCTTCAACCTTGTTGAATGATTTCACAAATTTTGTTCACTTCATACTTTTTTTTACTGAAGTGAGAGCCAAAAATGCTCTATTCTCTGCAATTGAGAAATAGATAATTATGATTAATTAAACAAGCACAAAAATATTGTATCTCATAATTGGACCTCACATTATTGTAAAACTGTATTTTGCAAAAAGTAATATTATAAAAGTTGAAAAATAAAAAAAATTGAGGTTATGTGAAAAAGTATTGTTCAGATTCGCAATCAGCACTAGTTCATATAACAACCCTTGTTAATTGAGAAGGGAGAGCAAACTAGAAATGGAGAGGACCCTTGAAATAGCCTGAGAGTTTCTTGAAACCAGCAGCCAGGAGGGACGGAAAGAGGGAGAGCAACAGGAGAAGCATTGGTGTTAGGTCGAGGGCAAGGCTGACAGTAAAAACTCTAGCGGTTGAGGCGAGTACGAGGCGGGCGAAGCTGCGGCTGAGACGAATCTGAGACGGGAAGACGAGAGTGCAAGGGGCAGCGTAAAAAGAAAATCTCATAGGAGAAGGAGAGGCGTGGGGAAGAAAATCGCAAACCCTAGGGAGTCAGAATTGACAATTTCTGCTCTGAGAAGAGAGGAGATGGGAAAGAAGACGAAGAAATGTTAAACTTTCCGTCTGTGTGCACTTTCATCAGCAATTAAATTTACATGAATCTGAAATCAATCTAACGACTGAAAAATTGTGTTCACTGAAAGGTTCGGTGAGCATGTCCCACCCTAACTTTACTCATCTTTCCAATGTAAAAATGTTACTGTTTCATTAATAGCATGCTCGATGTATGGTAAGGAATGTACTGATGTGTAATGTGGTTTTGATCAATGTATGGCCTAAGGGCAATTTCCGCAAAAAAAAAAAAAAAATGAAGCCATTAAAAAATAAAGGGAAATTTGGTTGTTTGCCACTCCAAAACCTTCAAATCTGAAAAATGCCATCACAAAACTATAAATATGAAAAATGTCACTTTAAACTTAGTTAATTCTTAAATTTGCCACAAATACACAATTTTTATACTTTTTTTTATTAAAAATTAACTGAAAAATATAGTTTTGAGATACGTATAATGAGGAGTATATAGAGAAATACAGAAATACGTATCTCAAAACTATATTTTTTAGTTAATTTTTAATAAAAAATATAAATTGTGTATTTGTGGCAAATTTAAGAATTAACTAAGTTTAGAGCGGTATTTTTCAGATTTATAGTTTTGTGATGGCATTTTTCAGATTTGAAGATTTTGGAGTGACAAATAACCAATTTTTCCAAAAATAAAAATAAAATAAGTATAAAAGATATAGAACTGTAAACAAAAGTATAACACTTAGGTAATGGGCAAAAAGCCCTCTGGGCCTAGAAAACCCAAAATGCTTTAAAAATACACGTGCAAATGGATCACATATGGATCTAATTGTGGTAAAATTATATTTGCATCCGTTTTTATTTTTTAATACTGATATCGGATATCTGTTTTCAATATTATTACTTATTAAAAAATATTAAAGTTCAAAATATTTAACTAGTGAATAATATAATTTATTCCATAATATATGTTCATCTATATGGTATACATCTACTAATTGAATACGGATAATCAAAATTTAAAATCATATATATGTATGTATGTATGTATGTATTCGTATCTGGATTTTTAAATATCGAATATCCATATCTAATTTTTGCATACTGCTCCAGGTTTGAATGGATAATATCTGATCCGTTTGCACCCTTAAATCAGAATTAGGAAAATTGCATACTCTTCGTACTGTGACTTAATATGATTATCTATATATAAGTGATAGATTACAAATAAATGTATGAAAACTCTGAATTTTAAAAACTAAATTGACTACTGGAAATCTTCTTTTTTAAATGTTGGTTCTCATATATTTTATTATTGTCAACATTGAATGTGTAGTCTCAACTCTCAACCCTCGTTATTACATGTTTTGAGTTAATGCATAAACTCAAATTTTGTGTAGTCTCAACTCTCATATATATTATTTTTTTTAAAAGAGGCAAAAGCCCATTTGCATTAAATAGATAGTTCAAATTACAGTCACCACAGATTCAAACTTTGTCATATTCAACTCTCATATATATTATTATTGAACACATATCCTCTGCATAAACTCAAATTTTGAGTTAATGCATGCATCTTGATTGTCCGATCAGGATCTTGACCAATTCGGTCCAAGATAGAATGCACATGACCTCTTTAATATTTGTGTCAACACGGATTGGATGTCCGAGTTCATTCTGCAATAACTCAAATTTTGAGTTAACACAGACAATGCGAATTCGCTGAAATTTGGCATTGAAAGATTTTTTGCATGTGTTTATTTGAAGTTTATTTTAAATTGACGTCGTCAAGAAAAAAAATTCATGTGTAGGACAGAAAATAAAGACAAGGAGATAGAACGAGAGAACAAAAAAGAAGTTTGCATGTGTATTATAATTAATATATAGTTGGTATTTTATTCACCCTCATTTAGATATATAATTTTTTTTTATGAAACTTAAGATATATAATTTGATGCATAGTTCCCACTTCTATTTTGCCAAGTGTGAATTCAAAAAAAATTTCCACAAATTATCTCGAGGTTCAAACATATTTAGTTCATCTCTAGTAGTGCTGCACAACAAGACATTATAAGTTATAATAATCCAAAATACAGATTGACTATTTGGATTTTTATGCAGCACCTGGAATGGAATTCGAGCCGTATATTTTTAATAAATTGTATTTAACATCCAATACTAATAAAATATATAATATAACACTCCTATCCTGAATTTTATAAAAATATCTTATTATCGGATTATCTGTAATCATATCGAATACTATGTACACACCTTCATCATCTTCCATACAACATAGACTAGAGAGTTTTTTTTTTGAGAAAAATATGATACAACTAAACGAAAACTCAAAACCAAAGTTCTAAATAGCGCACTATAGCGTTTTCAGACCATAAAAGCTATGATGCTATCGGCGCTATTTCGCCCTATAGCGGCGCTATTGGAGCATAGCGCTGTTTTTCCAGCCATTACGTTATATATGACGAAATAAACGCTATTTAAACCTTTGCTCAAAACACATGATATACGTAAATTATTTCTTGAACATGCCAATGGCCTTTTAGGCCTGCGTTAAATTTTCGCAGGGATTTGAGTTTTTCAACCCATTAGTTGTTTTTTATCCATGGCATATTAGATTGATATTTTTCCCATCCAAAGCCCATGTTGTTTTAAAAATTCTAGGTATTCCCTTGGAATTGGGAAATAAATCTGCTGCGATTCTTTGGAAGTCCCTACTTTTTAAGATCAAATCATTCATTTTTTTTAAATGCACAAATCTCAAAGCAGTTGATTTTATGTACGAATCTTGAAACAAATGAATGGTTCGATTTGGACAAGCAGGACCTGTGATTCCAAAGAATCGCATCAGATTTGTTTCCTTGGAATTTTGTAACTTTGTTGGAAGTAAAGTTTTTTACCCCGCCAAATTTAAATTTATAAGTAATGTCTTACTTCTCTATTTACTTTAAATAATTTATTATATCAGCAATAGGAATTATATAATATTGCAAAGCTGCTCTAAATTATAATGAAATGTACATGTTATTAAAAGAACATATATTATACAAATTTATGCATTCTGCGAAGATATATGTTATAGAAAAAGACGTGCATCATGAGCATGAACTTTTTATTGGTAGAGAGTATAATACTATTATGAGAACTAAAAGTAAAATAATAATTCATATAGCAATCTAAAATAGTTAGTAAAATAATAATTCATATAGCAATCTAAAATAGTTAGATCTTGGAAATCTACTGTATTTCTCTTAAAAAAATTGTGCATCCCGTGTCTAAATAGCCCCAAATTATATTATGAGATATCATGCATGTAAAATCTCATAACACGATCGATAACAAACTAGTCACAGCCGGCCCTTACCCAGGGCAGTGGCCCCGGGCCCCAAACTCCAACAGTGCCCCAAAACAAAAAAAAAATAGTATACTATGCTTATTGCTTAATAAAATATTTTTTATCTTGGGCCTCAACTGTGACATATGTGACTTTACTCTCTCTCTCTTTGACTTTAATAGAAAGATTCAAAAGTAGAAAGTTATTAAAAAATAAAAAGGCATGTACGGTGTACCCCAAATTTGCTCTCTTCACATTGATTGACCCCAATTAAAAAAATTCTTTTGCTCCACGAAACAAGAGGCGGGTAGAAACTAGAAAGTAGAAACCTAGCTCTTCATTCTTCACAAAATCACAGATTCACAATTCAAAATTATTGTTCAAACTAGAGGCGGAGGGTAGAAAATCTTGCTTTTCCATCTGGTAATTTCAAGAAGCAAGAAGAAAGCACGGTGTGGGTATGTTAATCATTGTATATGTTTTTTTTTAGAGGTATTAGTTTTATGCCCCTCCTATTTTGTATGATCTATTGACAAATTAATAAAAAAATTGTGTATATAAGGGTCCAAATTTTTCTTCCGCCCCGGGCCTCAAATTCTTCAGGACCGGCCCTGAAACTAGTGAACATGTCCAAGGACTTGGCGGGTCTTTTGGTCTTGGAATTTTCATTCTCAGTTTTTGAAAGAAACAAAATGGCAGTTGTGTTGACTTCATACAGACCGAGTCCCTTTCACAAGTCACAAATTGTAGAATTTCATACATGTTCATTGGTTTATTATGATTAAAATTAAGAATTTAGATGATCCAAAGGAAAACAAAAAAACATGATTGACTAGTAGATTGGCTATTGGTACAGCTTACTAGCTGGTGTATTATTATTATGGGTGGAGTAGGACTTTCAAATTATGAGAGTTAAATATAAATGGGGAGCAATCACATTAAATTTTTATAGTATAGATGGGAGAGGAGGGAGGGGAGAGGTTAATTTTACAGTATCTATAATATTTTATTCTAAATTATATAGAAATTACATATAACGAAATATATACAAAAAAACTAGAAAAAAATAAAGGTCAATTGACTCCCATACAATGTTAGTAGCTCTATCCTGAATATTCTTCTTCTTTTTCTTTGGATCTATTTGACTATAAACATAGTAGTAAAATAATAGGAAAAAGTGAAATTTGAAATGGAATTCTATTTCGTACTATTATCGTATTCGGTTAAAGGTGAAAAAGGTGGAACAGTGAGAGAGTGAGAAACATAATAATATTGATTTTTTTTAAAGAAGGGCATATGTGGAAAAATAATGAAGATTTAAAGGTGAAAAGGTGGAACAGTGAGAGAGTGAGAAAAATAATAATATTGAATTAAAAAAAAAAGGCATATGTGGAAAAATAATGACGACTGGACAAATTCTATATTTTGAAAAGTATCAATTCTTATTCTACCCCTCACAAAATAGAGAATTGATCGGTAAGGAAATAAATGAGGGATTGAATTGTAAAAAGTAGAAATTTGATTGTAAAAATTCAATTGAATTTTGCCTTTTCAATTTCACAATTAATTGTACTGAATTTCATCCATATTCAGATGGAATAAAAGCTTTATTTCAATCAATCAACTATATATCATTTTTCTAGCCAAAAAATCCAAAATGCCAGCAGGATGAAATAAAAATATGTTTATTTTAGCAAACAAAAAGAGAATTATAACATTGCATTACGCCATTACCTATGTATAGTTAAGTTTATTTCGTCTTTTTATATCATTTTGCAAATAGGAAAAAAGAGAATTACAACATTGCATAAAAAAATAATTCGCTGCTGATGCAAACATGTTTTGTTTTATGACAAGACTTAACGACGAATTTTACTCGGTGAATAATTACGGAAAATTAGTTCAAAAGCAACCTCCCAATTAAATCCTAAATTATATATACTTTTATTATACAATACAAAGATTTAAAGAAAAAAAAAAACACAACTACCAGTGAATAGCATCTCGAATTTTTTACATGGACGTGCCTTGCACCATTCAACCGAGCAATAATCACCAAATTTAAATTATTAGAATAATTATCATGCAACTCTTGATCATTTTTCACAATACTATGTTATAGTACTGCGAGTTACTGATATGCGGGTCCACAACCTTCATCTGTACTTAGACATTTCATTCAAGTGGGTCATAGATTTATTATTTGGAAGGTTCTCGTCGGTTAGACCTCACACGTTATGACGCAACTCTTGTCGAATCCATGTCCTCTGAGGTAAAAGAATGTTTTTGTTGAGATCTGGATGTCCGATTAGAATCCGGCCCGAGTTGGAATGCACATGGATGTATTCGTGCGGATTTTGATCAAACGGTCCAGATCTAAACATATATATGATGTTACCTTAGGTGATATGAATTCCCTCTTGATCCCAGGGAATTAAAATTCTTACTGCTTAATTAAACTTGTTAATCGACCAATTCATGAACAAGGACCAATCGGACAGTCGCGATCAGGCGGAAAGTTCTGTTTGACAGATCTAACGGCAGAGATTGACCATTCGCCAAATCCAGCTCACTGAAACTTGTCGCTTCCATCATATAATATCGACTTTCATTTCACTTCTTCTTCTCCCCTTCTGTCCTTCAGATCCGCATCGTGTCTCTCTCTCTCTCTTTCCTTTTCTTTTTCTTCTCCTCGCTCTGTTTCTCTCTCTAAAACAACAATAACCAGGGTTCCGGATCTGAAGGGAGAGATCAACAGATCTCGCAAGTGGGAGTACAATATCTAGCCTTGGAGGCCACCAACAAGCTCCTATCTGGTCGAGATGGCGGCTGCCAATGCTCCGATCTCCATGAAGGAGGCCCTCACGGTTAGTCTTTGTGCATCAGATCGTACTTTCCTTGATTTAATCAAATTCATGTCGATCTATTATCTGATACGGGGATAGTTTTAAGGAGGGATCTCCATATTTGAATACTTTCTCTTGAATTCGCTCGGTATTATGTTTTCAGAACTCGTTTTAAGCACGATTTAGCTTCTTTAATGGCTGCAATGCTAGGTTTAATTGAAATTAAGTTGGAACTTATTTGTGAGTATTGATCTTCAATTTTATTCTGATCCATTGCCCCTGGTTTAGATGCATCTATGAAGCTTTGCTTATCAACATTAAGTTTTCTAATTGTGGTAGATAAGTAATTCTCTTATAGAAATGAGCTGATATTTTCTTCTGTTTTTCACAGTTGACAAGTCTCGGGATAAATCAGCAGTTCATCACCTTCACTCATGTAACAATGGAATCGGACAAGTATATTTGTGTTAGGGAGACCTCACCTCAGAACAGTGTGGTTATAATTGATATGAGCATGCCAAATCAGCCATTGCGAAGGCCTATTACAGCTGATTCTGCTCTGATGAATCCTAATACCAGGATTCTTGCTCTCAAAGGTTTTACCATCTGGTCACTTATGTTTCATTTCCTGGATCTGAACTTTTTGGTGAAGACCACAAATAAATAATCAGAACTGCAAGATCTCCTTATTCAAATTCAACTAGACTGGGCCAGATTCTGGATATTTTGGTTAGCTATCTTAAATTTAGCATAGTTTATCCACTTGGAATTGGAGTCAACATGATTCGAAATGATCAATAAAGATAATGGTTTAGAATAATTAAGCTCTCTTTTGTATAGATCAAAAGTCCATATTACATTTTATGTCTTCTGTAACATCAAAGTTCTATATTATGCTTCTACACAAATACTTGCTTCCCATACTTGGTCACTGAAGTAAGATCCCGCATAACTTGATTGAGATCTACTGTAACATCAAAGGCTTACAGCATGCTTATACTTTTTTTGATTAAAATGGCTAATAGGCCCGTTTCATTAATAGAAACATGGTCAAATTACAAATTCGATGTTTCACTCAAGCCAATGTATGTTGCTTTGAGTAGAATCGTTCTCCCATACACAATTTATGTGGCATCCATGCATGCGTTGTTCCACCAGAAAGTTAGCAGGTAGTAGGTCACTATCGATGGGATAAACCTGTAACTGACTGCGTCTGTAATTTGTGTCAAATATGCAGCTCAAATACCAGGAAGCACACAAGACCACCTTCAGATTTTTAACATCGAGGCCAAAACAAAGATTAAATCCCACCAGATGCCTGAGCAGGTGGTGTTTTGGAAATGGATAACACCTAAGATGCTGGGGCTTGTTACTCAAGCCTCAGTTTATCACTGGTCTATTGAAGGCAAGTAATGGTTTATCTAACAATGCATGTGTTGTGTTTGACTTGAGACTACGTTTTCTAAATTGGTGTCCATAGTAAGAGTTTGTGTTGTTCTTTTCTTATCTCAGGCACATCAGAACCAGTTAAGGTGTTTGATAGGACTGCTAATCTGGCTAACAACCAGATTATAAACTACAGATGTGACCCGTCAGAGAAATGGTTGGTCCTTATTGGAATTGCTCCTGGTGCTGCTGAGGTATGAAATGTTAATACTAACTTTTGTTTATTAAAATTTCAATCAAGCAAAAGTATTACAATGTTATTTGTGAACCATATATTGGATTTTGTAGTACAAAGAAATAACAGAAATTATGGGTCATGATTTGTTGCAGAGGCCGCAACTTGTGAAGGGAAACATGCAGCTATTTTCAGTGGAGCAACAACGTAGCCAGGCTCTTGAAGCACATGCTGCATCCTTTGCTTCATTTAAGGTGAGCAACCCTGTATTATGCTCTCATTCTCTGTTAGCTTCATGGCTCTGAAAATCAAAATTGGAAGCCAAATTGGTAAGTTGGCCATGGAATCGGAATGGAAACTCGGATTTTTTTTTTTGAGAAAAGTTTAATTTATATTAAAAATATAAGAAAAACAATTATAAACAGTTATTTTGTAAGTCGAATTATGCTGGTACCATTTATGTAATTTAATCCTTTTATATTCCTTGTTATTAGAAAATCTGAGAATAAATTAAGAGGGATGAACTATGCCTCAACTCTTCTGTCCCAAATGCTACGGTCCAATTGAAGCTTTCTGTCCTTTAACTAATGATTTAAAATGAAAACTTAATGAATATTAAATAAGAACAGGCCCAATAAATTTGGCCCATATACTTGATTCTTCTGATTGCGGTCCCACCTGTCAGAATTTTCTTCCTGAATTCGCACCTTTTAGTTTTCAAGCTAGGCCGAAGTAAAAAAGTAGAATCGGCAATCTAGGAGAGAATCCGTCCGATTCAGACAAAAACTTGGTTGAATTGGTCCGATTCAATCAATTTTCATGGCAAAACTCTGCTACTGCATAACTCGAATTGCCTCCGGCTGAATCCGGTCTGACTCGGCCGAATCAACTTGGAATGGCTGATTTTTGGAGCCATGGTTCGCTTCTTATTCTCTATTTTTATAGTCTTAGGTGCTGATCTTTGTCCTTTCGATTTAGGTTCCTGGCAATGAGAACCCTTCAACTCTTATATGTTTTGCTTCTAAGACCTTTAATGCTGGACAAGCAACTTCCAAGATGCATGTAATTGAACTTGGTGCGCAGCCAGGTATGGCTGACCGTCAACTTGCTAATTACATGCAACATTTGTCATTCTATGTGTTTCTCATTACACATCATTAGTTTTTAGCATTTATATATTACTAATGAAGCTAGTTCCTTAACAGGGAAACCTGGATTCTCAAAGAAACAAGCTGATCTATTCTTTCCACCTGACTTTGCGGATGACTTTCCAGTTGCAATGCAAGTAAGCATCTAGATATATTCACGTTTAAATTAACAGCTTTATTTTATATCGATTGCTACGTGCTACAAGTTTAATCATATTGCATCCCATCTTCCTTTGGCAGATTTCACAGAAGTATGGCTTGATATATGTGATCACAAAGCTTGGCTTGTTATTTGTGTATGATTTGGAGACAGCAACTGCTGTCTACAGAAATCGCATCAGCCCTGACCCGATATTTTTGACAGCTGAAGCATCTAATATTGGCGGGTTTTATGCTGTTAACAGGCGTGGCCAAGTTTTGCTTGCCACTGTTAATGAAGCCACTATTGTTCCCTTTGTTAGTGGCCAGGTGTGCTTGCCTGCCTCTTTTTTTATTATTATTATTTTTAGTGTTTTACTATTACTATTGCTATTAGTATTATTATTATTGTTATTATTGTTTTTGTTGTTGTTGTTTTTGTTTTTGTTTTTGTTGTTGTTGTTGTTGTTGTTGTTGTTGTTGTTGTTGTTGTTATTATTATTATTATTGTCAAATGTTGTTTTTGGTGGAGCAATTCTTTTACAGTTAATGAGGTTGTAATATTTTTCAGCTGAACAATCTGGAGCTAGCTGTGAATCTTGCTAAGAGAGGAAATCTCCCCGGAGCAGAGAACCTGGTGAGCTAAAGTTGATACTTTTTTATGCCTTTTCTCATATATGAGAGATTGTTTGTAACTGACATT
Source organism: Carex arenaria (assembly GCA_964058825.1). NCBI lineage: Eukaryota > Viridiplantae > Streptophyta > Magnoliopsida > Poales > Cyperaceae > Carex > Carex arenaria. The sequence goes on from CAXKVW010000072.1 coordinate 345,862, forward strand.
TTAGTACAGAGAGTTAATTCTTTTTATCCTTCGTATAAAAAGTCTACTTGCCCCTAGTACTTCTACAATTTTGGCATTCTTTTCTAATCTTGAGTAAGAACTAAGAAGCTTCAATATTTGGGGAATAGCATCTCTCTTTTAGATGGAAAATACTGATAACGCATTCTATGATGTTTTAATACTTTTTTTCTCTTTCTTCTGCTTGTGGCATGCTGCCTTATCACCTTTGTCTGTATTGTCTTTCTCTGGCTTTCTGGAGGATTTTAATGCCCTCATTTTTTGTGAGCAGGTTGTGCAAAGATTCCAGGAATTGTTTGCACAGACAAAGTACAAGGAAGCTGCTGAACTTGCTGCTGATTCTCCTCAAGGTATTCTGAGAACTCCTGATACTGTCGCAAAATTTCAGGTACATCTTGGTTCCTTTAGCTTACTTCTGTTAAAAGAAATAAGGAAATTTAGTTTGTGTTAATGTGATGTTGATTATAATCTCTTACTTATGGTTCTGACTGGGGCTTACTATATATTTATGCTTTTGTCACTGATCCTTGTCAATGTAGAGTGTGCCTGTGCAATCTGGACAGACGCCACCTCTGTTGCAATACTTTGGCACACTTCTAACAAAAGGGAAGCTTAACGCCTTTGAATCTTTGGAACTATCTCGTCTCGTTGTCAATCAAAACAAGAAAAACCTCTTGGAGAACTGGCTGGCTGAGGACAAGCTTGAGTGCAGTGAGGAGCTTGGCGATCTCGTCAAGGTAATGACTGTATATTTAATATTTTGTCATTTATTTAATTTTAACTTTGCTGTCCTTCCCAGCAATATGGTTCATAAGAATATGGCTTGTTGCTAAGAAACCCATCTTTTTTTTTTTTTGTAGACTGTGGATAATGATATGGCCCTAAAAATTTACATAAAAGCGAGGGCTACTCCAAAAGTTGTTGCTGCTTTTGCTGAGAGGAGAGAATTTGACAAGATTCTCATTTACTCCAAGCAGGTATTACCTGGTACTCTAGGGAATGCAAATGGATCTGAAAAAAAATATTCTGTAGAGTCTCATGAAGCTTTTGTTTTACTAATCTCAGGTGGGGTACACCCCAGATTACTTGTTCCTCTTACAGACTATCCTAAGAGCTGATCCTCAGGTACCAATTAGTTTTTTGGGTGTTTACATTTTATATCCTTTGTCCTTTTTCTTTGCAGTTCTAGCATCTATTGGTTTGCTATCTGAATTTTTCCAAATCATTATGTACAGCTTCATGTTTATATCTGTGACTGACCAGAATTTTTTTAATTGCAGGGAGCGGTCAATTTTGCCCTCATGATGTCACAAATGGAGGGAGGTTGTCCAGTAGATTACAATACAATAACCGATTTGTTCCTCCAGGTTCATTGGCGGCACCTTTTATGTTTTGATTCATATTATATAGTGTATGGCACTGACTTGCATACTCACTTGTGTTGTGTTCATTGATATAGAGGAACTTGATCCGAGAAGCAACAGCCTTCTTGTTGGATGTTTTGAAGCCAAATTTACCTGAGCATGCTTTTCTTCAGACCAAGGTTTTCTTTTAGTTGTCTTGCACTTGTTGTTGTCAGAGGCATGAAATTAGTTTCTCAGGGAACTCATTTCGTCACATTCTTTGTAGGTTTTGGAGATCAATCTGGTCACTTATCCTAATGTCGCAGATGCTATTTTGGCCAATGGGATGTTTAGCCACTATGACCGCCCAAGGATAGCTCAGCTATGCGAAAAAGCAGGATTATTTTTGCGGGCTCTTCAGGTCCTCGTTTTCTCCTTCTCTTGTTATGAAAGTGAATGCTTTATTTAATTTTTATTTTTCCTTGGAATTAGCTTGATAATCTTTGATTTTTCTTTGGCTTTGCAGCATTACGCAGAGTTACCTGATATAAAGCGTGTTATTGTTAATACACATGCAATTGAGCCACAGGTGTGCTTTGTTTGAACTCTTAATATCTTAGTTGCAAATAATATCAACATTCATACTTACCTGCTTATATTTCCAGTCTTTGGTTGAGTTCTTTGGTACCCTTTCGAAAGAGTGGGCACTAGATTGCATGAAGGATCTTTTGCTTGTCAACCCCAGAGGCAACCTTCAGATTGTTGTTCAGGTAAGCTACACCCTTTTATTTGTACTTTAGTTGTTCTACTTTGTATGTCAGAGGCTTGAAAGTCTTTGTACTTTTTCTTTCTTTTCCAGACGGCTAAAGAATATGCTGACCAACTTGGTGTGGATTCCTGTATCAAGCTTTTTGAGCAGTTCAAGACTTATGAGGGTCTCTACTTTTTCTTGGGCTCGTACTTGAGTTCAAGGTAACATGTTTATTGTAGAAGAACCACTTAATTTGCAGTTGCAGTTTTATTTATTTACCTTCTCCTCATATTGATGTTGCAGTGAGGATCCTGAAATACACTTCAAGTATATTGAGGCTGCAGCCAAAACTGGGCAAATCAAAGAAGTGGAACGTGTAACGAGGGAATCAAATTTCTATGACCCGGAGAAAACTAAGAACTTTCTGATGGAAGCTAAACTGCCTGATGCACGTCCGCTTATCAATGTCTGTGATCGTTTTGGCTTCGTCCCAGATTTGACTCACTATCTGTATACCAGTAACATGCTTCGTTATATTGAAGGATATGTCCAGAAGGTAAGTTTTCATCTTTTATGATTAAAACTTTTATAGTGTTATTTTTCTTTTCAATTTGGAAAGAAGTTCTGACTTCTAACTTCTACTGTATAGGTGAACCCAGCTAATACTCCCATGGTGGTTGGTCAACTGCTGGATGACGAGTGCCCCGAAGATTTTATCAAGGGCCTTATCCTTTCTGTACGTTCCCTACTCCCGGTTGAGCCACTTGTTGAGGAATGTGAGAAAAGGAATCGGTTGAGGCTACTTACGCAATTCCTTGAACACCTTGTTAGCGAAGGGAGTCAAGATGTGCATGTGCATAATGCTTTGGGAAAGATTATCATAGAGAGCAACAACAACCCGGAACACTTTCTTACCACGAATCCGTATTATGATTCACGTGTTGTGGGTAAATACTGTGAGAAGCGTGATCCTACACTGGCTGTCATCGCCTATAGACGTGGTCAATGTGACGAGGAGCTTATCAATGTCACAAATAGGAACTCATTGTTCAAGTTGCAAGCTAGGTATGCATGATATTTCCTTCTTCTAACTTCATTTTGAATTACGTACCCTATAAGAAGTTAAAGAGTTTATTCTTCTTCTTATTCTTTTGTCTTTTATACTGTAATTATTTTGTTACAGGTATGTTGTTGAGAGGATGGATTCTGATCTTTGGGACAAGGTTCTTCAGCCTGAAAATGAATATAGAAGGCAACTCATAGATCAAGTTGTTTCGACTGCTCTACCAGAGAGCAAGAGCCCTGAGCAAGTCTCAGCAGCTGTCAAGGCCTTCATGACGGCTGATCTGCCTCATGAACTAATTGAACTACTTGAAAAGATTGTGCTACAGAACTCTGCATTTAGTGGGAACTTCAACTTACAAAACCTTCTAATCCTAACTGCCATCAAGGCTGATCCATCCAGGGTTATGGACTACATCAATAGGCTAGACAATTTCGATGGACCTGCAGTTGGTGAGGTTGCAGTTGAGGCACAGCTGTATGAGGAGGCCTTTGCCATATTCAAGAAGTTCAACCTAAATGTACAGGCAGTTAATGTACTACTGGATAACATTCGGAGCATAGAGAGGGCTGTTGAGTTTGCCTTTCGGGTAGAAGAGGAGTCTGTCTGGAGCCAGGTTGCAAAGGCTCAGCTACGTGAAGGTTTGGTTAGTGATGCTATTGAGTCATTCATTCGTGCTGATGATTCTACTGAGTTCCTGGCTGTGATAAAGGCAGCTGAGGATGCGAATGTTTATGATGACTTGGTTAAATATTTGCTTATGGTGAGACAAAAGACCAAGGAGTCCAAGGTGGATAGTGAGCTTATTTATGCATATGCTAAGATTGATCGCCTGGGCGAAATTGAGGAATTTATTCTCATGCCTAATGTTGCTAATCTCCAAATGGTGGGTGACCGGCTGTTCGATGATGAACTCTATGAAGCTGCCAAGATTATTTTCCAGTTCATTTCCAACTGGGCCAAACTTGCTGTCACACTAGTTAGGCTGAAGCAGTTCCAGGGTGCAGTGGATGCAGCCCGCAAGGCCAACAGTGCCAAGACATGGAAGGAGGTCTGCTTTGCTTGTGTTGACGCTGAGGAGTTCCGTCTTGCACAGATATGCGGTCTCAATGTTATTATTCAGGTATTACGATTTTCCCTCTATGTTATCTTTAGACGATATGATCAAAGATGAAAGAGTCCCTTCTTTATTGAGCAAGTGTTATTTCTATACCAGTATGCTTTTTCTGGTATATTGTTATATGAACTGATTTTCTTGAAGAGGATTTTTTATGTTAGCACCACTGTTTGATACAAAGCATAGTTGTTCCAGCATAGGTTAGTGTCTTAAACCTTCCTTACATTGTCAGGGCTGGCTATTAATATATTTGATATTTGACCCTATTTAGCTATAAAAATTACCTAATTATCATGTTGTGAGATTTTTTTATTTGGTAAAAATTCTACCTTTACCAAAGCTTATTCTGATTTGTTTGTTACATTTGACAGGTTGATGATCTGGAAGAGGTGAGCAACTACTACCAGAACAGAGGATGCTTCAATGAGTTAATCTCTCTCATGGAAAGTGGCCTCGGTCTGGAACGGGCTCATATGGGAATCTTTACTGAACTTGGTGTTCTGTATGCCAAGTACCGTGAGGAGAAGCTTATGGAGCATATCAAGCTCTTTGCCACCCGTCTTAACATCCCCAAGCTCATTAGGGCTTGTAATGAACAGCAGCACTGGAAGGAGCTGACATATCTCTACATTCAGTACGATGAGTTTGACAATGCAGCGAGTACCATCATGAATCACTCGCCTGATGCTTGGGACCACATGCAGTTCAAGGATGTTGCGGTTAAGGTTGCAAATGTTGAACTGTACTACAAGGCAGTTCATTTCTACCTCCAGGAGCACCCTGACCTCATAAATGACATGCTTAATGTGCTTGCACTCCGTCTGGATCATACCCGTGTTGTTGATATCATGCGTAAGGTTTGTGTGCTATCTCTTCCTGTTTTTGTGTAAAATGATGAATCTTACATTCTTATTTCATTGGTTAATTTGTTAATTTTACTCCATTTATTAGGCTGGGTATATACATCTGATCAAGCCATACATGGTTGCGGTTCAAAGCAACAATGTCTCAGCTGTTAATGAAGCATTGAATGAGATTTATGTGGAAGAAGAGGACTATGATAGACTACGTGAATCAGTTGATATGCATGATAACTTCGATCAGATCGGTCTTGCACAGAAGGTACTTGGTTTCCTTCTTGTAGCCTGTTTTATTTTGTGATAGCTTTCATCTGGTTGATTTGTAATGAATTATTCTTTCCAGCTGGAGAAACATGAGCTCCTTGAAATGAGGCGAATTGCCGCATACATTTACAAGAAAGCTGGGAGATGGAAGCAATCCATTGCTCTGTCTAAAAAAGATAATATGTACAAGGATTGCATGGAGACTTGCTCACAGTCTGGTATTGCGGATCTATGTGAAGACCTCCTTGTTTATTTCATTGAACAGGTATCCCATTACCTGCACCTCTTATTAATAATAGCAAATGTCAGAATGAAATAAATTGTTTATTTGAGAATTTTTGTATGTTCCTTTGCAGGGGAAGAAAGAATGCTTTGCTTCTTGTCTCTTTATTTGTTACGACCTCATCCGACCAGATGTTGCCCTTGAGCTTGCTTGGTTCAATGGAATGATCGACTTTGCATTCCCATACCTCTTACAGGTACAAGTTAATTTTTCATGGTTTGATCTCTACTCTGTCTAGCTATCGGCCTGTTAGGCTTATGTACAATTAATTTTATTTTTTCATGTCGAAGTAGATCAGCCCTTTGAAATTAATGGAAGAACTTATGGAAAAATTATCTTTCTGATTTGTCTTTTTTAGTTCATTCGTGAGTATTCTGGTAAGGTGGATGATCTCATAAAGGAAAAGATGGAGGCACAAAAAGAGGTCAAGGCCAAGGAGCAGGAAGAGAAGGACATGGTTGCACAGCAGGTGAGATTTCTGTTTTTCTATTCCTCTAGCTTGTAAGCACATCTATAGTGATTGGTCTAGTCTGCTTTCCAGCTGTTGCTCGCAGTAGCTGTTTAGTTCCTAGAGTAACTGGCACCTACAGTGCACCTCTTAGTATGGAACCAATAACAAATAGATATCCTTTTTATTGGGTTTTAACTTCGGTGAAGATTCTGATGTTTGAAGTTTACATTTTATTGGGTTTCTGATTGGTTGCCTCCTTTACACTTAAAAATAATTTTTATTTCTAATTTCCCTGGAAATGTACACTAACAAATGTTCATTTTAATTTATTTTGCAGAATATGTATGCACAATTGCTACCTCTGGCTTTACCAGCCCCACCAGTTCCTGGCATGGCTGGTTCATCTGGCATGCCAGGAATGGGAATGCCACCACCCATGCCGGGAATGGGAATGCCACCACACATGTCGGGAATGGGAATGCCACCAATGCCGCCTCCATACGGGATGCCTCCAATGGCAAACTACTGAGACTGTTTTGCGGTCATCCTTATTTTTGTGTGAGGTCTCAGCAGTGTAGATTTCTCTTCTAGAATTTTCTTAGGTGTAGCCTTGCGTGTTTTTCCCTTTCAATATATTCTTTTCAGTAGCAGGTCAATTTTCAGCTCTCATTGTGGAAGATTTCTGCATTTTTATATATATGATGAAGCATTGTGATTAGATTTGGTTTGTGTGGGCTCACATAACGTAACTGGCCTGGTACTGCCTGTAACTTTGTGTATAGGATTACTCTTTTGGTGGTTATAGACCTTGAGTAGCAAGTATGCCTTTGCTTTACAAGTCGGGTAGTTTTTCAGTTGTATAATTTGAAAATATTCAACATATGTATTGGTGCATGAGAATAGTACTTGATTTACTTTAGTTGCGGATGATACCTGTTTGGATTATGTAATTTTATTGTTTTGTAGGTTGGGATTTTGCTTTTCAATTTGTTTCGTTTTAGTTTTAACGTGCTTTAATCCTTTGATCGTTTAGTATCCGCCGCATCATTATGTGTGGATACATATACAAATAATTTGTTTACCCGTACGGAAAATATATATAGATAATTTGAAAATATGGACATGAACGGAACGGATACATTTATTCGTTCTGTTAATACCATAAAATTCATATCAAGTAAATCAATTCTACACAAATTTTATAGTTTGTACAAATTTAACGTATTATGAAATTTTGTGAGAGAAATGACACGCTCATGTTAGTGAGGCGATGAGAGTGAATAACCTCTAGCCGTGACAATTAGGAAGGACTGCTAATGAGTCAGTTTATGAGCCAATGAGTTTAACAGCTCAATGTTTTATTTTGAGTCATGCTCTAAACTGAAAAAAGTCCGAACTCGACTGGACTCAAATTTTATCACTTAAACCGAGCTGAATCGGAGCCGAGCTAGGCCGGCTCATGAGCTGAAAAATACTGTAGTTATTTACTTTATGCATGAACCAGCCCAGGATTTTGGCTTTTGTCATTATAATTTGATGATGAGGAAAAAAAAAATGCTGAATTAAGTTTGTTGAATATTTCTGTGATTTTTTTTTTCAACAAAATAAGTATTTCCATGATCACTACCATATGACATTTCAATTTATGATTGTGAATATTTTATTTTTGTATTTCTTTTCTTGATTTGATAATAGGTAGCTTGAAATTTATATAGCTGAAATCTTGCACATGGTTCATTTTTTCTTTTGGTATTTTGCTTTGCGTTGAGTGAAAAATTGAGTTTTAATTGCTGCTACATGATATCGGAGCTGCAAAATTAGATGTTGCATATTTGAAACATCTAACTGAGCAAAATTTTATGATTGCTGAATTTTGTATAATTCAGAAGTCTACATCAGGTGTTTACAAAGAAATAGTAAGGGTATATTTGGAAAAAGTCAAATTTTCATGGCAGCCATTGAAAAGCTCTAGTTTGTTATGGCCTGACAATTTTAAGGAATCTTTGTAAATACAGCAATCAATGATGGTGCCAATCTATTGTCCTCTTAATTACTTTATTCTTCGTATTCTAACAATTTTGAGAAATTATATTTTTGATGTATCATGCATTATGCATTATGTAACATTTCTCTGATGTTATGCGAGAGCTTGTTTCATGTAATATTTAAACATAGCATTTTTTGATTCATTTCTTATATAGTCCTTTTTTTATTGTAATGTGGATTGCTAAATAGTTTCAGAAAATTGACAACTGTCATTTCTTCTGTTGACTCGCTAACAGCTGCAAATTTACAATAGCTATGTTGGGCTCATGAGCCGAATCGTTTAGTCCTTACAATTCTCTGCTTGATCCTGGTCGTTCGATTTAAAAAGTAATAATCACTACAATTGGATCGAAGCCCAACCCGATCCGATGATATTATAAATGAAATCGATGAAGGGTTAACCCTAGAATTTTCTTTTGTTTCTCTTTTGTGTGCGGCGCGCCGGTGCCTTTCTCTCTTTACCTAAGCTCTGTTCTCACAATCTCTCTCTTTTTATCATCGAGTATTCTCTGTTTCTTTTTGTGTTTTTGGCTTGATAAAATTGAAGTACAGGAGAATGTTTTTTGTTTGAACTGTTTTCTTTTTATTTCAACTTCAATGTCGTGTAGAAATACGGTAGGTACAAAGGAAATCGTGTGGAATTGATTGGAAAATCAATGGCGCTTTATCAAGAGGCGCTATTTTCATAATATTGCGTCTTCTTTTCGCGGTTGCCTATATGATATTGGCTAGAACATTACAACTCCAGCTGGAATGGGCACTAATTCCATTTCGGTCTACATTTTTTCAGCCAACATTTGTACGAAATTGCTAATTCTTTTTTTTTCTTTTTCTTTTTTTATCAGCAATCACAATTGGGTTTCTTTTAATAGTTAATCAATCATAACGAGGGATTTTAATCTCAATTGCCATGTTAATTTATAACGGCGTGCTGTGTGCAGATTTCAATTATCACTGCTTAGTTGAATTTCATGCTGTTACCGTTATGCTTAATCTCCTCCAAAATTAATTAAATCAAGCTGATAATTATGAAACTAAAATTGTGAAAGAGCTAAAGGAGAAAACCACTTTATTTAAATTTTAATACAATTTAGCAATTTAACCAAGGGCCCTATACTATTACACCTCCCAATTCCCAAATTCAGGGGAAACAAACAATAACCATACCTCGCTGGTTTGCAACAAACAATACTGGCATAGAGCTCAGAACTGAGCTTCTTGGGTTTTCATACAGTGTCCATATCACTCTGGGTTGAATTTAAGGTATATAAAAAGAGAGGAACTCATATAGTCATATCATTTAAGGTAACCTCAAATGGTGAGTTTAAATCCGATTTTAAAGGGACTTTTTGCATCACAGGTTTGGATCTGATTTTAAAGGGACTTTTTGTGCATTATAGGTTTGGATCGAATTGGGCTGGAATCTAATTGAACGGTTTGGATTAAAATTTTTAAATCAATCCGAACCACCATGTGAGGTAGTGCTAAGACAATCTCATAATTTCAGTGCGGATAACAAAAGTATCACCAATCAAACTTCAATAAAACAGAAATTAATTATAATTAAACAAAAGAAAATTCAATCAATTGATAGATTCCGGCTATCCAGAGATGTAATTGTACTTCAAAATTTTAATTAGCACTGCATTCAGCGACTTCCAAATGACTACCCTGAAAGTAAACACAAATAAATAAGAGAAATATCCCTACAAATCTGTACAAGAAACTAGAACTTCTAGCTAGAGACAGCTTTAGCTATCTGAAAGCTTCCTCTAACCAACCAACCAACCACCATCCATATCACAAAATTATTTAGTGTTCCTATGGCGTTACGTGTATAGATTTCTTACCAGGTAACACCATTGTAACACCGTTTTTGATATTTCAAACATCATTGTTAAATAAAAAAGAATTCCTATACCATATCCTTCATGTCAGCAACTGTTTTCTTGGCAGCAAAAGCTCGGCACAAAGGACAGTTCGGCTGAGTCCTAAGCCAGGCATCGATACACTCCGGATGGAATCCATGACTACAACTCGGTAAAACCTTCACCTTCTCTCCTACGGTAAACACGCCGAGGCATATAGCGCACTCTCCATTTTTCTTCCCTTCACTGTGTAATTCCACTGGTATACTATTTATAATCCCTGCATCAAGGCCTGGTGATGCATGGTTAGCTCTATCTGGTGTGCTAGCAACAGTGGTAGTCGCTGTGGCGGTAGCAGCAGCAGCTGAAAGGGAATTACTATAACACGTCCAGCGTAAATAGAGGTAGAGAAGAGTGATTAAGAGAAGGATGCATAACACTGTTAGGAGAATAACAGTGCCATGGCCATGCAAAGCAAAATCTTTGTTGTCTAATGAACTGCTATAGTGCCAGTTGAACGGTTCCGAGGCCTCCGGTGATGCCATTAAATTGAATTTAAAATTTTGGTTTTCTTCTAATTTGGAGCGGGAAGGAAAGAGAACTGTATGAGAAATAGTGGAGGATGTATGTTCCCTTTCTCTTTCTGAATCTTATGGTTAAGTTGAATTGGAAACTTTTTAAAAGGAGAAACAGCAAGTGAATGCCTGAAAGGGCCCCCAAAAAGGACGAAATTTGTTACTGTGGAGAAAAAAAAGGAGTGACCTTTTTTTGGAATCAAACAAAAATTCTAGAAACAATTTAGACACTAGATGAAGTTTCCCAATTGGTAAAGTATGATTTGAGATAAGACTACCTAATCGGGAAAGTTTAGGGTTCGTATTGGATTCAGTTAAAAAAGAGATGCAATCATTGCTATAGACGTCTAGTCTTATTTGTCTAACAAAAAATGATTAACAGAGTAATTGTCTAAGTATTAATTATTAATAACAAAATATTAACTCTTAGTTTTTAACATATTAAATGATATAATACAATGTTGAGAAGATTTGTGTAAAATGTGAATAATTTACTGAATTCTATTTAGGATATGTTATAGAAATTGGAATTAGTTAATTAGAGGAAAAGAAAAGAAAGGTAATAAAGGGATAAATAGGGCAATATAGAGGATACAAATTGGAGAGGAATATCTTGTCTATCTTTTCTTTATCTATGTTTTACTTTCAAATTTTAATTTGTAGAGTCAGACAATTTGATCATCCATCCTCTTCTCTCTACTTTTCCTTCCGACTTTTAAAAGAAAACGTTAGCTCACCCGACCTAAAAAATATAAAAAAAAATGATCGCATTATTAGAATTTTCCTGTCACGACAACGATTCGATAGCAAATAATATAAAAAAAATAAGAACAGATAAATTTTAAATTATTCCTTTGAATTACACATGCCCCGATCATATAGGCTCACGAGCCCATGATATCTTTAACCATGACAGCTATATTCGTCAATGTATTTTCTGTTGTTGTAAAATTAGACTCGAAAGACACATAATCATACTTCCAATTAATCGAAATAAGGTTTTTGTTAACCCAACTTCTAACAAATCAAATGACCTCTGTATAAAAAAAATAGAAAACACACATAATCTAAATTTAAATTTTCATATATTCCATTTTTAAAGAAATGACTCCGTAGGTATAGTATCAAGGCAAAACCTGAGGTTTCCCTATTTTTTAAAACTCGTATCACACAAGCACAAATAATCATTTTTAAAAAAGAAAGGCTAAATGCCAGTTTCATATATGAAACTAAGCACAAATAATCATATCTCACAAGCAATCAAACACGTAATGTTTGTAACAAAAACATGTACTTTAATAATAGGCCTTATCTTAGTTAAGCTTGTACCAGTTCGTCAGTACCAGCACCCCAGTCACTGTCCTAAAAAAAAAAATCAATATTCCTCAAGCCGAATCACATTTATGATAGAAAAATAGAGAACAAAAATCATTTTGCTCAGTTTAGAAGGAGTGCTAGAAAAAGAGAATAAAATTGGAGAGAAAACAGAGAGATAACAAATATCATTTTGGTCAGTTTAGAAGGAATAAAATAATTGAACTACTTAAAATATATGAGTGCAATGATTAAGTACATCAATAAATGAATAAATACCATTGAAATTTTGGTGTATGCACATTTTTCTTTATCTATTGAAATGAGACTATGAGACAATGAGACAGAGCAGTCCATATATGCCGTCTAGTTGTGGATAGCAGGAACAAGTATTTACCTCTTTTTTCTTATTTTAATTGATATTAATCATGTTCCCATAGAAGAGAGATAGAGAGAGATTAATTGACTGCAATTGTCAATGTTATATAAAAAAATAAAAAATAAAAACAGAGTGAGAGAAAGAGAGAGATGGGGATTTGGGGAATGGGATAAGGCATGAAAAGTTGAAAACCCGAATCTGGATTATTATACTACTTTGAAGCTTAAATTGAGATACGCCTACCCCATATAACAGTTATGTTAGCTGCTTAATAAATAATGTAATGTCAAGGATATTTAATATTATAAATATTTACGAGATCACATATTCGCATACAAAAAATTCGTAGTTTGTGATTCGAAAAAGTTCGTAAAAAATTCAATTCGAAATAGTTCGAAATTAATTCGAACCAAACTCAAATTGGATCTAGTTTGTTCGAAATAGGTTCGCAAACTATTATAGTTCAAATCTCAAAGTAACGTGAACCGTTGATTTCTGCTGATGACTTGTGTTCGCTGATGATTTATGTTCGTTGATGACTTAAAAGTTAAAAATATAAGACCGCCCAGCCATAAGTTATAACTCGTAAGTCGTAATTCTCACTCTCAGTTCTGAAATCCTATACGAATTTCACCTCTCGCTCTTGGCGACTACGATCACTATTTATTGTCGTAAAAAAGTTCGTAAAAGATTTGAAATTTAGTTCGTAAAAAAATCGATTCGAAATTAATTCAAACCAAACTTTAGTTTGAATTTTAATTCAAACTAAACTCAAACTGGGGTAAGTTCAATTCGGTTCGATTCGTTTGCAGCCCTAGTGCATAAGGTCATGTTTGGTTGTGGAGTAAAGTTACTCCGGATTAAATTTCTTACTCCAAGCTAAGGTTTATTAAAATAATCATGTTTAGTTGGAGTTTGGTTAGAATTTGGCGGAGTAAGCTAATGAAGAAAGAGAAATTATAAAATGATGTTACACTAACTGCGGGACCCATAGGTGAAGTAAGTTACTCCACCTAGAGAGGTGGAGTAACTTAATCCAGATTAACTCAAATGCTACTTCATCTTACTCCTTCAAATTTATTTCTCGTTTGGCTCCTTAAAAATAGATTAAAGAGTTTACTCCACTACTTACTCCACAACCAAACATGACCTAATTGATTAAGACTTTATGCTCTCTATGGAAGATAGTAGGTTCAAGATCTATTATTTATACTAGTGATCAATAATTTTAAAGACTTTGATTTCATCTCATGCTAAAATAAAACATATGTAATTTTTTTAAACTGATCGTTAACACATTAAGATCAATTACATAGAGATTATTGCGTTAACTACGAAATTAAAAGCTAGCTCTCCGAGTTTTATACTTAGTTATGTGCAATTAAGGATATAAGTAAATTATTTTTGTAAAATAAAATAAAAATAGTAATAGATTTTGAAAGACAAATAAAGTATGTTCTAACAATACTAACTTCTCTGTATCCAATCAAATAAAATTTTACAATTTTCGGAGTTTGTTTCGAAGCCAACAAGCTTTTATACATCGTTGTAAACTTGTAATGCATTAATTGTTTGTATTGTCTTGATGCCTATTGACTCAAAATGACACGGCGCATTCTTTAATATGCATATACTGATATAAATAAGGTGATGTCGACCCCATCATATTTTATTGTTTAACTTTAAGAAATATTATTATGAAAGCAAATAAATAAATATGTCCAGAGCTTGCATATTACATGTCACATAGATGCATCTTTTGGTGATAGTGAGATCACATTATTTTGTCTTTATTACCTGCACTTATGCTTGTCGTGATCAGATTACGAGTTGATGTTTACCTAGAAGAACAGTAAATTTGCCTAAGTGTACTTTGACAAATAACATTTTTTAAATAATATAAAAAATAGAAAGAAATGAAGACATGGTCAATCAATTCAAAAATTACTTAAATGACATTTAAAAAATAAAAATAAATCAGGATCAATTAGAAAGATGATACAATTTGTATGTGGAGAGTACGTGTCTAAATAAATTTAGACATCTACACGGAAAATGCCATAAAAAGGATGCATATAATCAAAATATTTTATCGGAGGGCTAATAATCAATCTAAAATTTTATTTTTAAATCAAAGTCGTTAGCGGATCAAGATATCTATGTGCTTAATATAAGAATATAGATAAATATATGTAGTTTGTGTAAGAAAAATACTCAGTCTTCTAATTTGTTACAAGTGGTTTATTTATCTACTTGTGACGCATACACAATGACATTTAGGTATAAAATTACAAGTTAAAATGAATTATTTGCTCTGGTCAAATAGAGGATTGAACATTCTTTTAAATATGCTACATATTTTTTATTTTATTAATAAAAAGTAAAATGTGTACTTTACAAATTTAAAATGAGTTCACTCAAAGGCAATAAATTAATTAAATTTGTGAGTATTTGAAATTTAGAAGAATAAATATAATATAATGAATTTTATAGGAGAAAATGCGTAACTTGAAATTTTTTGAGGGGCAAACGTAAAGTTCCTCTTATTTTTATTTTTTTTTAACTTTTTGTAGAAAAACAGCTTGCCTAATATAATAAGATGCACATATCTATTCATTGCCTGTTAGTGATTAGAAGACAGATAAAGTCGGTATCAAAGACCTAAAAAAAGATTAAAAAGGTCGTCGGCAACAGGAGAAACAAACAAACAAAACCTAAACAAGCAGATTTGACTAGAAGGCTACGCACTCTGAGAACGAATAAATACATTATTTATGCTTTATATTTATATAAAAATAACAGGATGAGTGCTGACTTTGATTTATTAATTTCAAGTTTCCGATTGATCTTTATCCAGTGTGAACACTTTTTTTTGTTATAGAGGAGCCGAGCAAAAAAATGAAAAATATCAAAAGGCCCAAAATGTTTAAACAATTAGGCTTAATTTGAACGGCCCAACAAAGTAACGCACTGCCTTCAGTTTATTTGCTTTGCTCTGGATTTTTTCTCTTTGTTTTTCGTTTGGTTTGACTGCTAGAAAAATACAGAAAGACAAAATATGAGAAAAATTTCTTAATAAAATTAGAAGAAGGTAATCTACAAGATTTATTTTATGAATCTTTTGCTCTATATTTAGTCAAGTCAATTGACAAAAACATATATATTTTTTTGTCATAAGGAAATAAGCTTGCGCATAATGACCAAAAAGAAATTAGTAAATAGAGCTAAAGGAACTAATTTCATTGCTATAATGCTCACAAATTAAAATATCACAACTTGTGCAGTAAATTAAGAATTCTTTTTCTTGATAAAATTCTTGCTGTGGCTTATTGTCATCTAGCACCCTTTCTGATTTTTTCATGTTGGAAAATATATATCAAATTGAAAATGAAAGCTTTCTTATCAGACTACCATACCGGACTGTACTACTGGTCTTGCAACCAGAGAAGCTCTGCACAACGGACAGCTTGAATGTGAGCCGAGCCACATGTCGATGCACTCTGGATGAAACACGTGGCAGCACATAGGCAGCACTTTCACCTTGTCACCATCAACTAAACCACCTAAACAAATTGAGCACTGAGCGTCAGCATCCGACCCGGTCTCTTCCTTGAACAATTCTATGGAAGTACTTAGAATGTTCTTGGCATCAATACTGTCATGCTGGTTCTTTTGCATTGTACGGTCTCTTAAGTAATTGCTTGTCTCGTTCGGCAGCACTATTGTTTGATTGCGGCAAAACAACTTGAAGAAGAGGAATATGAAAATAAGGACAATAAGGGGGCATGAAACGGTCAATACAAGAGCGAGGAAGCTGCTCTGGCCATCAACTGGAATCGGTGCAGATTCTGAGTCCTGGGAGTTGTTTAAATCCACCATTATTATCAGATTTATCTCTACCTGCTAGTCTCCAAATTTATAGTGTTTGTGATTCTCAATAACTACATAGCATCTCTGTCTCTCTTAAATAGGCTGAGATATCTATCACTGTTTGGATAATTAAAGACCAGTGCATTCAATTTTGGATTTTATCAGCTTTTGGCACCAACTAAAACATAAACTAACAGAAACCGAAATGTACTTTCAAATTTTCAGTTCATTAATTCAGAGTTTCACTCAAATACTGTCCTGTTTGATATATATTTCTTAGTCATTTTTTCTTTAAAATTCAAGCCCCATATGGGATGGAAATAAAAACTTATGATAGAGGGAAAAAGAGATAATCGATTTTATATAGCAAAGAAGAGGGAGTACTGTTGAGAAGTAAGATGATTAGAGCACTAATTAGGTCTGATACCTGCTAGGGCTATTTTCGACACTGGCCATTTAAAAAGAAAGAGAGTTACTAATTTTAGGGGGGAAAAAAAACTCTATCTATCTTTTATTTTACAGTTATGTAACATAGGTTACCGTTAGAAGTTAGAACCATATAGGCTACCGTTAGATATTGCAATAAGAGAAAAAACGGTTAACTCCCTGTCTAACTTGTAAGAATCCATATCCTCTCATGTACAAAAGGGATTAGAATTAAAATTTCCAGTGAAGCCAAAATCAATTTAGTGCCTATTTGAATACGTTTGATATTCATGTCAGATTGAAGCGAACGACTCAGATCTCATTCTAAACGGTCATGTATTGGAGTCGATCTAAATTCAACTTGTAACAAGTGAGAATAACATGACCATTTAACTTTGAGGCTAAAATAACATATAGTCATGGTCGAAATGAATAATGCTAATTATCCTGCTAATGATATAAAATGGTTTGCTGAGAATTTACTACTGCATCCATATGTTCAGTAGCTGGTTAAGAAGATGGGTGTGTGTAGCTGAAGGTTAATAAGGAACAGTAGGCTTTTTGATAGTTTACCAGAGATTTTAGACTTGTAAATAAACGCATACAGGAATACAATTTGGGGTTGTACAACCTTTCATTAAAAAAATCTAGTTATGATCGAAATTAATATAAAGGTTGGGTAATTTCTAACTATAATCTTTCAAGAAAATTTGATTTCACTACCTACACTCGATTCTGATCCAGGTAATGGAACCGAAATCTACCAAAAAGTGTTTTAAATTTCTGCAGATATAGTTACCGACTTAAATGCATAACGGCACACTCGTATTCAAATTAAATGTAGGAAGTCATGTAGGGAAGAGCTGTAGCCTGTAGGGAGAGTACATGTTGTTATATTATTATTATTTAGGGAGAATTTCTTGTGTGCCCATGTAAACTTTCTAAATAGCCAATATCTTCATCAAAATATCATAATATTAAATATCCTCATAAAAAGTTAAAAACTAAACACTGTTTCTTCTATACCTTTTAGTTATTTGACATGATTTTTAGTTATTTTAAATATCAAATTGACAAGTATGCCCTTTCTTTTTCTTTTTTTTCTACTTGTCAATTTAATTTGATTTCATGAGAAATAGAAAATAAGAAGAACAGAGTTTCACAAGTGGGACAATTTCCAGTAATATTTAGGTCATTTTATGTCGCTCCGTACAGGTACTACATATGATTAGTGACATATGGATCTATCTCACTTCTTGGTACAATGCAACCGATACGTCTGTAAGTTCATATCAATATTTAGTATTGATTTCATTCCCTCCTACAATGCCCAAATTGAGAGCCTTTTTATTCCACCTTTTTCCGTTCCTGTTTTTATTTAGAGTTGTCTAGTAGCTGTACAGAAAAGCTCCAAAATGGCTCTCTCAACAAATTTAGATCGGTGAGTATGAATGCATTCGTCGACAGACAATTGAACTTCTCTCAAAGCCTGAAGTACTTACGATTCGACATTCTAAATGAGAGAAGGCGAAGCAAGAAGATTTCATATGCTTGGACAAGAGGCCTAAACTAGTAATATGTTTCAGATTAATTTTATATTTGACTCATCACTTAGCAAGATATTATATGTGCTTAAATTTGCTGTGTTCTTTTCAAGATTTGACAACCCATTGCTTGACCAAAAAAAGTTGGTATAAGTTAGATCATCATATCCAACCTCAACGTTAATCAAGCAATGAGTCTTACTAGCTAGCAAACAAATTAATGACCTCAGTAAGAATTCAAAATATCAAAAGAAAATGAGAGAAGAAGAAAAATGCTCACAACGGTGGGCAGAGAAATAGAGAAGAAGAGAAGAAGGGTATACTTGTCAATTTGATTTTGAAAAAAAACTAAATAATATGTTAAATAACTAAAAAGGGCATAGAAAGAACAATGTATAGTTTTGAGGGGATATCTGATATTATGATATTTTGATGGGGATATTGGTTATTTCGAAAGTTTGCATAGGCACACAAGAAATTCTCCCTATTATTTATTATTTTATTGGCAAACGGTTCATAGGCCTTTTGTTTTTTAATGGACTTGTTAAGTGACACGTCGAAACAGGACGCCTCACACACACTTGATTCTGGGCCTGGGCCCAACTCATTTATATAGATCTTAGCTTGGGGAAAAAGATGTGGATCTTTCTTTAATAATATAAAAATAAAAAAAGGGAAATGGGGGATCAATAATTTAATGATCATGAATGAAGTAAATAGAAAAAAATATCAAGTTGGCAGCAAAATAAATTAGTTAATGCTTGATTCATTATTTTTTTAAAGAATGCCGGTATATATCATGTTAATTTTTTTATGGAGATAATAATTAAAACAAACA
Source organism: Carex arenaria (assembly GCA_964058825.1). NCBI lineage: Eukaryota > Viridiplantae > Streptophyta > Magnoliopsida > Poales > Cyperaceae > Carex > Carex arenaria. Next base: position 364,872 of record CAXKVW010000072.1, read on the forward strand.
TTTTAGTTGAGTTTCTTTTGCGTTTCCTAAATAAAAAAATCCAATGGTTGTTTAAATCAATCCAAATAAACTCTATAATTATGTTGATACTCATGTTTTATATGTTCAATCATGCCCCATTTTTTAATTTGAGGTTAATAACTAAAACTTAAAATGTCAAATAAGAAAACTTTGAATCGTTATATTTGTTCTAGTTCCGAGTAATGTATTAAATTCATGTCCAAAATCATAACATGTTAGAATTTATTTTGTACAAGATCAAAGTGAAAGAATCAATACAGAAAATTTTATAACATCAATTAGTTGATTTTTCTACTTTTTGATGTTGCAAAAGCAAAACTCTCAACTGTTATGAATTTTACATATATTTGACTATTAGGATAATATACAATAAATTATTCACAATTTTTCTTTAAAATTTTAATGCAAATCATGTGAACATGTAAGTGCCCTATGTTTCATTCTTATTGGGTAGTCCAACGACAGTTAGAGGAAGGTAAAAAGGAGTCTTAAAGACTTTTAGACATTTTTCGGTTAAGTCTTCTAAACTAACAAATCGTACAAGCGTGCACAAGTAAAGTAAATAGAGTATAGTTTAGATAAAGTTGACACGCAATATGATAACAGAGTTCGACGTAAAATGGCTACGTCTCCGGAGCAAAGCAACATCGTCGGCTCCCCTTTCCTATTACCCAAAAAGAAAGAATAGAACTCGTGACATGTGAGAACAAGTGGAAAGTCACGACCTAACTCGTATATAAGGTGAGCTTATAAGCTCAAGCTGGCAAGTCCCTTGGGATTATTACATAGCTATGGATATATTTAAGCGAAAACGCTCAAGTCAGTGTACCCCTTCATGCCCTATAAGCAGGATGCACTAACTAGGATGGAAAAATCTAGAACTAAATCCTAGGCACTAAAGTATATCTCCTAAAATATAAGTCGAGTGTATTTGAAAATGTTGAAAGGATATTGAAGTTTAAACTCACTCAACAATGGACAGGGGCGGACCCACTTGGGTCTAGGGGGGGGGGGCAGCTGCCCCCCCCTGGATTTTGCGTTTTAGTGGAAGTTGGGACGTTTCGATCGAGTCTGCCCCCCCTGGAAAATTTTTTGCCCCCCGCTGGACGTTTAATTTATAGTTCGGGTTAAATTTAGGATTAAAATTAAAATAAATTTCTTCAATTATGATTAATAATTAGAATTATAGATTAAAATATCAGAAATTACAAGTCAGATAATTGAAAAGTATAAATTAAACCATTATTTTTTATTAAGTACTTAATTAGTTAATGGATTTGAACCCGATTAGCTATTTAAACCCGATTCGATATTTTTTTGCCCCCCCCCTGACAAAAATCCTGGATCCGCCCCTGACAATGGAAGCTTTCAAGAGTTGCACAATAAATGCTTTTTGAATGTGGGAGGTGTCTAGCTTGACAAATATGAAGTGAGATAACTCTTTTTATAGTGTGGAATTCAGATTTGCCCGATCCATTTTAATCAGAAAAGATCTGTTATAATAGAGTGTACGAATATTGAAGTTAGGGTTTCCGCAATTTAATTTAAATTGATATTAACCATTTGGAATGTTTATGCCCGTTCAGGATGGTTAGTATAATTTATCCCACAAAACTTGATGAGCATTCCATAAGAATGTCATCCGACCTGGACGGAACCAAACTAGAACTCTCTGTGTCTTGTTTCGTTTAAATTTGTTCCATAAGATTTGGTCCGTTCAAGTCGGATGCTCCAAAAATCAACAAGCCTCAAATATACTTAACTACTTGATTATTACAAAATCTATAGCTTTGTAAAGTCTTGTTGACTTCTTAGGTTCATAAAAAAAATCTTGTAATTCAGCATTTTCTGAACCTTGTTTGTTCATTATAAATCTTGTAATTAAAGCTTTGAATCTATCTTTGATTCTTCATTATAGCTATTGTAATTAAAGTTTTGAACCTGCAAACTCACTCAATCATGTCAATAGTTAATTTCAATTAATGTATATTTTACAAATTTAGTCAAACAAAATATTAGAAAATTACATACAGTAAACACTTATAATATATATAATACCTTATCAACATATTATGCTTGTAGGGCATAAAGGAGTAAACACTTATAAGATTATACTACAGCATTTTCGATCATCAGTGACCGGTTTGATCGCTGGTCACTGAAGGCCAATTAAAAAAAATAAAATAAAAACCTTTGGCGACAAAATCCTTCTGTGACCAACGCCTTATCCTTCTGTGACCGATTTGGACTGGACGCAAAAGGGCATCCCCTAAAAACCGTCAAATCCTTTCTTTTCCCCTGTGTCCGCGCCTTTTAGGTTTAACCAAAAAAACTGCTGCCGTGCCACCCGACGCCGCACCGCCTGACACCACCCGATCCCCGCCGACACCCGTGCGCTAAAGGCTACTACTCTCGGTCTCTCTCCGTTTTTTCTATTTTGTTTATGTTTTTTTTCTTTTTTAGTTTTTTTTGTTATTTGTTTCTATTTTTTTGCTTATTCTTTTTTCTGTTTTCTTTTTTTTTTCTTTCTTTTTTCTGTTTTGTTTTTCTTTAATTTTATGTCTTTTTTTTCTTTTTTTTTCTTTTTTTATTTCTTTTTTCTGTTTTTTTTATGTTTGATTTCTTTTTTTTCTTTTTTCTTCTGTTTTTTTATCTATTTTTCTATTTTGTTTTCTTTTTTTCTGCTTTTTTCTGTTTTTCTGTTTTTCTGTTTTTTTATTTCTTTTTTCTTTTTTTTTATTTCTGTTTTTTTCTTCTTTTTTTCTGGTTTGTTTTTCTGTTTTATTTCAGTTTTATTTTTGTTGTTTTTTTTCTTTATTTCTGTTTTTTGTTCTGTTTTATTTATGTTTTTTTTTTCTATTTTAAATACCCTTCTGTGACCGATATTATCAGTCGCTAAAGAGTCATCTATGACCGATTTTTAACTCTTCTGCGACCGGTGACGTCAGCGAGGAGGGCATCAGTGACGGAGCAACTGCGACCGACCCATCTGCGACTGATTTCGGACTTCTGTGACCGATTGAGTACCCATCTGTAACCGGCGTCTTACCTTCTGTGACCGATTTGGCTGGTCACAGAAGGGTCATTTTGCTATAGTCATGCCCTCGGACTTAAATAATTAATTTCCAATGGGTTCAATAACCATCCGCACGGATAATAAAGCACCGTGTACATATCTTAAAGCAGATTGGACGGTTATAAAATCCATCTAACTCAGTTTAAATTCGATGTGCATCGGACCCAAACTGCCCTCCTTCTCCAAATAACATGCTGCTCGTGGTATAAAACATGAACTAAATTAATCCTTTTTGTCAGATCAATGTACAGCCTTGTACAATTAAAATGCAGCCAACAATTGATTTTATATTGTTAATGCAGCTTTAACTATATCCTAATTTATATCTGACTTTATTTTTTTATTTAATGAGTATTTGCAAATAATGACTTCAATCTTGCCTCCTTGAATTATAAAAAATAATGTATGCGGTTGTTGAAAGAGGTATTTGCCAACTAATTTGCTTGGGTTTTCGAAATTAAGTAGATTATTTTTTGGATTCGCTGTATAAACATAACCATATATATTATATGCTAGGAAAAATAAATAAATTATAACCTGAGCTAGGTCATTTCTTACTGTGGAGTAAGAGATGGAGAGTAAATCTTTTACTCCACCTTTAAGCAATCAAACTAGAGTTGCCAACGAATCGAACTAAATAGAACTTACCTCAGTTTGAGTTTGAGTTTGAATATGATCCGAACCGAACTGGTTTGATTTGTTTCAGAACGAACTAATTTTGAATCAAATTAATTACGAATTTTTTCTGAATCAAATTGAAGTCAATTGAATTACGAACTACGAAATTTTTGACAGCCACCGGTAATTTATGTATTAGTTTTCTTCATGCGGAACAAAATTCATGCGGTTTCCTTTTATCTTTTACCTTTCACGAATTCACACTGATGAATTATATGAGCCAGTCCAAAATTCTCTTATCTTTTACGTTGTTGGATTGATTAAAATTACGCCATGAATCTAGTCAAATGGAACTTATTTCATTATTAATTTGTTACGCTACTGAAGCATTTTTCTATTATAAGTTACCATTATATTAGCAATTTTGAGCTCTGATATAAATTTGGTTCCTGCATTATTAAATATTGATGGTTGAAGCCAGTGTTGTAAAAAATGTCCGTTTAGGCCGATTAATCGGCTGATTAGTCGTTGGCGGTGACCAAACCGTCACGGATTTTTCCAATTAATCAACCGATTAATTGTTTGGCGGTACCCTATACGTCCGATGACCGCATATCGCTACTTACAACACTGGTTGAAGCTATTAGTTGCATTATTTGATATTCGAACCTAAATAGTTTGCAAACCAATTTCGAACGAACTATACCCAGTTTGAGTTTGAGTTTGAATAAAATTCGAACCGAACATGTTTGATTTGTTTCAGAATGAACTAATTTCGAATCGATTTAATTACGATTTTTTTCCAAATTGAATTCAAGTCGAATCACAAACTACGAACTTTTTGTGCAGCTCTAAGTCAAAGAACGAGTAAATTTGGAGTGCACGCTCGTTCCAGAGGGCTCAAATTAATGCTCGCAACCCACACCGTATCCTAACTCGATCATCGATGGTGGTTAATGCGGTCACGTTGTTTCCACCTGAAATTCATTGTCGATTGTGCCATATGTTCTCTAAGATTTAGGTATTGTAGGATTCCTCTCCAGAGATTCCTTGCAAATTGATTAATTGACAGCTCCACATCAGTCTCTCGTTATTTCTAAGGGGGTGTTGCCGCGCACAATGGTGCCCTAAGGGCTAAGCCTATGTTCCGCGGACCATTAAGAATGGACATGAGTATGAAAATTGAACTAAAAATTACTGTTCACGTGAGAAAAAAAAATTCAGTGAACTAAATTTTTTTTTCCCACAGAAACAGTGGAGCAGCCGAGCACGCCTTACGCTCAAGTTCTCATGTGCCAGAATTTTATTTTTGTACCAAAAGCCATGCAAATATTTTAACCCACACGCATCTTGTTGTGAAACAAACGTTGGAGATTGCTTCTCAGCCAAGAGATCTTTTCGGTCCTGGAATAAATAACTAAAAATTTAAGTTCACATTTGGACCGTCTGATCGATTAGAATTTACGCCAATATTAAAGGGACGATCCGAATCCAAACTCAAATTTTGAGTTACTTTCGGGGATCAGACCCCAGCACTGAAGGCTCTCTAGCCTGATTTGCAAAAAAATCAGAACTCCATTAGGAGTTCAGCTTAGAAACTTTAACGTTAAACTCTGAAATTTTAATATTTTGTTTGAAGCTCTCGTGTTCAACTGGCGGGAAATGCAGTTCAACTAGTCTTTCAATGTAGAGCTTAAAACTTAAATTATGACTTAATGGTTGAATATTATTTTGATTTGTCAACTAGATTGCATTAATTAATATATCTGGAAGCATTATCAACTTTTGATCCTTTAAAAGATAATACAGTTTAACTGTTTCCGTTTAGAAAATTGAGGTGGGCTAATGGTACCTAAATAAAATTCTTTTAAGTTGATCCTTCTAATAGTTTCAATTATATATTATAATAGATAAAAATTTCATGTTCTGTACATAAGTTTTATATTGACTAAGACTCGAGTGTTATGGATAGCATAAGGACATCCATACTACGGCTTTAAAAATCTATCGAATAAATTTCAAGTTTTGATCTAAGTAGTCCAGTAAATTGGTTATATAATGAACTTGTAGAATACTAATTTTTACTATTTTTGTAATTTTTTTTTACTATATTTTTATGATTTATGAAAGATGGCATATATAATTTAAAAATAAAAAAATTGTCAATATTTTAGGTCTTTTTTGCCATCTTCCATTAATCATAAATAATAGTAAAAAACAGTATTCTACATGTTCATATTATAACCAATTAATTGAGCTACTTAAATCAAATCAAAGTTTGAAGTGTATACGATAAGTTTTTGAGACCATAGTACGGGTGAGCTTATACTATCCATAGCACCCAAGATTTACTCTTTTATATTTACACATTAAAGTCTTTGTACTTTGTACCTACTTTTAGCTATTTAATTTAGTGTATGTTGTTGTACTATTTTGATATGAACTTCAACAGTTGATGTTAATAAATTAATAATATATTTTACCTGTTTATATTTGAATACCCTGACGTTATGAGTGTCAATAAGTCCATTAATTATTCGTATACCTAAAATACAACTATTTAAATATATATAGAATGACAATCGACTGTATATATTAATTAAGACGAGATATAGGAATTTATATTTGCACAAACTAGTGTTTAATTATGTAGTTTTATACCACTGCTTATATTATTGCTGTTAGGACCATATTTTTTTTGGAAGAATTGAACTAGTCTTTGGTCTAGAGATAAATGCACATGTTTTATGATGTGGAAGATCATAAGTATGAAATTCAGATGGAAGAAATCATTAGTTGTGATGACAGGAGTTTAAGAAAGGTACTTGGATACCCTCTCACATTAAAAAAAAAAGACCATATATTTTAGATGTTCATATTTTATAAATTGGTGTTCAAACTTATATGTTTCTATTTTGCTCATGTGATAAAGACTGCATGTCTGCATATTAATTTTAAGATGAAATATGATATATTCGGTGTTTTCTCTCAGATTCTTACAATTCTAGCCTAGCTCAACTAGATCAATTTTCAGTGTCTATCTCATTCTTAATTTTACTCGTATATCCATGCTCATTCAAAACATTCAATGTTTAGGAGAACAAGTATATTCACTTAATTAAACTTTCCTGGTAAAATTTTTGACCGGACTATATTCACTGACTGTCCGATTTACGGTGCATGTTGTACTATTAAATGTGAGAGTTTTTGTCTTTTGATGTTGCTAATCAAAGTGAATTAACATGCTACACTAATTTTTACTAAGTCTCCAACATAACGAAAAACAATTTACCTCTCCAGGTTTGCCCATAAACATAATTTAAAATAGTAAATTCATAGATATCTGTCAAGTTAGAATATCTTTTCTCCCTTGTCTCCTTTTTGGAGTCCTACTTTTTTTAGTCAAGAGGGTTTGTTAAAAACTACAAATGTTGTGATTTTGAACAATTGTACCTGTTGTGTTTTCACTTTTAATTTAAGCATTTAAAATAGCCAAGCAAACATAATGCAATTGCATTTGGAAGGCCATAAATTAAATATATCAATCAGCAATGCTTCAGTGGACAATATATATATATATATATATATATATATATATATATATATATATATATATATTATGAGAGAATATTAAGTAATTAATAATAAATGTTTATTGCTTTGCTTTTAAGGCTTCCTTTCAAATTTAATAAGAAAATATTCAGTGATAAATATATATGGATCATAATAACATTACTAATAACATAAAATAACCTTCTAATCAAATAATTATTAATAATTGGACATGCCAAAGCTTAATATACTGATCGAAGCAATTTGAATTAATCAAATTTAATAGATATCAATGACAATTTGATTGGAAAGTGTTAATTAATTACTTGCAGAAAAGTAGACGATTTGTCCTCATTGCTCAAAATCTTGATTACATCTATTATTCCTGAATTTGATCCCTCGAGAATGTGTTCCAATATTTCTAAAATAATGATCATTAATCACAAACAAAAAAAGTCCGCCAAAAAGAAAAACAAGAACAAGAAGAGATATAAAGGGGCATTTTAACAGTACGTTGCACTAATAGATAAATTCCAACAATTTTCTTGGGTGTGGTAAGTATTACCAACTAGATGTACTTAATCAATCAAATATTGTAAAGTACATTCAACATAATGAGAACTAAGGACAGCTGAACATGAAGTTTCAATATATATATATATATATATATCTAGCTCCATTGTTTAGAAAAAAAGAAAATCAATTATAAAATCCAGATCCAATTGATTTTCTAGAGTTTCCTCAAAATTTAGTTCTCAAGAACTTATTTTTCAGGTTGGAAAAAAAAAATTAGCACAAGGAATTACGTACTCTCAGAAAGATCATGTAAGAGACAAATATATTATGAGAATCCAAAGTAAAACATTAGTACTTAGAGTCAAATAGTTTGAACTTTTTTGTTTGTTCCTGTCTTAACACATTCGTTTATTTTGCTCTTTTTATATAAAATATCATTTGTTATCGGGGTATATAAAGTTTCGCCTTAAGCCATCCTCATCCATTATTACCTTAATTCAACACATCACATATAGAACTGAATTTCTGTTTGGCTCAGTCGATGTCAATAGGCTTGTTTCACATCTGAAGTACTTGTATGAACGAAGTAATATATAACAGAACTCCAATAAAATGGAAAAGCATGTGCTAGTAACCTAGGTAAAATTGATTATCCATCTCAAAATTAGTTCTTGAATATTGCCTCAACAAAAAGAAAAGGTTAATATGAAGCATTGTTTTTGCAGAAAACAAACGGGTCAGACTGATTCAACGAGGCTAAGTAAATTAACTTAAAACTTAAAACTTTTTAGATAGTAAATATAATCCTAAAAGACAAATAAGTTGAACTTGAAAAACATATGCAGAATGCACAGGACAACAAAACAACAAAAAGCACGAGTACGTGAACAAGGTACTTTGGATAAAGCTAATAAATAATAGTTCCAACATGAAATCTTCACACCTAACAGTCTAAAACCTAGCTTGAACAGCACAAGTATAATTAAAACTTAAAAGTTCCACAGGAACAGCATTTTCTCCATATATTTCACAAGTTTAATCAGCCAGGCACACATAGACAGGCATATTCCGATCTAGCACACAATCAAAAGAGAATCTCTAGAGATAGATATTAGATTAGAGACTGATAACCTAACCTAGTTAAAAACCTTACTTATTAATATGTAGAAGAGAGAGATGCTGCTTCATGCATCTATTATGGTCTGATCATCTCTTCGTCGTCGTCTTCTTCGATAAAGCATGGCAATGGAGGAAGAGAGTGATCGGACTGTGCTATTGAGTAGTTCAACAACTCCGGACTAGGGTTTATCATTTCCTGAGGATAACCAAACCCGTCGCTGGTACCATTTAAACCTATACCATTGCACAGATCAACAGTACCAACTGCATCTTGGCTATTGCTTTCAGTACCAGAACCAGAACAAACCGTCAGCAAGGTTTGATGGAGCATGACCTGAGCCTTGAGAAACTTCACATAGTTTATTGCCTCTTCAAGCATTGCCACAGTATCCATTTTGTTACCACCAGGTACAAGGCTTTTAAGGATTCTAAACCGGTCGCTAATCCGGTGCCGTCTCTCACGTGCTGCCACACTTTGTGGGTCTGTTGAAAGCCCACCACGTGGTCCCCTTCTTCCTCCATTTCTTCTTTCCCTTAGTTGGTTCAAACAAGCATTTTGCTGATCGTATTGATTGTATTGATCAGCATCCATGTGAAAGGAATATTAATTGTGTGTGAATGAACTATGTTAAGAACTTAAGATCTTTAAACAGAGGTATATATATAAAGAGGAAGAGATGGAAAATGAGAGATTTAGGGTTTTGGTTGAGAAAGTTAAAGAAGAGGACTGGATTAGGGTTAAGGCGAAGTGGGGAAGGGAGGTACGGCCAGACTGCCAAAAACTTCTTTTAAAGAAAGAGAGAAAGATGGAAAGAAAGAAAGAAAGAAATACTGTCTGACAGGTCTGACAAGGTAAGTGGGTCTTGAGTTTTCATTCAATACTTGTTTGTACTTTTGACCACCCAACAGGCCTGGAGATGAAGGCTATATATGTAGGCATTGCTCCTGTACTTCTGTTGCTTTGCCTTCGTACAAGAACACAAGTAAATTTCACTCAAAAAAAAAACACAAGTAAATTATTACTTCATTATAGGTAAATTTAAAATTTTAAAATTCAACATTATTCAGAAAAGTAATAGGATTTTGTATTCAACATTTGTTTTGCAAATTAGTGATAGATTGAATTATATTTTTATATTAAAAGTGTTGGATAAGGAACTTCACTTTAACATTCATCTCACAAATTAGAATTTTCAAGGTACATATATAAATATTATCATGAAAATTACATGGTGTGTGTATATACACACTAAGAGAGAGAAATCTATCAGATTGACTTTAAATAATGAATCCGAACAGTTGAACCAATTTTTGATCACTTGCCTCTATACATAATTAATTGAATTTTTTTTTTTTTTTTGCATGTAAACACATTATTCATAAGATATAAAAGTTTCAACAGTTTGAATTCGTCATTTGAAATCAATATGATAGATTTTGGAGTCAAGTTCACAAAGAGACTTGGTGAACTTAAGAGCACCCTAGTTTTACTCATATATATAGAACAAAGCTAGGGTGTGATGTTCTCACTAAAAGATATTGGTGTAATATAAACATTATTTGGAGCATATTGGAGCACAAAAAAAAGGTGCATTTGAACCTCCTCTCTCTCTCTCTCTCTCTCTCTCTTTGAAAAACTTGACAGGCTGCCAAGATCTCTCTCTCTCTATATATATAATCATGAGTTTGTACATAAGTAGATCTAAATGACTTTTGTGTAAATAAGTTTTTTTTATTAATGCAAAATTGTAAGATGGCAACTTGCCACCTTACCATCAAAAAAATATATAATCATGAGATTACATAAATATATGTACAGTTAGCATTAATTTCGGATAATTAAACAAACAAATAATGTTCATATTACATGAAATTTTGTAAGTTTAAATATATGTTAAAGCCTGGATCACTGGCAATTCACTTTGTCCTTTAATGTACGAGGGTGTTAAACTTTCTGTATTTCCTGAAGCACATGCCAGACGTACAGGCTCATATTAATTAAGTGTCAGTTTCATGGTGCGGTGCTCACCATCTACTGGGGCTTTTCTTTGCTAACTGACATGGATCCATGGCTAAGGCATAGAATGCATGTACATCCGACTATAGACATTGATCAGAGAATGAAGCAAATTATCAATCTCCGGATTACCCTGATAATAGCAGATGTCGAACTTTTAGATACTCTGGTGCTTTCTTTTAATAATGGAGGTCCTTTTTTTAGCATGACATTAGAATTGAAGTTCTCAAATTATCTCAGTATCCACATTGCTTTTCAAACCGACAATATTTATATAAATCAATCATTTAGCCAACTGCTTAGACGTATTTCTGAAATGGAAATTCATAGTTAATTAGGGTACATAAATTAACAAACTTTATTTTTATTTTTAAATTGTTCTATCTTTTCTAATTTTTCTCTGCTTTTTCCCCCTAATTAAAATATGTAGTATCGAGGGGCAAAACCAGACTTTCATACCATGAGGATCAATCATATAAAACTTTTATAATATAAATGAGAGTCAATTTATAGTACTCATAGCATTTTACTCTAAACTATAAAAGAAATTATGTATAAATACAAAAAAAATTGAAAATTAATGGGGGTCAATTGACTCCCATTCAATGTTACTGCCTCCACCCCTGCAAGTATTTTTTTTTCATGACTAATAGGTCGAGAAACAACTTTCTCATGTTAATTTATAATTATTTAACTTGATTTTTAGAGAGTTCAAAAGCTTTCACCCATAATCAGTTTTATTTGGTTAATTAAACCGAATTTTAATGTCCAATGACAATCATGATCGATCCAAGTATATTTACCAAACGTGTATAATAAAATATTGAAGAAAAAGGGCAATAGATACGCGTGCAGTATTGTAAACTTCGTTCTGAGCTATTTCTGATCTTTCATCTAACTATTTTAAGCATGTGACAGTGATTTTAATATAAATAAAAAAATGTGACAGTGACACAAGCTTATGTTTTAATTTGTCTTTCAGAAATTCACACCTACTAAACTGAGTTCTGAGTTATTTTCTGATCGTCCCTAACAACAATGCAAAAGACACGTACAATATCGGTCTTGATGATACAGAAAATGCATTTCAACCACTTGTATAAAGATCTAATGCACAAACCAAGTACATGGCTACTCCCTTACCCATATGTTAAAAAATATTTACGGCCCAATAAAAACAAAGGTTACAAAATCAAATAAATTAAAGAGAACCACAGAGAGATGATTTTTGTGGAGAGCTCCAAAAAAACTTTATTCAGCATGGTTTTAAAAGTGTATAAAACACTAGAGGAGACTATATTTATATAGAGTCCGGAAAATATAATATCAGTATTTTTTCAGCCTATATAACATCAAATTCAAAATTTATGAAATTAACTTCAAACAAAGAATCAAAAACGTTCAAACTAATTTACTTTACTAGTTGTGAGTTCACATACAAATTTATTTAGTATCAAGTCAAACGGTCAAATGTGAGAATTTTTAAGTTAATTTTAATGCATTCAGATTTCAACATTTTTTAACTTGGTACTAAAAATAACTTGAAAAAAATATAAATATTGTATGTAAAGTGTAAACGCAACACTCATACAGTAAATCGGTTTGAACAGTTTGAATTTGTCGTTTGAAATCTATCCAATAAATTTTAAAGTGGGTGAGATATGACACCAACTCATTTAATTATATATATATGTGGGCAAAAGGAGGACGAAATTTGCACTTTCAAACAAAAGCCGATATAATAATCGGTAACAGTCATAATTATTAAAGAACCAAACACATAAAGGTTATTCCAAACTGTGTAATGATTATTTAATAATCCGTGATTGTTACAAATAATTCCGACACAATAATGATATGATTTCTAGCCGTTGTTCTTAAAATTTTATTAGATAACACCATAAACCTATAGCTGTTACTTTCCGTACGTAACCCTTATAATTAGTTCAACATCGATCTTGAAAGTGGAGACGACAATCACAGAGTACAAACACAAACATGGTGTGTTACAATCGGAAGAAAGGTAATGACGCTTAAAGTTATGTTATGATTGTTATTAACTATTACACATTCATTTTTAGAGAAAATTGATGCACATTTCTTCTTGAATAACCTTTACAATCTTCATAACAAGGAATTTATGAAAATAAAGGATTAGGGCCTCAATGTACCATTCAACAAGCTGCTTTAAACTTAATTAATGAGCATAACTACTTGATCTTGATATTCTTTTTTGAATTGAGACTTGATCTTGATATTCCTGATTTCTCTCAAGTCCATGGCAAAGTTATGCAATAAACTTTCAAATTCTCCACTCCTCTTCTAATTCTTAAAGAGCACTCAAGGAAAAAAAAATTTGATGGTTGGCGGCGAATTGCCGCCAACGAATTGATTTATATAAAAAAGTTTAATTACAGTCACCCCACTCTAGCTCTCTAGCAAGCGGAATTTAATTACAAATGTGAACCCTCAACGAACAGAAATGATAGCCATACCACTCTAGCTCTACCTAGCGAAGATAGCTGCTAATAATGTACAAAATAAGATTAGTAAAAAGTACAACATTAAGTATGATCATCGTTACAAGTAATTCGTTAAAATAGATTAGAGAATTCTTCACAACTACCATTATAAAATGCACAGGCTTTGGCTATCTAAATTTGTGTTTGGATACATACAGTTAAGCTACGGTATCATCAAAAGTAATAATATGCTAAATTATTTTGCTATATTTTGGATAAGGATAATATCAATTTAAATTTATTCAACCGTGTAGAATATTTAGAACCAACGATTTTTCTTATCTAAAAATATAGTATTCTTTCAAAAAAAAATTATATATATATATTACAAAATTTGATAGGAACATCAAGTTAGCAGCTTAGATAAACTGTTAATTTGACTCTCAAACTCAAAATTAAGAATTGTAGTACGGATACATAACCCAACTTGTTTGGGAATAAATGCTTGGTTGTTGTTATTAATTGTTGTTGTAGTAGTAGTAGTAGTATGAATAGATTGATATATGCATTGTAGTATAGACCCACTGTTCATACACACACAAGAAGAGGGAGATGTATACAATTTTTTTTGTTAGTATATATAAATAAGATTTTGAATCTAAGATCTCAAAGTATCTTTAGTGTGGACATTGAATTTCAAATTTGGAATCTCATGCATAAAATATGACCTTTGTCATCACTAACCTAAACTTTATTCTCAAGCATACCAAACTTTTAGAAAACTTGATTCTCAGCAATGACTAGAGCGGGGTGTTCTATCCAGAGTCCAGACGGTGATTATCCAGTCAGTCAGTCACCACACACTACTTCCGTATTCGGAGTATTATGTATATATCAGCCTACTAGAAAGCACGAAATTTGAATGAGGCTTAGTTGATGATCAATCTTAACATTAGTGACATTGGAAACTAAACTGGTGTGACAAATACTATTAAATTGATTAACAACAGTACTGTTATCAAAAATTTGTGGTGATGTGTTGCTCTTTCGTTTTTTGGGCTTTTTGCAAAGGTGTGCACTGGTATGATACTGCTTTGTGTTTCGCTTTATTTTTCTTGCTAGCTAGCTGGCATTGTTTACCACATTTAAATTTGGAGAGAACCGGTAGCACTATTACTAGTTTTAAATTTTAACAAGGACGAATTAATTTTAAGAACTTGTTTCATTCAAACCTTTTCTATGATTGCCGACTGGTGCTTGAAAATAGATCTCATGGTACACCTGAGTTCTTTCATTATTGTATGGTCTTATAATTACCCATAGTCTGAAAGTCCGAGTCTTATATATTACATTTAGTCTTAAAAAAATTACTGTGCGTGGCAGGATATTAGGTATACTAGAAATGTTTGGTACAGTAGTTCAATACAAAGGTTGGTTATATAACTTATATTACTGTGCGTGGCAAGCAAAGGAAGTACGTACTGCGCGCGGAATATTTTTCTCAATAAAGTCACCATCATCTATCAAATCAGTCAAAAGAAAATAAAAATAAAAATTCCTCAAATCAGTCAAATGTGATAACTGGATTATGTTGTCTCTCCTTGGAAGTCAGAAAGCACAGCATTATGTCATACTTTTGTCCTTCTCCAACAAAAGAATGTTTGAAATTAATTGCCATTATTTCTTTGGCACACATGTAAGACTACCAATTTAGGTTTTTTCCAACGTGGCACTTCCTTATAGGTTTGAATAGTTGCAAAGGTTGGGTGTGTGACATTTTTTGTAGTGTTTATTGCTTTGAAGACCCTGCGAGAGACTGTTGACTTTTGTAAAAGCTCCTTTTTAGGGAACAGGCCTCAAGCCCTCTAAAGTTTAGCATACAGAAAAGGCCAAGTTTTTATTATTGGATTCTACAAGGAGCTTTCATTCAGTAATCAATCCATATGTTAATGAATTTTTTTCCATCCGATTTTTTATTTTATTTTCAACGATATCCTCAAAGAAAAAAAAATTAACAACTTTATTTTTTCTTTCAGTGAGGCTATGGTATATTATGATCACTCATATTTTTTTTTCCTAAAAAATGAATACTCGATCTAAACCGTTCAACATAATCTTCATATAAAAATTTACTAACATACCAAAATTTTACATTTTTTTAAAATTTATTTACTGTTTTTTAGAAGGTAGAAAATCTCTTGATTTGAAAATTATGAACCATCCAAAAGCAGTCATTTTCTATCTATCTAAAAAATAGTAAAAAAATATATAAAAAAATTATAAAAAAATTTTTGTCTACAAATACATTTTCATATGAAAATCATATTTAATGGTTCAAATAAATTGTTTGAACTTTTAAAAATAAAAATATAAGTCCATAGCTAGCACGGATCAATCTGTATTAATTATGCATATTACCGTAGGCCTGCCTCTCTTTTGGTAAACATAAAACGGTAAAAAGGTTCTACCTATAGGACTAATTAAGCAAATAAACATAGGAGTCTGAACACATGATGCATTCGAAATAAACTGCAAATGCATGAACAAATAAGTAGTTCAGTATAACTTATTAACACATACAATTAGAAAGCATATGATAGAAAAGCAAATCACAGAGACACAAGCACTCCCTTCAAAATTCCTTCCCACCCAATTTTTATTTAATCAAGAATTTCATTACAGAGGAGAATCTATCTCTTTTTTCTTACTTTTTTCTATTACACTATTTCTCTCCTTCCTCTCTTTTTATGGTTTCTGTAACCACTATATTTAGAAACTAAATATTACAAATTCTCCTTTACAATTTAGACAGATCATGCAGTACACAACTTTCTATATTCTATTCAATATCGGACAAGGCTGGATGCTCAATTCCTTTATTCTTCAACCTTCCTTCTTTGACTTGATACTGCAAATAATTCGGGTGCCAGCTTGCCCATTCAATAGCATATATATATAGTTAGTAAACTTAATTTTCGTTCATAAATATTATTGTTAAATATATATCTAAAAAAATCAGAACATGCCAGCACAACAAAATTATTTTGGATTTGATATTGCACTAGTTTTGATAACACTAAAGTTTTGTTAACTTCTAATATAAGTATGTCGTGATCAAATATTGTATGCATATATATCATGAGCCGGCCGTTCAACTACATTTACTACAATATGAAGCTTGAGCAGTATTTCATAAATACTTAAAAAACTAACAACAAGACTTGAAAACTAAGTATTAGAGGGGTCTTGGTAGCCACTACCAAGTTTTCAAAAAAAAAAAAATATATATTAGAGGGGTCAACATGTAGATTTTTTTTATATATATTTTATTATAATTTATATGTATTTGATTCTTTGTTTATGCACATATCACATATATATAGATTCGCTACGCATATTGAATTAGGGAGTTTTATATTTAAAAGAAAATAAGATAGGGGTGCATTTTTACTGATTAATTAAAAAGAAGATACAATTAATTAAATTAGTTAAAGAATAAGACTGGCATGCTACCTGTAGCGTAGTGACATATCGTGCTACCTCTTCAAAAATTTATTGGATATGTTTCAATGGCTAATCCAAACCGTTGAAACTAATTTACTACATAAGTGATGTATTTACATGCTAAAATTATTATGTTTTGAATTCATTTGGTATGAAGTCAAGCGGTCAAAAAAATAATGAAAAATAAATGTATTAAAATTAACTTATAATTCTTATTTTTTGACCGCTTGACTTCATACCAAATGAATTCAAAACATTATAATTTTGGCATGTAATACATCACTTATGTAATAGATTGGTTTCAACGGTTTGGATTAGCCATTGAAACATATCCAATAAGTTTTTGAAGAGGTAGCACAACATACCACTATGCTACAGGTAGCACACTAGCCTAGTCTTAGTTAAAAAGCATGAAATTGCTCACCGCATGAATATTGAGAAAAAAAAAAGTTACATCTCTCGTAATATTGAATATGGAGTTGTCCACTTTGATTGCTATTAAGCACATTTTCTAAATATACATATTTATCCTTATATATTTTGAAAGACAAGCATCATATAATATCTTCATTCTTATATTAAACACGTAGTTGTCTTGATTCGTCGAAAGTTTTGATTAAAAGATAAAATTTCAGATTGAATATCAGCACTACCTCCAATCAAATAGTATGTTCTTTTTTTCATTTTATGCGTCTTTTTGATGTTTTTTATATGTAGAAATCTAAATTTATATAGATATGTACTCACCATACGTACTAGCTACATGTAGATGTTCTGATTTTTCCATTATTTTTTAACTTTCCAAAACCTCATATATTTGATTTTATGATTGATATCTTTTCATTTCAAAATATCATTTAAGTATACATATTCACAATAATTATTGAGATTCTTGATTTCGTTGTATGTTAATGTGTCATGGTCTAATATTTACTAATATAATTATAAATTTACTAATATGGTTGGGTAAGAATAACTAATTAAGAAAAGGTGAATTATCTCTTTTCAGCAGAGGCGATTCAAAAAGCTCCCAAACACTAGCCGCCTTCAACTCCCCCGCCCACCCCCCCCCCCCCCCCCCCCAATCAAATAGCCACCTCTATCCCCATCTTGATTGGAGCATAGCGGTGAAAAAATCTAATCGCACAACGGCTATTAGATGAAAGTAGATCCGGTCGTGGAAAGAGATGGAGAATGAGATAATAGATGATTAAGAGTGTAGATAAGGAGGATTAGATTATTAAAGTAGTGTAAATGAATTCATGAGAATAAAAGAAATTAGATCTAGAAATTAGGGACAATTTACTTGTTGTAGATATATTTACTTATCATTGTTAGTATTAAACTTAAATTCAATCTTTGAACTTTCTGAAAAGAAAAATAATTTTAAAGAAATATTTTATGAAATGTTGATCTACTTTTTTTTTTAAATGATAAACATGCATGCATTGTATTTGTTTTGGGGTGAAGACCCGGTGATGGAATTTACAAGTACCGAGTTTCTGAAAAGTTCTCTGTTGAAGCCCGATAAGGTGTACTACAAAATTATGATTGAGGGGCTGATTGGCAACCCTTATGCTTGCACTAGCATTATGAATTTGTCATGGGTATGAATCGCTACTTTTGGATATATTATTCAATATTTTTAGATCATGTGATTTTCTATCTATCTAAAAAAATAGTAAAAAAATTCTTAAAAAAATGTAAAAAAATATGAAAGTTAAGTTGTATTGATATGAAAATCAAAAATTTATTGTTTAAAAATATTGATAAAATTTTTGTGAAAACTAATGAGCTTCTTTTGTTATAAGTGTTAATTATAATAATTTATTTTATCGAGAGAACATCATCTATTTTGGATAATCCTGAAAACAACATATCAAGTCCTAAATCTCATGTTCTCTTAGAATTATAACTAATTTATTTTAGTATCATTCATAAATATTGTTGAATAATTATTTTTTTCATTAGTTGATTTTTTTTTATAAAAATATGTTATTTTTCATGAGATTTTTTTGTTATCTTTTAATATGTTTCCATTGCAAATTTATTTACAATTTTAGAATCAATAAAGAAAACATAGTTTAATAATTAAATCAATTCAAAATTATAATTCTAGTCCCAACAATATATTGTATAGGCTCTACAACTTCGGATAAAAGGAGTCGAGCAATTTATGAGCTTTTTTATCAAGTAAAGGTTGGAGGTAAAAAATAGCAGTTATTCAAACTATTTTGAATATCAAAAATGTTGTTTGGATGTACATTGCTATTCCGAATATATCTTATTCTCGAATAGCTCCCTATTCTAGTTATTCTCACTTCATCCAAACATACCCTTAATATCCATAAATGATTATTCCATCTGAATTTTAAACATGCGATCTTCCATACAAAGAACATTATCTTTGCCACTAAATAAAATATTTTTTCTCATTTATGAGTTTTTAATAATAATCTTTTTGAGATAATCTAAAAACATAGTCAAATTATTTCATGGAGTTCTCAAAGATCAATAAAAATACATATATATCATAAACAATTGAGGAGTGTGAGTCTTGCCAAACTTAAAGAAATTGCAATTTCACTCATGAGCGGAGTCCAACTATCTAGTCAAGAGTGGATAAAAAAAATTACAGGAATTTTACAAATCAGCCATGAGGTCTTTCGATTTTTTTTATTAGTTATGCAGGAATTTTACAAGCCAGACAAGAGGTCCAATTGAGACGTAGAAGAACTGAAGAGAGATCTCGACCAAGACATTTTTCACTAGTCATGAATATTACAAATCAGAATTGATGTCTGGTTCAGAGACAGGCAAATAAGTTATGCGGGTTCAAAAATTAATTAAAATCTCATGATGTTACACAATAAGGTTTGAGATTCTATTTTTCAAAATTCAGGATTTTTTTTTTTATGGAAAATAAGGATCAAGTCCCTATTTATATAAAAATTCAGGATAATTAAATAACTGACTATCCTTGTTAGGAGCCACCGAGCCAGTGCTTCCACTTGAGAAAAATCCACCAACGCTGGTTCTTCTATAGTTTATGTCATATTTTTTTTGTGGAATAATAAGAATCTATATATGAATTTATTAAAAATAAAATGCTATTTTCTATCTCTTATATATCATTTTGTTCTCCAATATACTCCATATTATTTATCTTCTATTTTCAAAGTCCTAGCAGTCAATCTAAACCGCTCAACATGATATTCATAATAAAATATGCTTGAAGAAAATTTTATATTTTTTAGAATTTTTTACTCTTTTTTTGTATAGATACATTATCACTTTATCGTTCTAAAATAGTAAAAAAATTCAAAAAAAAATATAAAACGCCTCTTTACTCTCCAAAATACCGTAACATCACTCTATGTATATCATTTATTAACTGTCAAACAGCACAATTTTTTTTATTGGAAATCAAGTATCGCATTATTACATTGTATTGGACTGATTACGTACGACTTTTGGGTTCATTTTGTCAAGGTGACAGAAGATGAGATGACATGTAGGAATATAAGTTAGGTTGCAAGGACAGCAAAAGCAAGATATGCGGGATGCACTGTTTGATCGGTCAGACGCACGTGCATTCGCTCAGTCATGATCTTCTTGTACGATGAACTTCACGTTCCATCAATTGGCGGGTTTATTATCGTCTGTCTTAAGTGAGATGGAACTGATTTGTTAGGCTCTTGGCAATATTAATTATGGCTATGGGCCTATTGTAATATTACAATATGAAGAAAAATAGATAAATGAGATGTTTGTTGGAGTGTGTTGTTTGATCGTTTTAACTTTTCAACAAATGAAGGGATTGTTGGATCATATGGTCTATTTTCTTTTTCTTTAGATTGTTTTCTCCAAATTTTTGTCAAAAAGTATTAGGATATATTATCCAGAAAATTTATTTTTCAGATCTTCTAAGATTCTCTTCTTTTTTTTCCTGAATATATCAATATATTATTTTATATAAAATAATGTTAGAACTTAGAAGAGTGAAATGCGGGCTTAATGCAATGGTACGAGTTCTCGTCTTTTACAGAGTGACGCGGGTTTAATTTTCAAAAATAACATTCAAAAGATATTAGAATGTACCGGAATAATTTAATAAAATAATTTGTTAGAACAGTGATAGTGTAAGAGTATGATGAAAAAACTCGCATCCTCGAAAAAATACACTGCAACCGAATATATATCATTAATTGGGACTAGCTTTTACGAAGAAGTTGCACAAAATATGTTTGTGCGTAAAATATGTATGTGTGAATAATCAGATAATTCGAATTGTGTGGACATACCACTTGTAATGTATGTAGTACTTAAAATGTTGAAGAGGAGCGAACATGACGAGTAGGAATGTAAATTGAGCAAATTTGGAGCGGATAATTCATACCAAATCTATATCCATATTTCATTGAATGGATGCAAGAACAAATGCGAATAGTAAATAAATGTCAAAATATAAAATCAAATCCACCTTAAACAGATACAGATACGGATGGAACAATCCACGAATACTAATTCAAATACAGATACAAAATGAAAATTGTCAGATAATTGAGTCATATGAATATTAAAATTTAAATACTAACAAACAAAATTCAAATAAATAATTTTAGTTAGTTAAAAGCAATTTTGAATAGTGTTAATTAACAACATTAAAATTCTAAGATTAAGTTGCTTATTAGATAAAATAATTAAGAGTACAAAAGTTTTATAAAAGTAGTTTGTCTTTATCTTCAGTTTTGAGTCTATACTTTATCTATCTATGCCTACGTAGTTATACGTATTGCAGTCTTTCGAATCAAAATAATGAGATAAAAATTTTAAAAAAAAATGTGCGGGATGTCCGGACTGTGCGTAAGCTTAGTCCCACATGCGAGAGAGAATATCACAGAGAGCGGTAAGTTATTAGGCGCATTGGCTATCACAGGGGGGAGAGAGCAAATCTGTTAAATTTTGATGACGCCGTCTAGATTTATCCGACCCGAATTACATCCGTTACGTCTTACCATATTCAATATAAATAAATAAATAATAATACAAATTAAATAATAATAAAAAATATCATGTTCAAATATTCAACATAAGTAAATAATACCAAGGAATCGTGATGATTTTAACACAACAATTTGAAATTTTGAAATATATAGCCAACTTTACCCCTACTTTATTGTTATAATAGCTTACCATATTTGATTATGAAATCAACACTTTCTTTATTTTAATAATTATGATTCACTTTATTTCCAAAATCAAAACATCTCCCTCTAAATGCATTTATTTCCTACAAAACGGAACACAGAAACTAAAAGTCATAATTAACGAGATGAAAAATTAATTTACCAATCAACAAAAAGAAAACTTATAATTAAATTAATAAATAATAAATTGTAGATTTTATTAATTGAAATGATCAGATTTAAAGATAAAATTATCTAAGTATTTATTTAAATTATAAAATTTACAATTAACAAAATATACCTTCAAAATAATTTTCAATTAATTAGTGACATAATTAAAAGTAGGAAGTAATTATATCTTCAAAAAAAATAATCTAAATGACAACTCAGGCATATTATTTTGAAAAAAAAATTGGGTATTTGTTTTTTTTCACTGTATAGTATACAATTAGAAGATAACATGAATAAAAAATAACAAATAGAAGTTTAATTAAAAAAATAAAAATAAATGATAGCTTGATTGAGAAATAAATGAGGGATAAAATTGTCTATTTATGAAAATATTTAAATTTTGTTGTGTTAATAATACTTTTTGTAGTGTTAATATCAGCACCCGAATCACATCCGTTACGTCTTTACCATATTCATATTCAATAACCTTCTATGCATGCTACTTGCTACATATCCTGACGAAACAGTTGTCATACAAAGAATGAGAGAAAAAAAAAGCAAAAAGAGAAAAAAATGGAACGGAATCCAGTATGTCGTTAGGTGATTTGTGTTGTCATACAAAGAATGAGAAAAAAAGGAAACAAAGAAAAAATGGAATGGAATCCAGTATGTCGTTAGGTGATTTGTATAGAAATAAAGGAGAAGGAAACTAAGAAATAAGAAAAAAAAAAAAATATATATATATATATATATATATATGCTAAATTTTCAGAGTCTGCTTAATTTTAATTACAACTTATCATGTGCCGTTACGTGTGACAGGTATGTTATTAACTAAATTTAGACTTCTACACATTATTAATATGCATTTAATTAAAAGAAGACAGATAATGTAATTGGAGGGCTGAAATTAAATTCGAAATTTCATCTTTCAATTGTAACCGGTGACACACCCAACGTGCTTAATAATAAAATGGAGATACCAAGTAAATAATAATAAAAAAATCATGTTCAACATAAGTAAATAATATCAAGCTATTAACTTTATCTTATACCAAACTTCTAAATAGCGATCAACTTTATGTGTATAATACTTAGCTTTAAAGTTTAACATAAATAAATAATACCAAGATAAAGATCATGTTCAATATAAATAAATAATAATATAAAGATCATATTCAACATAAATAAATAATATCAAGTTTCTAAATAATGATTAATCTAATGTTGTATAATACTAAGCTTTTAAGTTTAACATAAATAAATTATACCAAACTTCTAATAGCGATTAACTTTATATTGTATACTATAAAAAAAATTGCTATTCGCAAACCTTATATTGTCCAATACCAAAAAAAGTTATTGCTATAGTTATCTTACATAGCATTTTTTTTCAAAAATTATATTCTACAATTCTAATAATTATCAATATTATCTAGTCTCATAGAGCAATAAGTTATATCAAATTGTTTAAGAAATTATAATATTTATTCCAGTGTAAAGTCCAAATTCCTATTCAAAATATTTTTAGTAATATCATAACTATATATATATTTTATTAAAAATAACCTAAGCATAATGATATAAACTAATTAGTATTTTTCTATTCAAAATAACCTAAACATCATGTCATAAAATATCTATATTTTTCTATTTATAGAAAAAGTTAAAGTGACCATGAAAATATTTGGTCCTTAAAATAAATTTTCGGTTTGAGCATTGAAATAAAAGCTTATATAGAATAGCGTGTGCTATTTGCGCTACACGCTTTGTATTATAGCGGACTGCTATTACTGTTATAGTGGTCGCAGCTAAAATAGCACATTTTTATTTCATAACTTAATGTTTAAAGTTTGAAAACATTATAGTGCGTTATTTAAAATACTGTATAATACGCCCCACTAAAAAAACAAATAAGAAATAAGAAAACATGAGAAACGCATGAATCTCTAGAATTCACCAATTGGTAACAGAGACGATGAGACGAAGAAACATCTGGATATCGTCGACGGAGGGCTGAGATCTACTCGCCATCAGATCGAGAGAAGGATAAGCATCAATTGTGGCGCACTGTTTAAACAACAGCAAAAGTGTTACTGTGAAGGGCATAGATGACAAGTGAACAGAAAATCAGCACCTCAGATCTAGAAGATACTATTCATTTGACTGTAGAAACCTTGATTCATTATTATTATATATAATACAAACTAGCAAATACATTATTCGCCTCCTTTTTAGAAAGTCCGGCGGCCATCTGGGCCCGCCATTTCCTTTCTGATCGAAACATTTCATGAACCCCATTCTCAGTTGGATCAACTACGCCTACCATTAATCCATTATCATTTGACATTATCTATTGCTTCAATGGGCTTTTTGAATAATATGGGGCCCCATAAATAACGCCAGAAATCAGAAGCAGGTTGTATTCGGATCCGTATCCTCTGCTGCACTTTTAAAGTGCAGCAGGGTGCTGTACTTTTGGACGGTACAGATTTAATCTCCAGCCAGTGAGTGCTCCGATGAAGGAGGAGGCAGTATTAATTTTACTTTAAAATTTGTACAAAAATCTTATTTCATCTGTCTAATCAAAAATTAATGGACGATATTAAAAATGTAGCACTCAGCTGCACTTTAAAAATACAACAGAGGATGCGGTTCCGGTTGTATTCGACCCTTTTTCTTTCTCCACTCAGAATTTTAAATTTTTAGATCTTCTTCCGTGCCCATGGCCGACTTTACCTGTAGTGCCACAGTAGTGGTGCCAACCTTAGCGGTAACCGCATCCTCTGCTGCATTTTTATTGTGTAGCAGGTTGTTGTATTTTTGGACAGCTCAGATTTAATCTCAGCTGATGAGTGCTTGGAGGATGAAGGAGGCAACATTAATTTTGCTTTAAAATTCGTACCAAAATCTTATTTTGTCCGTCTAATTAAAAACGAACGGACCAAATTAAAAGTGTATCATCCTGCACCATAAAAGTGCAGCAGATGATGCGATTCAAACCTTAGCGCTTCTTAAAAACCCTGGAACATGCTACGTGTCCGGGACCTTACACGTAAACTCCCGAACCTTCCCATATTTCACCACGTCTCCACTCTTTCCTTCTTTAAAAATCACCCCTGGAATCGCACTTTCGTCGCCTAGCTTCTCGCCTTTCAGAAACGAATTCAATGAATCCACACCAGTTATTGGGGAAACTAATGGCTGATGAAGACCAGACCTTCAAGATAGTATCTCCAACCTTCGACCACGGAGGCCGGTTACCACGCAAGTATACCAACGGCGGTCAAGGTGCGCTTAAGGATTTGTCACCACCGCTAGAGTGGTACAACGTGCCAGATGGCACCAAGTCGTTGGCTCTGGTGGTTGAGGATGCTGATGCAACGTCAGAACCAGATGGGCCGGTTGTGCCGTGGACGCATTGGGTGGTGGTTAATATTCCACCGTCGGTTAAACGTCTGCCCGAGGGGTTATCTAATAAGAAAGAGTCTCTTGGACATGAGTACGAGCAGATTAAAGAAGGTTATAATGACTGGAAAGTGCCGGGATGGTGTGGGCCCGTGCAACAGTCGGGCAATCACCGGATCGTTTTCAGGCTTTACGCACTCGATGATGAGATGCACCTCGGGAACAAGGTATTTCAAATTTGATTACAAAGGCCTTCATGAAAGAAATTAATAATTAAATTGACAAAACTTTCCGTGGCTTGAATCAAATATCCTTATGAAATAGATAGGAAGTTAGGTTTTGAATGAGATTGTTTGAGTTCTGTTCTAAGAAAGAACAAGCCAGAAAAAGCATTTGTGTGCGCCATTATTATATAATTAGATGAATTTAATGAAGGTAGTATATTCAGGTCATGTTCAAATAAATTGTATGAAGCACTGAATTTTGATAATACAGGTGACCAAGGACAAGCTTGTGGAGGCGATCGAAGGGCATGTTTTGGCTGAAGCAGAACTGATGGCTGTTTTCTGAGGAATCAGTGATCCACTGAGAAGTTGATCTTTCATCATTTCTTGTTTATGCCTACTTCTAAGTTTTTGTTTTGTAGAAGACCTTTGCTGTAAATTTTCTGGTATTGCTAGTCAATAATAACTGAAAGGGGATTATAGATTTATAGTCTCCTTGCTTGTTAAAAGGTTGTTCTTTAGGTATTCTTGTTATTTTTAAGGTGTGTGTTCCGAGGCTAAAACTTAGAAGCCTAGGCGCAATTAATATGGCCACGGCCCAATTTGTTTCAGCAGACCGTTCCATCCGATGGCCCATGCAAATCTAATCGAATAATTCGGTAATTTTAAAATGTCCATGATCCGAAGTTAAATTCACGGGAACTCGAGCCGATCGTAAATGGTCCTATAATTTTGTTTAATAATGAAAGTGGATGAATCCATCCTACTTTTATTAAAGTTATACCATCTTGCAGAGTATAAAACTATAAATCAAAGATACAATTAATATAATAAATTTAGAAAACAAAATACATATCAAATTAACTCTGTTTCTTAATGAAACTGGGCTTAGGCCTTTATTACAAAAAAAAAAATATATATATACATATCAAATTTATGAGATCTAGATTTACACTAAAGGTGGTCGATAAAATTATTTTAAATTTAAATTGGAACGTAAAATGCATAATGCATAATGCGTGATTGTTTACATTGAGAATATTTGAAACTTTAAAATATACGTGTAACAATTGAGATCTGAAATTAAATCTTAGTCAAATTATAATCATTAAATCACATTTATATATTTAAATTTTACAAAGAAGGCATAATTATATAATATATATGATTAAAAAAATTAAAATTATAGAAATAACTAAGTATCTCAGAGACTGACTTTGACAATAGATCCGTTGATAAACACAACCGGCATAAATTCCTTTTCACAGAAGTCACTCCAAACTAGGGGTGAAAACGGGTCGGATATTATCCGACCGTATCTGGATCT
Source organism: Carex arenaria (assembly GCA_964058825.1). Taxonomy (NCBI): domain Eukaryota; kingdom Viridiplantae; phylum Streptophyta; class Magnoliopsida; order Poales; family Cyperaceae; genus Carex; species Carex arenaria. Next base: position 392,076 of record CAXKVW010000072.1, read on the forward strand.
GTATTCGAAAATTAAATACGAATATCTGATATCTGAATATCTGTGCGGATACGGATACGAATATGGTTTTGAATTTTAATTATCTGTATCCGAAATAGTAGATATATACCACATAATTTAATATATATTATGAAAAAGTTATGTTATTCACCATTATAATTAGATAAATATTATGAATTTTGGTATTTTTAATAATATTTATATATTTTTTTAATAAATATCCGATCTGATCCTTATCCATATCCGTATCTGGAAAAAAAAACGGATACGAATATAGTTTTACCACTATCCGATCCGCATCCGATCCGTTTTCACCCCTACTCCAAACTCATCTGTCAAATATAATTAGGTGCGGATTTTTTAGAACCAATTGTTGCCGTAATGTCTCGATTGAACTGTAATTTTGACATGCATGGAAACACAAAATCGGCCGAAAGAAACAATAATCATCATTTATGTGAAAAGATTTGAGCTCTCCATTGGATAATCAAATAGTTTGGTCTCAAATTCACAATGCTGATAAAGTTATTTATGTACTGAACTATTGATGTAGATTGAGAGATTTGTATCTTATACTAATTTAGTAATGAGATTTTTTTTTTCATGAGCAGTTGCTAACAGACCTGTAACTTTGTTTTTAACATAAAGGAACGGTTTAAACTTGTAACTTTCTTTCTTACTAACAGACCTGTAAGTAAGAAAATAAAATATAACAGTTACAGTTACAGTTGGTATTTTTTTTGCTAATTACTGTATAAAAATAATTCTTGCTTGTTATGCAAGAACGAAGGATGAACAATATAAATCCAGAAGTTCTTGATGAACACATATGTTCAAATTGTGAATATCAAGAAGCTAAAGATCAAACTCCCTAATGTTTGTATTTAAATATCTGGAGGATACATTTAGATAACATTTTGTTAATCAAGCATTTAACTTGGTTGTATTTTTAGAAATGTGAGTATAGATGTAATTTTTTCCTAAATGAGTAAATGACGGGATCCCGACAATAAGGTTCTAAACATTAATTAAATATTTAAATATCATGATGGTTATTTTGGTGGATAGCAAGCTATTTTCGCATTAGAATATTGAAATAATCAGGAATTGGCGAGCACTTGTGACAGGTGTGAAGACTTTCTGGAAATAACAAGGGGGCAGTAAGATCAATTTGTCCAATTTTAGAAATTAAAAAAATTGAATTTTTCAATAAGAATGACTATTATTTTTTATTTCCTAGATATGGCTAATTAATTTTCGAGAACCCATACTCATAGTATGCACGTAAATGGCTATTATTTTCGATTTCCTAGATATGAGACTGAATCAATGATAGCGTGTTTGTTTGTCACATGATTGTGCTGGATGAGATTTTACATGTTTAGGAACCTACTAATTAATTTTCAAAAACCAATGCTCATGGTATTCACGTAAATGGTTATGACTTGTGAGAAAGTGTGAAATAAATGTTCGGTTTTATGGTAAGAGTAGTCGTGAAATTTCTAAATTTGTATTAAAAATATGTGTATTTATTTTAAAAAAAATTCATCTACTTAAAATAAGAAAATGTTTTTAAAAAAAATAATTAAACCAAAAATGTGCAATAAATTTTCTCATTTATTTAAATTTTCATAATTTGTAACAAACAAATGATGTCGAAATTACAAGAATATACGATCCATATAAGAATTTAAATCAACTATAGATATACATATATACGATCCTTATAATAATTTGTTGTTCGGCATTATTCATTATTGCATTCCAAAAGAAAAATAGGGAGTTAACCCATCATGATGGAAAAAAAAAATCAATTTTTTTGAATAAGAAAATAAAGATCTAGCCTATCAGTTTCTATTTAATATCTAAAAAAAAATAATCTGAATTTTAAATCAAAGACTTCACTCAAAAAATGTTTGATTTTTATCACTTTAAATCGAAGACTCGTTCTTAAAATATCATCGTTCTTGTTTTGAACAATTTGATTTTTAAATTTCTAAATATAAAACTGCAGCAAGTTTGAGTCCCACTTGCGCCTAAATTTACCACATCATGCCACAAACAGTTACTAACTTAGTATGTTATATATTCTGGATCCGACTCTGCTGCTTTTCCAAGAAAAAAGCAGGAACTTGTTTTTCCGATCTTAACCATTCAAAATTTTCAATTCAAGTATCTCAATAAAAAAAAAATTTTATGCACAAATCTCAACAAATTTGAATGGTTCAGATCGGAAAAGCAGAGTGCTGCTTTTCTCATAGAAAAGCAGCAGAGTCCGATTCATATATTCTAATATCATGATTCAGTTATTAAAATAAGAACAAGGACATGAGATTGTACTCGCTCTTAAATGGAGTAAGATTATATTTGACCGGAGAGCGTAAAGAATCGACTGATTCGACTCGCCAAGTCGCCATCCAATCTATTCCAGAGAAGTAGCTATCACTAATTATGATATCTGTTGCGTCATAACTCATGTATGACGTTATGACCATTCCAGAATTATTCACGCAAGCAACATCTGACAAGTACTTCTTGGGGAGCTTTTCCATCAGTCCCCGTCTGCTGCAATTAATGACACAGTCAATCAAACGAGTTTTTTTTTATAAATCATAAATAAAAAAAATTATTTTTAGAGTTCGAGGCTTCTGACATGATTAGTTAGTTTTTTATAAAAACAATAAAAAACAAATTGTCAATCTATTTTCTACAGTATTTTATATCTCAGCAATCAGAACAGACTGCTAATACGTTCTCAGCGAAAAAAAAAATGAAACAACGGGTTCCCAACTCAAAGCAGTATTGTTGGGCTTTGAGATTCATGTCAAGTTAAAAAAAACGGTCCAGATTAATTAATTGTAAAAGATTTCCTGACAACTCACTTTGGGCTTTGGGGCAGTATGTTTATTTTGGGCTTTTGGGCTTGATTGAATTTAGTGGTGACCATCAGATCTGTATTAAGATTCGTGCTTACTTATTAAAATCTGTGCATACATTTTTTTAGCGGGAATGTATTGGTAGTCCGTTCTTCATGGAGAACGGATTGGCAGTCCGTTCTGAGATATAAAATACTGTAGGAAATGGACTGTCAACTCGTTTTTTATGGTTTTTATAAAAACCCAATCAATCATGCTGCAACTCTAAAAATAATTTTTTTATTTATGGTTTATAAAAAAATATCTAAACCGATATATCATATAATTTATACCTTTATTTCCCACAATATCCTCTCTCTTTTTTTGTCATTTTCATGTCAATAGATGTTGAGTTATTTTTTGTTACAATTTAATGTCTTTCTCTGGCATATTGATAAAACGAATAGCATTTGCATTTTCAATTGGATAACTAGGTTCCGTTCTGCCGCTCCACTGTTCAACTAATTTTTTTTTTCATGTGAATAGTATTTTTTAATTTAATTTCCGTGTTCATACCCATTTCCAATGGTCCGCCGAACAGGCCCTTAAATTATTCGGAGAGTGAAAAAACTGAATACTTATATACACACGAACTTAGAATTTTAGATGCAGACGTTCAATTTTCTTTGAGATATGATATTGAATGTATTCGTTCGGTTAGCACTTAATAGTTTTAAATACATATGTTCGAAATTTAAACATAGATTGTTTTCAATTTTGTAAAATCTTGGATAATGTAAATAAGTAACATTTTTATCATTCACTAAAGAGTGTGTAAGCAGCTTTTGATACCGATAAAATGGTATAAATTGAAATAAAAATTCGATTAAAGAATAAATAGTAAATCTTATGTAATTTTTAACATATATATAAAACTTATCATTTCCTCTTGAATAATAAAAATATAATCTCATTTTATCAGATACAATATATTTTTTTTTTCAATAAAGTTAGAAATCAAGCGCGCTATCGAACAAATTTAATGTTTAGAGGAAATGATTTCTTCAGATTTTAAATCTACAACTTTACATACAAAAATATTGCCTTTGCTACAAAATCATAAATTAATCCCCATATATAATAATACTTTTATGGTAACACGTAGGGCCATTTATTTTCATACTTAGCTAGAAGCTTGGACGAGTATAATTTTCAAGCTAAATACTAAATCAAATTATCCGGTGTTTATTTTATTATAATGGATCGAAGGCAAAGTTCTTACGCGTAAGGACTTTGCCTTCGATCCATAGTAATTCGGTCTAAACTTCCGACAGGTCCAAATGACTTGATCTTTGTTATTTTTGTGAGAATATACGAGTTAAGTATGTAATATTTTTGTGAGCTTAATGATAGGTCCACCTGGAAGCTTCTAAAATTCATTTAATTACAAAGAATTACAGACATAAATGTATTTTTATTTATTTTTGTAAATGTATATATCTTTCATTGTGAAAAATCTCTGAAACAATAGTGGAGTTATTTATTTATTTTACTTCAAACTAAAAATATTTACAAAGGATCGAGTTCATTATATCAAGGATATCTTATTCTTAAAATAGTATCAATGTATCATTAATATTTTTTGAAACAACCTGCATAAGAAAATATCAATTCAATATGATAAAAAAACGTAAACCGAACTAATACAATGCTACGCATCTAGCTCACTCATATATTAGTAGCATTAATGCAGGATACCAATTTTGGAAGTTATGTCAAATAGAGACCCAATTCATATACAATAAATATACTATTTGAGCCAGTTCATGGAATATAGTTCTCATTCTCAAAGTAAATCCTTTTTCAAAGTTGCGTGGATGTTTCATCAAACCTCGTTGAGTCCAATTGTTTAGTTTTATATTAAAACAGAGATTCCGAGTGATTTATAAATGACATACGTATGGTATATATGGCATCTAACTTTATTACACCGACCTCGGCCTCTCTGACTGTATGATCATATTGTATCATGTGATGGCCCTCAATTGAATTTTAATTGACATAATATATGCAACCGTACCTCTACTCCACCTTATTGTTTTTGGAATTATCTCACACACACGGGACATGATTACGTATATATAATATAATTCCATCCTAAATCGTCAATTAAAATTATTATGGCCCACATGTCAGTCTTGTAAAATTATCGTCGGACTGCGTCGAAACAGCAAAGAAAATACTGGTCCGGATTTTGCTCAGTGCGGAGAAGATATACAAACTGACCAATAATACATAGCGTGTTTTCTTTTATGTATTAATGTATGGGTGTGTTTCATGCAGGAAACATTGCAAAATATAAATTAAATATATTTGTTCTATTTTCATATATCACGCAACAGAGAAAACAATAAACCAAAAAAACATTTTTTTTTTAAATTTCAAAAAGTATCATGTCTGCAATTTTAATGGGCGGACACAGAAGGACAATTCCGCCCATTAAAATTGTATACATAGTCTGTGAGTCTATTTTTTTTTTATTTTGATGTCATTTTTAATATAAAATTTATATTTTAATATAAAAGTAATCATTACTTTTTTTTCTCCTTCAAATATGTAATGTTGTCGAATACAAACAAAAGTCATCATTAGCTATAAGAACAAAAAAGAAAAATATAAGGTCCACCGTTTAATTTGATGAACTCAATCTGGTGTCTCCCAAATTAAATGACGGACCTTCATTTTTTATTTGCTATTTAGTTTGACAGACGTGACAGATTTTAAAATTATTAGAAAAAGTGGCCTTGATTTATTATTTTTTTTCAATATGGTACAAATAAAAATTTCGGTTTTGAGCCAAAAGCAAAAGTCATTTCGTTAAAATGAAGTCTCCAGTGGTAAGAAACCGGATGGATTTCAGGGAAGTTCTCGAATGGGAATTTCTCGCTGATTTTTTATTATTTGAAAAAACATTATCCAATAGACATATAAATATAGTTTAGGGTTTTTTAAACTGTAGATGTCAAACTTCGGAAAGTTAATATAAGGGTCAATTATATAAATATTTTATAAAAATATGAGGATCAATTTTATTGTATTCATATATTTACTCAAAATTGTATAACAAAATTGTGCCAAAGTAAGAAAAATTTAGAAATGAATGAGCTTTGACCTAATTTTTATATTTCTATTATATTTTTTTTTGTTACATATATATTCATATATAAAATTGGACTAATGAATAATACATAAATAAATAAATCTATAGTTCAATAATTCTTGTAAAATCTGATAATCTGTCAACATCCAAACAAACAATATGCAAATAACATAACTCTTATTTGCCAACCCTCAGACAACTATTAATATATTTTTTTATCGCAGAGACCAAGCCGATTTTGTATCAATATCCTCAATTAAATAAAAAATTACAAAAACACCCACTGTTTTTTTATTTCTAAAAATGCCCAGACAACCATGATTTCTGCTGGTCCATTTTGTTTTGAAAATTCTCAAAATGAAAACAATAAACTAAATTTTTAATAAAATACTAAACTAAATTATCAAAATAATTGAGAACTAGCATTTGGTCTAGTGGCTAAGGCACATGGTCTTTATATGAGAGGTCATGAGTTCGAAATCCAGATGGAGGAAATCCTTTGTTATAATAACAAAAATATATTAAATAGTTGGGTAGCTTGACCTCTAACTTTACCCAAAAAAATTTGTTTTTTTTTTATAGCATATGCTAGATATGAATATAAAAAACGCTAAACTATATTTCAAAATTAAAACATTTGAACTGAAAATAAAATAGCAAAAAAAATCAAGATCTTAGACTTTATAAGTTTATATGAACAATGTGTAGGAAAGGAGATTGGAGTAGAGGCATCGGACCTAATTTTATGTTCAATTAGCTCTAACACCGTACGATTAGCATTAATATTCGTACGCAGGTAAATTGAAACAAACACGGATTTTAAAGCACTTAGCACAAATCTTGATGCAATCGAATGGTCATTTTATACATTGAACCGTCCGATGGGCATCAGACCTACTCTGAATTCGCAGGAAAGAGTATGGTTACATGTGCTTTTAAAAATGAGAGATGACTTGCAAAAAATTAATAGAGATGCATTATAATTTAAATGTACTAATTGATGAAGTGAAATTTTTTTTTTATTCTTTTATCACACATGGATTATACAATAAAATCGTGTATAAATTATGGTTGGAGCATTTATATACACCCGCCTGAAAGAATGACGGTCCTCATTTTTTTAATTGAACTAATATAGTGTTTATGCTCTATTCTGTTATTTAGTCAGAGTTTTATATTATTCATTTGATATTAATGATTAAAAAATTAATTGATAAACAATTTTACTCTTCAATTACTACTCAATTTAAAAAAAAAAAAACTAGGACCGCAAGGAATCCTGGGCATTTATAAAAATAAAAAAGGGTATTTTTATAATTTTTATTTAATTGAGGATACTAATAAAAGAATTCGGTAGACCCGGTCCACGTGTTTAACGATTGTTGATTAAAATCGAAACAAATAATATTGCGTACTTGCTAGTTGCTCAGTTGCTCCTGAACACGAGTTCAAATCATGTTAACGCTAAAGCCTCTTTCTTCTCCGTCACTTTTGGAAGAAGTCACTTTGGCTTTTCGCACCCCTCTCTCTCGTCTCGATCCTTGCTTCTATTGCGAGGAAGGAAGCCTTTCAACTTCAACACATCCCACCAAACCCCAAATTAAAAACCATCGCTTTCCCATTTATTCCTCTCCTCTCTTTAATTACCCACGTTTTCATTCCTTTTCATTCATTTTCATTTGGTTAATAAAAAGATGAGACGATCATACACCAAGCCATCACCTTTGGAGAAAGCAAACAGAGGAGGGGTTGATTGGGAGATCCGTCCAGGAGGAATGCTGGTCCAGAAGAGGTCCGGTCACTGTGGGGTGGGACCCGCTGCGCAGACTATCAAGGTTTTAGTCTCTCAGGGTTCGTACCTGCACGAGGTCAATGTACCACCTCAAGCTACCTTTGGTATTAAATTTTTCTTGTCCATTTTTTTCACTTTCCATTAGAAAAAAGTTGGAAAAAAATTCTAGCTTTTGTTTTCATGTGGGTTATTTGTTTGATTTTGTTAATTTCTTTGGTGAAGGTGAGTTGAAGAGGATTGTTGCTAAACCCTCGGGATTAGAGATGTGTGAACAGAGGATTCTGTTCCAAGGGAAGGAGAGGGAAAATAACGAATTTTTGCACATTGTGGGGGTGAAGGATGCATCAAAGGTGGTTCTGATGGAGGACCCCGTGAGCAGAGAGAGAAAGATGGAAGACATCAGAAGAGACCATGGCATGTCTCAGGCAAGTGAGGCTGTCGCGCGGGTCCGTGCTGAGGTAGACAAGCTTTCTGAGAAGGTAATAATTAATAAAGCGATTAAAATTACTATTAACCAATCTTTTGTTTTAATTTTGAAGTACTTTGGCTGATGTAGATGTGATTTCTTTATTTGTTGATGATAATTCTAGAGAGAGAAAGTCAAGAGAGAATGAATCTTATATCATTATATAGATGTATTTGTAGGCTTCATATTTTTTTAAACATCTCCTAATTATCTCCTACTTGCTATTATATTTCTAATTATCTTCCACAATATGCACCTAACATCCCTATCTATTATCTCTTTAGTCATATAATATTTTTTTTTGGCTTTTAGTTGATTTAAGCATTGACCAAAGTCATGAGTAGAAATAAATACTGGGAATTAATTAATTGATGAACTTGGTTGTGCTTGAGATCAGGAACTCTTACAATATATTCTGTTAATCAACAGTAGATGTTAAATAGAAAAGATATGTGAATAATGTGATTTTACAACTGTAAACTTTTAGCACTTGTATATGGAGCCTAAATAAGATATCAATTAAGCTGCAAGAACACCACATTTACACAATTGACAGAAAGAATGAACCTTGAAGAAAAAGTTATAATCCGGCATTTTAAGTATCAAATATCTCACAATAATAAATCACAAATACACATGGGTATTGTGGTTATAATTGAGACTTGATTTTGTACAATACCCACCTATTTCTCCAAAAAAAAAAATATTTTGAGGGCATGATATCAATGATGTAGGTTTCTATTTTGGAATCCAGCATGCGTGGTGACAAAAGAATTCCTGAGAAGGAAATTACTGTTCTGTCGGAGTTACTGATGGTGCAGCTGTTAAAGCTGGATAGTATAGAAGCAGATGGTGAGGCCAAAGCTCAGAGGAGGATTGAGGTATATCTCAGCTACACTTCCCATCTGGTTACTATGCATTTCTTACTGTTCCAATGCTGCGAAACCAAAAACTATCCAAAATAAAAGAACAGTTAAACTTAAAAGTTCTTTGTTGTTATTAATTGTTAATAGGTGTTCATTAGTAATTCTCTGTGTTTACTGTTTAAATAAGTTTCAGATTAATCAACTAAGTCTGGTAATTTTAGGTGAGGCGGGTACAGAATCATGTGGAGAGACTTGACATGTTGAAGGCAATAAATGCAAACCCTTTCAACAAAACTGACAGTAGCATGAACCGGTTTGATTTGGCAACCAAATGGGAGGCATTTGGGTCTTAACTGGGCAGTTATAAACAGGAAGTACTAAACCGCCTTCAATCTATATACCAAAATTATTTAAGTACTAAACAGGTATTTGGGTCTTGACTCGACCAAGCTATACCAAAATTATTTCAAGTACTATCTTTTCTCTGTGGACTGCGTGTATGGCCTTTTGTATTGAATTTCTCTTTTAAGTTCTTGCTTTTGCTGTGTTGTAAAGTGTATATAAACCAGATTAAATATATTATCGAGTCTAAGCAGATTTCGCATGTAATAGGCATAACTTTTTTGTTCTTGTTGTCAATGGGATCTCATGTATGCCTTCTTTATGCATAAAAGCAGAACTTTTTTTTTTAAGGTTGGCGGTGTATCACCCCCTACAATGTATTGATAAAAAAAAAATGTATTTACACAAGTACAATGCTATGGTAGCATCTCAGAAAAACTAGGAAATAATAACTAGAACTGATTACAATGCGTCCATTAAGTCTCAAATATCTCACCAGCTCATGCCTTTGCTATTTAGTATGCATCAAGCACCGTTTGATCAGAATTGTAGCCAATCCGGCTCATGCCTGTAATGCATGGTAATATTTGCGCGAATTTAAATCGAAAAGTCCAGATTTAAACTCAAAATTTGAGTTAACTCAGAGAATATGAATTCTTTGCAATCCTACTATTTTTTTTGTTATTTATATTTATTTTTGTTTTCATTTTCTGTCATTCGTTTTCTTTCCTTGATCTTAGGAGATCAATTCGCATCCAGTGAAGTAACCTAAAAATTGGATTTTAGATCGGGATAATTCGAGATAATTCATTCCAAAATTGAGCGCACATATCTAGAGAAACGGTTTCAAATTCCGAGATGATCTCGAGTGACGGATTTGAATTGGACAGTCTCGATTCAAAACCCAAAAATTGAGTTACTTCAGGGGATCCGGACCCTTAGGAAATGGGAGCAATTGCAGAATGATTGTATCATGAGATGATGAGAGAAGCATTTGATCTAATGATGATCTTTTTCTTTTTCTAATCTATGTTTTTCAATAGTAAAACTAAAAACTTCAATAAAATTTATTATGTAAATATATCTAACTAATTACCATTGGTAGGGTCATGTTGCACAGGCCCTAAATTACATTTGGACTTAAGAAAAACCGGAACTCGGACCTTATGTTGAGAGGCCAGTCCGGAATATAAAAGAACAGTCCAACAATACATTAAAGCCGAAGCCCATGTTTGAGCTCGACATGCCGTTGATTATGCCGACATGACAGCTTGCATTGTTATATGAGGGATGTCGATTCCCACGATCTCTATAATTATGCCCACGATTCCCATAACTATACCCACGATCTCATAACCACTCCCACTTTCTCCGATTGATCCACGGAGAGACGGTTAGAGATCTGGATATAAAAAACCTCAAATTTTCTGAGAAGGAGATTGAATTTTTCATCAATAAAGCTTATACTAAGAGAGATATCGATAGGGAAGAGTCTGAATATCTCATATCATCTTCCTATTTTCTTTGTTCAGTCGGCTTGCATCTCGCAGTAAGCCAGCCCCTTCACAATCTTTGCTTATCAACCGAGATAAGGAGAGATTTAGTCTTCAGTATCATCTCGACCTATCGACCGAGATAAGGAGAGATTCAGCCCAACCAGTTCGCTTCCGACATACGGGCTATCTACTCCAGATAGCACGTATCAACCATAATGTTTTATTATTTATTAATATATTCTATTTATTATGCCTTGCTCATTCTTTTGACCAAAAAATATAACTTTTTAATAAGATAGTAATATTATGATCATCATTAAGCACCACATCAATGCATTATAGTCTATACAAATCATCATTTTTTCTCATTTAGGCTATACAAAAGATATGAAGAAACTAAATCAACATGAAACCTCTTTCTCTTCTCATGTCTTCCCACAAACAAAATAAGGCTATTTTTTATATTATTATAAACCCTTCATCAACTATTTTTATGGGCGCGTCCCTACAAAAAAAAAATGCAACCCACTGAATCGTACGGTGATTCCGGAAGCTTCACACGTGAGGAGAATACACCTCAGAACTAGAGGTGTTCATTGGGTTCGGTTTATTTGGTTTTTAACCGAACCGAAAAAAATTCGGTTCAAATGGTTCGGTTTTTCGGTTTTGTTGGTCCGGTCCGGTTCTAATTTCAGTGTTAATTGGTTTTTTTAGTTTAGTTCGATTTTTTATTTTTAAAACACAGAGTAACCGAACCGACCGAACTTCCCGTTCGCATCATGTCTTCGTCTTTTTCCTTTAATTACTGAAACCCTACGCTGTACAGCTGTACCCCTCGCGTCTTCGTCTTCGTCCTTTTTTCTTCTCTCTTTCAATTCCTGTGTTTGTCTTTTTGTGCGATTTGCACAACTTTCAAGCATTTGCTATTTTTTGTTGTTGATTGTGAATTGATTTGATGAATTTCTTAAATGTTCACGGCAATTCTATTTACCATCTCCATTGTTAAGTTACTTTGGTTTGTTTGGTTGAACCGAACCGAACCGAAATTTAATTCGGTTCGGTTTAATCGGTTAATAAGTTTAATTTGGTCGGTTCGGTTCTATTTTTGAAAACCGAAGAAAACTTTGGTTTGCTTATTTTATTTCGGTTTTAACCGAACCGAACCGATGAACACCCCTACTCAGAACTAAGTTCGTTCACTCAGAATAACACATTTTAGCACAAGTATTTCATTTCATTTATTTTTATTCTTACTTTCTTAGTCATAATCCGGTATTTTTAACCAATGTTCGAGCACAAGTCTTCAATAATTTATTATCACTGTGGGCATCTGACATAACTGCTGCTAATTGCATACTTTCAACTTGTAAGAGAATATATGTCATCGTGAATTAACTGTTGGTTGTCATCACCTTGATTCTCCCATCAATGGTCAAACTAACTTGAGGATCATCGCATGCCTCGCCCTATGTGTGCTTGTTCTATCGATTTGGTCCAGACCGAACCGGAACTAGCCAAGATGAATTTATTAAATAATAAATGAGTATATTTACCGTTAATTTTTTTTAGCCACTCTAGTATGATATGGTTATTGAATAATTTAGTACATATTTTTTTTCATTATGTTTAATCATATCGGACCTAACAAAATGTCTAAACGAAAATAAATTTGGTTTTCCAAAAGCAAAACCACTGAACTAAGAGCATCTGCATCGCCTTGCAAATGAAATTGCAAATGCTGACTTGTCACTTTCTCTCTCCTATGTGTCAATTTCATTCTCAATTTCATAGATGCGGAACGCTCTCAAAATATGCAAGCTTTCAAAATTTGAAAGCTTGCAAATAGCTTTCATTTCGCTGAAGATTTCGAACGTTGACAGAAATTATCGCACCAATTCAAACTCAAATCTAAAATTGGGTTCCCTTCAGCGACAGAAGACTTCGCCTCCGCCTCTGCCTTTGCCTCCGCGGCTCCGCCTCTGCCTTCGATAAATTCAATTCGCCACCGCCTCCGCAGCGACACCATCCCCGTTCCCCTCCCTTCACTCTCAAGGTCTCGCTGAAAAAATTTCGCAACCCACTCCCCGTTGCTGCAGTATGTAGTTCAGCTATTTTTCATTATTATGTCAAAAATGGGAGTTACATGGAAAGACGGAACTTTATATGTAGATTTAATTTCTGAAAATAACAAATTGGCCTATTAGCTCAGCTGGTTAGAGCGTCGTGCTAATAACGCGAAGGTCACAGGTTCGAGACCTGTATAGGCCACTTAAAATTTTATTTTTCAGCAAAACAAAAGGTTAATTGAATTGCAAATTGAACCGTATACGTGACAGCAAACTAAACATCATATAAATTCACATCCAGTGCAATAATAAATCCGGATTGTTCTTTTAAACAAAAAATGTTGGAGCTCCTTTTTGTTTAGTTTGCTGTCACGTCTACGGTTGCACTGGATTGTTCTCAAAATTTAAACATTATTAGCTTGAGCTCCAACATTACTCAAAAAAAAAAAAAAAATACAATATCTCCTTTTTTCACATGTCAAATTTTGCATAATGTTGCAATTTGGATATTCGTATCTAATTTTTTTTAATACTAATCGAATATTATGTACTCTGTTTTTAGATAAATATTATATTATTTGCCATTATAATTAGATAAATATTACGAACTTCGATAATTTTTAAGAGGAGTATTCAAATGTCTCATGCCTTTCATAGCTCACATCCTACATCTCCATTTACAAAGGCCAAACTGTTGATCCAGACACTCAACATGATATCCATATTATAATTTTGTTGGAAACCACAATTTATATATTTTATAACCTTTTTACTAACTTTTTAGATAGGTACAAAATAACTATTTTTGAATGGTCTAGAAACCTATTTAAAAAAATAGAATTTTAAAAAAAAATTATATAATTTGATTTCCAAGCATAAATATGGATATTATGTTGAACATTTTGGATTTGACAATTTGGCATTTGAAAATGGAGTCAAGATGCGAAGCATGACAAGACATAAAAGAAACAAAGTATTTGAACCCTCCCTATTTTTTAATAAATATCTAATCCAATCCTTATCTATATTTGTCATCTAATATCCGTTCCATATACATATCAGAAAATTAAAAACGTACACGAATACATCCAATCCGTTTTCACCCCTAATTGCATTGGATTTGAATTTCCTTCCACCCAAACCCCAACACACACAAAAAGAAAATAATCACTTATCAAGTAACAAGAGACATGAACTTGTCAAGTATAGTCAATTATGTTAAATCACTTGTTAACAGCTGTGCAAAAGAAAAAAAAAAATCCTAATAGGTCATGTACAGAGTTGACGAGTCCTTTAAACCAGTCTTTGTTATTGACAAAACATGATACCAGACTTTCAAGTTTCAACAGCTCTACTTGCAAATTAGATGGGAATTGGAAGAATGCTTCTTGTCCCACTTTGGTCCCAGAAGTTTATCTCATCTTGGCCCCTAAGCTTAGCAAGTAATTAGAAGAATTTAATGAAGCATTTTCATACACTATCCAATAAAACAAATCTGAAGTTCGGAAGAACCTTTTTCAAAGTAATCCATGATATATTCAGCTCATTTTTAACTCTATCGGTTCTTAGGGGAGCTAAGATCACCCAAATGAAAGTGTTTAAACTTCAGGTACCAAAATGGGAATCATTTTTATAGTAATTGGGCACAAGTCATTGCTTACTTCAGGTATCAGCCTCATACATATCAGCACAATTACCTAAAATCCTATGATGTAACCTAGCTGTACATTTTTTTATCTAAGTCAACACTACTTTCCACAACAATTTGATCAGTTTTATCACTACTCTCATTTAATCCATTAGCTATATCGACATCCGTATGCAATTTTGGACCAGCAGGCACAACCTTTTCTGGAATGTCTACTGTCATTGGCTCAGAGGGGCGGATTTCTAAAATCTCATCTTCCATAATTTCATCCTTTTTATCATTCGATTTATCAACAGTCTTTTCTTCTCTGTAGTCAGCTCTGGCATCAGAATAATGATCCATTTTTTCATTATTGGATTGTGGGTCAATATCCATCATAGAGGTCTCCGCCTCAAGATTCAAGCAACCATCACCAGTCTTTTCCACACCATCGTTTTTCTCTGATCTTTTCTCAGATGCCTCCAATTCATCATCTTTAGAAAAACTAGTCTCATTTTCTCTCTTTTCAGGGGACAGTTCAAATTCTCTTATCCCAGTCTCTTTATCCTTCTTTCCCTTTGTAGAAAGCAAAAGGGACAACTCTTCTCTAACACGCACTGCCAGCCCAACTGCATGGTCCCGCACCAAACAATCAGTAGGCACACAATCTAACACGCTCATTAAAGCACGGTTGTAACAAATCATACTCATTGATGGACCTACAAGGCCCCTTTCACGGTAAACCCTAGTTGAGCTGACAACATGCTTGCATATGTAGCCAGCCTTTGAACAGGTACAGTCGCATAAGGCAAACTCAGAGCCCGGGTTGAGTACCACATGAACCACATCTCTGTTCTTCTGACATACCACTTTAGCACAGCTTGGTTCAATTTTTATGTCTGCGGCTGGAATTTGTAACCCCTCCTTCCATGCACTGAGGCCTCGTTTCCATTCATGTTTCCAGTACCTAGAGAAGACTTCCTTTTCAGAGTACTCGTCTAGCCAGTAATAGGAGTGCACCTTTGTGCTAAGTTTCTGTACCAGCCAATCTGCGCGCTGGTACACATTCTGGTCTTTTTCATTAAGGAGTCTAATTTTAAAGAGGCGGTGGTAGCTCTCTATGGCCGAAGCAACCTCTGACGTAGCAGAAGGAAGGGATCTTAGGACCTTGATCCATAACCCTGAAAAAAACGTGGCATGCAAGGTGATTTTTTGTTCAGCGTTGGTTATATTATTATTTCTACCATTTACGAGGCACCATGTTGTTTCAGGAAATTATTCCGACTTTTGACTTTTATAGTATCAATGATGCACAGGTATCTTATATAAATATTTTCATAAAAGAGCTCATATTACAAACCTAGTCGAGGAAACCATGTAGCCTTAAAATAATCTGAAAATTCAGCACAACCCCCAATATGATCAAGAAAAGTCTCAAGGAGGCCCATGTCTCCTGTATCATCACATATGTTGTGCACTGCTTCTCCCAGTTGTTTTGAAATCATAGCACATATCTCCAAATTAGAGCATTTTGTTAATAGATTTTTGTGCCATGCATGGCGCAACCGCCAAAAGCTGATCAAGATTGAGCAATGCAGCAACTCCCTGTCCCACAAATTTCATGATCAGAAAAATATTCAGAATTTAATTGGCAGAGATAAGAGGGATTAAAATATTACTTGATGGAAAACACATCAGATAGTGGGTCATCAATGATAAAACCACCCAACTGCCATGTGGGGTCCTTGGTGCGAACCCGGTGGTAAAGCGCTCCCAACCATCTGTGTATATCACCATTTGAATAATTCGGCGTTACGATCCATGCCACCGGAATAGCATTCTTATCAGAGTCGAATACAAGTACACTGTAAACAGGATACTAAACCAAAAAAAATATATATATATATATATATATATATATATATATATATATATACATGATATCAACAAAAGTAATATACTTCCAACCAAGCACATTATACCACAAAATACATGCTTACCTTGAGTTTGTTGGAACCAAACTTGGAGTCTGAGGCAAGGAGGCTCCGGTTGCCAAAGCGGATCATCTGTTGCAGTTGCCAATCGGTTTGGATACCAATAACAAAACTGTCTGACTTTGAGTAATCCTCAAAGAAAAAAACTTGGTCTTGGTTATTTTCTACCCACATACTAACACTCAGTGCATCATCCATGTCTAATTCATATGTAGTCCGTCTTATTTTCCTCTCCATCCTCCTTACACACCTAATTCAACCAATTGACAATAAAAAATGAAATTATCAACAGTATCCATTAGAGAGACTTAAAATGGATAAAAACAAAACATCCTAACTACTTAGATTTACATAAATAAACACCTTATTTATCTCTTTGTGAATAATATTTTTCTTCTTTATTAATAAACATTTTGACCTTGCGACTCAGGTTGGATTTCATTTCTAGCCTACCCCAACTTGTTTGGGACTAAAGGCTTGGTTGTTGTTGTTGTTGTATAAACAAACATTTTATAATTTTTTTAAAACACTAATACACCACTTTCAATGAATTTTGTCTTTTTTGGATCCTCATGAGGACTACAACAACCAACAACAACCAAGCCTTTAGTTCCAAACAAGTTGGGGTAGGCTAATACGAAATTACCTGTGAGTGAGAAGATCATCTCTATTGGAGGGCCCACCTTGCCTCTCCACTGCCTCAGTATGCCTTTGCATGATCGTCTCAACTGGGACCCCCACATGTAGCAATGACATGACCTGAAGCTTAAACTCGTCAGAAATGTAGGGAGCAAACATGGCTCGTGTGCCAGCTGCCTTCTGATCCATAGTGCCATGACATGGTAACCCATTTTTGTCTATATGCTTATCTTTGTTGTATATTATAAGGGCAACAGAGGGCTCTGCAATTAGCCGTTTTACAATGAAGTGGCACGTGCAACCTCTTTTTGTATTGGGCCTGCCAGCTGGAGTTTTTCTACGTACAGCATAAGCCCGGCTTGGACGCACCGCACCACCTTTTCTGTGGTCATCAGGTCCGAATGAGCACCAGTACCTGATTTTATGAACTTGTCAGAATGTCTAGTTAGCGTTGCAGATATGTTTTTCATGCAAATTAAATGCAACATCATTCTAGATTTACAAAACTACTGAGCAATTCCTTGGACTTTTTCATATAAGCTCGATTAATCATTACATAAATAGTTTGTACCAAATAAAAAACCAACATCTGAACACCCAAGCTCAATTTTAATGTTGATACTGCAAAAAATATGTTGCACACTGACTAACTAAAGAAAGGTGGAAAACTCTCATTATTTACAGAACACCAAATTTACACCGAAATAGTCTAACAATTTGGAGCAATCAACATATCTGAAATGAGGTCACTATCAGAAACAAATATAAGAAAATTTTGTATACTGTTTGCAAATGCCAGTATAAAATACTGGAAATTGAAACCATACAAGAGAAGCATAAAAGATGGAAATGGTACTGACAGAATATATTCAAGGATGCCATCGACTTTAGGTTTACAACTCGACTCAGTGGGGCGCTTCCTCCTCGCCTCAACGTGAAAACGGGTTGGGCACTCTTTGTTGTTGGATTCACCTCTCACAAAATCACTAACCCGTGAATAAGGTATAGTGCAAGCCGATCCATGGTCTCTTTCCAAACCTCCACTTTAGACCATGTGATGTCAGCTGCAGAGAGCTCGGGAGTTGGTGGGTTTTGTACGGGTAAGGATAAAATCTCATCCCATCTTGCCATCTGTATAATTGGAGTGTAGAAGCGGGGTGCGCCGTGCGGGTAGGCCTGCTAATGAGAGGGATTGAATCCAAACTTGGCCTGGCTCAATTTACGAAGTCGGCAAAGCCCGTTCGAACTCGGCCCGGATTTAAGAAGAGTAAGACCGAACTCGGCCTGTCCAATTCATGTTCAATATTGAGCTCGGTTTGGACTCAGCTTGTTTCACCTTAAGATCAGTTCAGAAAAGCCCGTCCAATTCACATGCGGTTCAGAAAAGCCTGCCCGATTCACAATTCATTAACATTACCATACAGTACTTCTGTGAATGACACAAAATTGGGATACCTGTACAACAAAAATTTTATAAATAGGATTATCAGAATATAGTAGCTATTTTTAAAGAAGGGATACCAGTTTGACCTTAGTTGGTAATGAGCTGCAACAGTTAAGTAACTATAGACAGTAAATGGTATGATCCCACTAATATATCCTTCTATGATGAAATTTAAGAAACGGGTTCACTGAGCCACAACAATAACAGTACTGGTACACTTTCCCAGAATCTGGTGTGTCCATTGTACCCGTGTAAACACTTTCAAATTTCCACCTTGTTTCCCCTTGAGACCAAAACACATTAGAAATTATGTTCAAAATAAGGATATGCCAAATAGTTGTGTTTGTGGTGGCATGTGACACTTTTTTATGACCTGCATATATGCCACTTTTATATAACCGCATTAGTAATTTGACTTCATACAAGTAAAAACATATATTTGACTATGTACCTGAACTGTCAATAGCAAGTGAAACATATATGCGATTGGTAACACACTTACAAATTAACCGTTTAATTTAAATGAAGTTATATCTGTTCAGTCCCACCATCATTTTTTTCTTAATTAACTCTTGAATCCCCATAAGATTAATTATTATGAAAATATGATACAAAACTCGAGCACAAATACAAAGACCAACAAAATTCTGATAAAATTTATAAAAATGTGTACTGTACAATTGAACAGATTGTGCCAATATCACAATATGTCAAGAATCAAATTATGTGCCACATTGAATTGATAATTTATAAATAGTAAATAAGTTCTTGATATTCAAAACATTACAAGCTATCACCCAATAGCAATAACAAAATAATAATTGTAGACAAATTATGATTTTCACTGATTGACTTGATTCAATTTAAAAAAAAATAATAGAAACTTTTACTGACCCTCAAAATGAGCAATGTTGAATCTACAGGCAGAGGGATGGTTATGATCCGATCAAACTGTCCCTTATAATTCTTGCACGTGTGGAGTGGACGCTGTCTGTTTCAGGCAGAGAGATTGATGCAACGGTGCAGTGTCTAGAACGAGCGGTGGGACATCCTGGAAGGGAAATAAGACTGAGTCTGAGAGAGACGGTGAGATCGATCTAACCAAACGAGAGAGAGAGGAGTGGCGTACTGAGAGAGGTGGCGAGGAGGGGAAATATCGTTAATTGTTCAGACGGGTTAGGGGCGCTCAAACGGGGGAGAGAGAGAGAGAGAAGCGTAACCTAGAGGCGCTCAAATGGGCTGCTCGAAGCCCGTTCATTGGATTTGTGGTGTTCAACTGACTATTCAATAATTGTTTCAGACTAGTCCTGAACATGAACCGAATTTTGAGCCTTGTACGTATCATAACCTGTCCAACATTAATTTATCCACGGGCCATTTAGCAGGCGTGTGGTGCTGGAGAGGTAGAGGCGCGGTTTGGTGATTTTTCTGACGGGGAGGAAGGAGAGTGGAGACTGGAGAGAGTGTTTTTAATTTAGTCAGTCTGCTGTGCAATAATATTTGGGTTTGAATTTAGTTAGTACTTGAGAAAGAAAAACTCAGTGGTTTAGATTCCTAAAGTCCAATCACTTGGACAACCCCTAGTGGCCTTGGATTGGGTTTCACACAAGTACCCCAAAAGTTTTGGGCCAAAACCCACTTGTTGGGCGAAGATACTAGATTTGTTGTTGTTTTTTTTTTTTTCTTTTTCTTTTTCTTTTTCATCCTGGCTGTATCTGTATGATAGGACAAAACTAATTACCGTTACGTTATGAAACTTTTATTTTTTGAAGACTGCATCATGCAATTTTAATGAAACTTTATTTCATCTAGTGAATTTATTTTTTGAAGACTGCATCATGCAATTTTACCGTTTAGTTTCGCAATTACGATATTTTGGTGGTTGATTAAGTGGAGGGCTTATGTGTTTTGCTTTCTCTTAGTTTGGATAGTTTTTGAATAGGTATTACAAACAACTTTGGCTTGTAAATTAACTTTCGGTTTCAATATATGAAACGGGCATCAAGATGCCTTTTCTCAAAAAAAAAAAAAAAAATTAAATGAAAACCAAAGTGGAATTTGTAGGTATTTGCTAATTTACAAATGACAAATTATTGTTGGTTAATGTGTAAGGTACAAAAGACAAACTTAATCATCCATCCATCTTGAGGTCTTCCTTGAAAAATTTCCAAGACCAAGTGAGAAGGCTCGCACCCTTAAACGAAAGACATTGGGAGCTCTCCTTGTCAAACTTAACAAATTAGGAGTAAGAAACAGTACAGTAGCTTTATAGATGTCACAATAAAAACAAAAAAAGGAAATGCGCTGATTCCAATTTAACATAATTGGCAAATTATAAGCACCAATTCCTGTTTGACCTGCAAAAAATGTCTCTCTAGAAAGGAATTTTCTTAATAATATTCCATAACACTCTCTTGCAAGTTACAATTCGCAATAATGGTCATTTGTTGGTCTCACACAAATACATGAACCAAGTTATGTTCCTATACAATTTAACATAATTTTCATTATCATATTTAATGGCCTCAAACCCCTGCTTTCTCTGTTCCTTTTTTTTTTTTTTTTTTTTTTTTGCGTTTAAACCACGTTAACGAACAAACATAGGATGGATGGAACCAAAAAAATAAAAAAAATTAAATAAAAAAGAAAGAAAACTATCAAAGAATTAAGCTCAATGTTATGATCTCTCTTTCTTTACAACAGTTTCAAATCTACAACTGAATAGTGACTCCACGGGCGCCCATGATGTTGAGCTGCCGTTGCACATTATCCTCATCTCCGGCTGTATTACTCACCATCGTCTCGTGCCTGGTTGCATCAAACCTATCTCCATCCCCCCACAGCGCGTACGCCTCCTCCCCATGTGCTGCATCGTCACCAATCATTAGCTGATCATCGGGCATCCTAAGGGGAATAAACAATCCGATTGCCAGCAATATGACAGTTGTCACAAATATGTTCCAGCCGATGATGAACAAAGCACCGACAATCTGTTTGAATAGTTGAGAGATGCCTCCGCCGTAAAATGTGCCTTTCTCACCAACGGGAAGATCGAAGCTGGAGAGCTCAGAGACGGCCAGAAGGCCGGTGAGGACACCTCCAAGCAAGCCGGCAACTGCATGAGTGTGGAAAACTGCGAGTGTGTCATCGACTTTTTGAAGCAATGCCGATTTCTTGTGGAGAACCATCATGGTGAACCAGGGTACGCAGCCAGCGAATATGCCCATGACAATTGCTGCCCATGTATGCACAAGCCCTGCAATATGAAGTATAATTTATTCTAACTAATGCTTATTAATTAATTATTTTGTTATTTTTTTTTCTTTTTCTTTTCACTCATTTTGATGCAAAGAGGAAGGTTCTTATATTGTAATATATTTATGATTAATTATGTAAATGCAAGAAACGATAATCTTTATTGTTAATTTAATAATTATCTTTGTAGGACTACTAGATGCAAGGATGGTAGATGTAGCTTTTTGGTTATGTCTTTTATATTTTCTAACAAAAATATATAGCTGTGAAAAAGTTCAGAAGCTTTGGTTTAATTATTCTTTTCTTTGTTGCATATAATAATTGTCAATCTGTTTATGCTGCTATGACTCAAAAACAGAGCATACAACTTTTGACCGAGAACTTGGCATATTAGACCATTTTAAGGTCAATGACAGGTTGGAAACGTGCGCACAAGAATAACTTCTAGCTATCTTCCTAATAGAACACCGAATTTCTATGTTCTTGTACAGCTAATACATCTGTTTTATTCTAATTTCAGTAATTAACAAAAGTTGTTTCGTGGCAAGCAAGTACTTTATGCATTAACAGCTCAGCTCAGCCATACTCTAACATGCATGGTTATGCTTTATCAAATGTTACTGTTGTACCGCAGTATTAATTAAATTGCTCTGCTAGCTACACTGGACATTTGAATTATGAGTTTATATATATATTCAGTTTATTTTATCATTGCGAAGTAGAAAACAACTAATAAAAAGCCACTATCCTTCAAAAAAAAAAAAAAAAACTAATGAGATTTCTATACCTGCTCCTGGAGTGATGCAAACGAGGCCGGTCATCATGCCCTGGACGGCACCAATGACCGATGGCTTGCCGAAGAAAATTACATCAAGAAGAGTCCACACAAGGAGGCTCGTGGCTGCACAGACGTGCGTATTCAGAATGGCCACTCCGGCGGTGATGTTAGCGGCGTAAGGTGCACCGCCATTGAACCCTGACCAGCCCAACCAGAGCATACCAGCACCGGTAAGCATGAGCAGGATGTTGTTTGGTGAAAACCTCTCCCTGTCACTCTTTAGCCTGGGACCCACCTGACAATGCCATTGGGGTGCATCATTAGAAATAGTCTACAAAGTTCTGTAGAAGAATATGGATAGATCACAGGGGGGGAATTAATTAAGTAACATTTTTTATGTCAGCAACAGTGACAGATTTGTTTGTAACGTCAAATTTATAAATACAGCAGGACATAGCTTATTTGGTTATTAAAAGTAGCAGAATGGAAATTGCATCAGTCTTCTTGTATTAGAAAGATATTATTAATTAATTAATTAATTTTATCAAATGAATCTTTTCAAAAATGAAAAATATATATATATATATATTCTCCAAACATTTTATTGTGGTGGGACCTCGATTTTGACATTTTAATTCCACTAAAATCCAGTCGGTCAATATTATCGCTTGATTCCGTACCAGTTAGGCAGTTTAGCATAGCCGCCTAAAATGGTACACGTGAACTCTTTACCAAGAAATTACCAAGTCAACCAAAAACAGAAAACCAGAAATAAAAAAAAAAACTGAAAACTGAAAACTGAAAA
Organism: Carex arenaria; assembly: GCA_964058825.1. Lineage (NCBI taxonomy): Eukaryota > Viridiplantae > Streptophyta > Magnoliopsida > Poales > Cyperaceae > Carex > Carex arenaria. The sequence goes on from CAXKVW010000072.1 coordinate 415,661, forward strand.
AGAAAACTAAATGGAAAAAAATAATTTGTACCCAATATGCGGCGGTAAATCCAGAAACACCTGAAGCGAGATGGATGACATAACCGCCGGAGTAATCGATAACACCCCAGTGGTACAAAAACCCTCCGCCCCAGAGACTAAAAGCTCCAATTGTGTACGAAAGCAGCAGCCACAGCGGCGCAAAAACCATCCACGCCTTGATGTTCATCCGCCCGAGAACCGACCCGGCTAGCAATATTACAGTGATTGCTGCGAATACGAATTCAAAGAATACAAGAGTCGCCTGAGGGTAGAACGGCTCTGTCATGGGCGTCTCTATAGTACCGTTTTTGTAGTGGATCGCAGTGGCGGGGAGGTGCGCACGCTCGATGAGATATGTCTGGGAGAGCGCTGTCCCCGCCTTGCCCCAGAAGGGAAGGAGCCGGTCACCGAATGCCATTTTGTAACCGACAAGGACCCATATGATGAGGGTAGATGCAAATGCGTATAGTGCCATAAAAGCCGAATTCACAGCCCATTTCTTCTTCACAATGCTACCGTACAGAACCACGAGGCCGGGCATCGACTGCATTCCGACCAATGTTGCCGCGATCATCTGCCATGCGTTGTCTCCCTTGTTCAACCAGTCCGGCACTGATGGTGGTCTCGACTGGTACGCGATTGAAATCGTTGCGTTGTCCATTGTTACGATTTATCAGCTGATGGAATTAATAATTGGAGAGATTAATTAGCGTGTTAGTGTTTTAAAAGAGAATGAGAAGTGGCGGATTGATTAAGTTGTGAGGGGAGAAAAGTAAACTGAAATGGGGAAGATATTGGTGGGTTTCTGCAAGGAATTATATCATATGCTGCGTCCAGTAAGGTTGAAAGCGAGGGGAAGGGGATGAAAGTGATGGTTTACCCTTCTCTCCAAACCTAACTAAAATTGAGAGCCCAGTATCTGTCGAATAAAATAAAGTATCTCCTTGGTATCCAATTGAATCTATGTGTGGTGAATCTATGTGTGGTTAAATGACTGAAAGTTGTGAAATCAGATCTCCGATTTTTGTGCTAATGGAGAACTGCTGTGAACGAGGAGAACATAAGGAGGCTTAAAGATTTGAAAGTCAACTTTGTTCATCTTAAAAAAAAAATTAGAATCTTAAAAAGCAGATATGAATAACAGCAGCCCACAAGGTCTTGATAGGACGGGTCCGTATCAGTAAATTCAATAAATGATCGACGACGACACGCAATCCGGGCTTCTAGTTCTAGTTCTAAACAAAAATAAAACGAAATTCAAATGTGGAAAGAAAATTTGGAAAATAATTTTGTCCAGAAAAAATATCTCCATCCCGCTCTTCGACCTTCTAGATTATTTTGAACACACACACACACACATATATATTATCTGCTGTCCGGCAAATTGGTACTTGTTGATTCAAACAGTAAATCAAAACTGTGTAAATTAATTTATGCGCTTATATACAAAATTTATAATTTTTTAAAATTATTTAGTTTAAAATCAAAGGGTAAAAAATTGATAAAAAAATTGTATTAAAATTAACTTAAATTTTTATTTTTTTACCGGTTGATTTTATATTAAATGAATTCAAAAGTTTATAAATTTTATATATAAACATATCACTTGTGAAATACATTGATTTGAACGGTTTAGATTCGTTATTTCTAGCAAATTTGATATATTTTGAAGTTGATAGTACTTGGGCTAAAATGTCACCAAGAACATAATAGCCGAACTCTATTATATAAATAAAATTAAGTTAATTATTTTTAATATTATATTTTTTTACCATGAAAAATAACAGCATGATGATACGGATTTATATGTTTGTTCATAATTGCTCTTGCAATAGTACTTAGGGCCTATTCGGTTGCCATTCCGTGTGTTACTGTTTACTATTCACCTATTCCTGTGCCCATTTCCATTCCCAGGCTGCATCATGTTTTTCATATCTCATCATACCTCATATTTTATTTCTTCAGTTTCAAAAGTTAAACTATCGATCCGAACCGCTCAATATGATATTCATATTAAGATATGCTTGGAGACCAAATTTTATAATTTTTGGAATTTTTTTACTTTTTTTAAGATAATATGGATATCATGTGGAGCGGTTCGGATAGATAGTTTGAACTTTGAAAATAAAGATATTATATATGAGGTATGATGAGGTATGAAAGGCATGAGGTATTGGACCTCCTCAATATTAATCACGTTAATCAAAATTATCTTCCTTTTTACACTGTTATGAGTTAATGAATATTGTATTCATGGAAAATTAATAATAAGTTATTCTGAAAATTTTATTTTAACGGTTCGTTAGTTTCTTACATTTAGCATACTATGCTTTTTGCTCGTGTTTTTTTTTTCATAACCACAAAAAAAATTAATAATAATAACTAGATATAATTTTTTTTTAAAATAATCAAACTGCCTCATGGTTTGGTACTGCTACAATTTTTTTATTATTATTTTTTAGATTTTTTTAGCAAACTGCCCCACTGTGGGGGCGGTTTGGTACTGCTATAGTAATTTTTTTTTAGGATCTTAATATTTTCATATAAAAATATTCAATTTTATAGCAAACAAAAATATTCAATTTTACACTATGTTCTCAATTTATTTTTTAAGATCTTAATATATTCATTTAAAAATAGAAAATGAAAAGTGTTAAATATTATAGCAAACAAAAATGTTTAATCTTACACTATGTCCTCAATTTTTTTTTTTTAAGATCTTAATATTTTCATCTAAAAATGGGAGATGAAAAGTGTTCAATTTTATAGCAAACAAAAAATTTCAATCTTACACTATGTCCTCAATTTTCTTTTAATATCTTCATTTAAAAATGGAAAATGAAAAGTGTTGAATATTATAACAAATAAAAATGTTCAATCTTATACTATGTCCTCAATTTTTTTTAATATCTTCATTTAAAAATGAAAAATGAAAAGTGTTGAATATTATAGCAAACAAAAATGTTCAATCTTACACTATGTCCTCAATATTTCTTTTTTTAAGATCTTAATATTTTCATCTAAAAATGGAAAATAAAAAGTGTTTAATTTTATATCAAACAAAAATGTTCAATTTTATATGAATTTTCTTGTTTGCTATAAAATTAAACATTTTTTATTTTTCATTTTTAGATGAAAATATTAAGATCTTAAAAAAAGAAATATTGAGAATATAGTGTAAGATTGAACATTTTTATATGAAAATATTAGGATCTTAAATTTTTTACTGTAGCAGTAGCAAACTGCTCCACAGTAAGACGGTTTACTAGAAAAAATAATAAAATTGAAAAATAATAAAAAAAAAACTATAGCAGTATCAAATCACCCTACAATGAGACAGTCTGGTTATTTTTACAAAAGAAAATTTGATTTCTGGTTATTATTATCAATTTTTTTTATGGTTATGTAAAAAAAAACACGGGCTTATTGCTTGCTTGGATAATTGTACAACAGACGTTTGGTTGGACTTCGACCATTAGCAACTGCTTTACATATTGCTCACAGGAAATTAGCATACTAGTTAATACCACTGCCTCTACTTCTGTGCTGGAAGTTCCAATTTGCCAGATATCAGAAAAATAGTAAATTAATCAATCATTTACGAGTTCGACATTTAAGGGTTCCAAGCCACTTCAAATCAGTATTGTAATACAACGGTATGCACTTGCTAACAATGAAGTATCGCTAAACAATTAATTGAAAACAATCAGAAATAATCGATCGATAAAAATTTCATTAAGTTTACATTAATCGATTGTAACGTCTGTTAATTTTAATTTTAATTGACAATTTACCCCCATCTAATTCTTCCGTCTCTCCTTCCTTCTACTCTCTCTTTCCCTTTATTTAATGCAAAATCCACGTGACCTGATTACAAAGCAATTTGAAATAGACAAGACTATTGCCCAACACCAAGGCAAAGAAAATTCATTGAAATGGAAGTAAACGGATTACATTGTTACATTAAAAGGATAAATTATGAAAGCAACTCCAATATTGAAACTTCTTTTGTTTATTTTTCAGCGCTCATACATACGACGTACCTCATTCTACCTTTGTTTTTTTTTCCTTTTTCCTTTTTCTTTTTCTATTCTTCCTTTTTTCATTTCATATTTTCCTTTGTGATTCTCATCACACAAACGGGCAACCCAAAGGGTTCTCAAACTTTGTAACATGGTTGATATAAAAACAGGGGCTTGAGTCTTGTTCTTACTAAAAAAAAAAAAAAAAAATTGAAACTTCTTCTCTTCTGATCCTATTTGTCAAAATATAAGAAACAATAATGTCCTGAGAGTTGGTATATATAGGAGAGCTTGCGAGAACTTAACATATGCAAAAATGTTGCCTTGAGTAGCGCACAATATGAATTTTCTTAGCATTTCTCAAGTCAGGTGTTCGACAATAGTCAAATTGCCTTGTAATCACATCACATAAATTTTGCATTAAACATAGGGAAAGGGAGAGTAGCGCGAAGGAGAGATGGAAGATTTAGATGGGCTAAAACTGTACATTTAAATTTTAATTAATATTAAATTGTATTTAAGCTTACTTTAATTTTGACTTTCGATGTAACCCCTTTAAATCAGGTTAGAGCTGCTAATGAGTCGAGCCGGCTCGCGAATTAATGAGTTGAGCGGCTCGATATTTTATAACGAATCGGACTTGAAACTGAAAAAAACCCAAACTCGACTCGGCTCGCTTTTGAAAAAAAAAGCTCGGCTCAGCTCGCTAGCCGTGAGCCGGATCATATTTTTACTTAATTATTAACAAAAAAATTGTGTCGAACATTTAATTCTGTTGCAATACATCATTTACGTTACTATTCAACAGTAAGGTCTTCATATTATACAAATATTAAAAAAATAAGTTAACAATAAATTAATAAATAAGATAATAAACTTACTAAATCATGTAAATAACATTCATAATAAATATAAAATACAATAGACATTTTTTTTCACTGATTTCAAATTTGACAAACTTTGAAATTTGAAAAAATTTACAAATTTCAAATTGTTTCGAACTTCAATTATTTTTCAAATTTCAAGTTTTTTCAAATTTCAATTTTTTTTTCAAATTTCAATTTTTTTGCAAATTTCAAAATTAAATTTGATTTTAATTTCAAAAACCCCAACCTCCCCTCTCAATATGGTCCATCCGATGCACTTTAAAAATCGTGCAGATAAGATTCAAATTTGAAAGTTTTCCAAATTTTAATTTTTATTCAAATTTGAAAAAAAAATTGAAATTTGAAATTCAAAATTTTTATTACATGAACCGGCTCATGAGCCTAGCCGAATCGTATTGTATTGTTATAACAAATTCTAAGATAATAAAATACAAATATACATGATTTATATATATGAATCCAGTAATTAAGGTATATCATTTTTCAAATACATATGTAATTCAATAAAATATTGGACAATTTTTTTTATATATTGTAATCTCTTTAAACATGAAAAAAGCTCGGCTCGTGAGCCGAGTCGAGCCAAGTGTTTACATAAGCCGAGCTTTTTTCTTTCAAAAGCGAGTTGAGTTAGAGCTGAATCACTTTGCTTTTCTCATTGGGCCGAGCTGAGTTTGAGCCGAACCTTAATCATTAGCAGCCCTAAATCAGGTAGGCAGTAAGATCTTTTTGTCAAATTTCGATACCCGACAAGGTAAGCTCCCAAGGCACATAGGAAGTAGAACCTGGATATGTGGAGATGGACCTCTCAGCTTACCTGCAAAGCGGGGTTGACTCTGCACTCTCCTCTCCTTCAACTTCATCTGGTTCTACCTCCTTCGCAGATATTCGCATGCTTTGCTCTAATAACTCTAGTGACTTTGAATATTAGTGTTATATTTCTGTTGCATGTTTGATATTTGGGGTGGAATCCCTATTTTGTAATATGCCTTAGCTTATATTTTTGTTACTAGCTACTTGGGGCTTTTGCTCAACAGACATTTTAGTCTGTTGCTTTTGTATGAACTGTTATTGTTTCTAATGAAACAGGTGGGATACCTACTTTTGTTAAAAAAACAAATTAAATTGTATTTTTAAGTGATTAAATATAGAAATGTGCAATCAACTTTTGTTCTTTAAAAGAGAAAGAGAAGAGATCAATTCTATATACAAACAATTTAAATATTATAACTTTCAAATTATCAGTAGAACTAGGGTGTTCTTAGTTCATTAAACTCCTCTGTGGACTCAATTCTAAAATTTATCTGATTGACTTCAAATGACGAATTCAAACTGTTGAAATTCTTTTACTTTACGAGTGATGCGTCTACATGTGAAAATTTTAAACTTTTAAAATCAAGTGGTCAAAAGACATCCAAAAATTGAATACATTAAAATTAACTTATAAACTTTCTAATTTTGACCGCTTTACTTTATCACTCGTAAAGTAGAAGGATTTCAATGATTTGAATTAATCGTTTGAAATCAATATAACAAATTTTAGAGTTAAGTTCACAAAGAAACTTAATTAACTTAAAAACACTCTAATTCTACTCTTCAAATTAATGTATAAAGAAAGCTGACAGTTTACTTTATCCTTTCTCCTCTTCTTTTTTTTTTTTGTGGAGCACACACTTAATAGATTTGGCAGGTTTAGATACAACAAATATGAAAGAAAAAAAGAAAACAACAATTGCTGGTGCGCTATGATTTAAATATTCTATATTAGATTTGGCGAGATTCCATGTCCCGAGGTAGGCGTTGAAGGTCGTTTTTAGCTCAAACTGATTCTTTAAAATCATTAAAATAGCGAGAACTATTTAAAAAATTCAGGGAAAATATTAAATAGGTGTCGCGCCGCCCTCATACGCGACCATCCGCTTGGTTAGGAATGGGACCTTGATATTCTCTGCAAACATGCTCGTCTTATATCGTGTCTGGTTGTATGTAATTAGGGATGCAAACTGCAAACGGATCGGATAGTGGTAAAATCATATCCGTATCTGTTTTTATTTTTTGGATACGAATTGAATATTAGACGGATATGTGCAGATACGAATCGGAAATATATACATAAATATTTCACAATATATATTAAACTATATGGTATATATCTACTTCGGATACAGATAATTAAAATTCAAAATTATATCTGTATCCGTATACGCACGGATATTCGGATATCTGTATCAAATTTTCAGATACAGATCCGGATACAGTCAGATATTATCTGATGCAAAAGTCATACATCAGATGAATTGTCTCTAGGTTCTTATCAAGAATGAGTTATAAACATAGTGACAAATCAATTATTCGGGTTCAGTTCGGCGAGGTCAAAATTTCGTGATTCGGAAATAATTTAGGTATAATTCGGTATTATTCGGATCAGATATCTCAATTCTGTAAAGGAGCAAAAACAAAAAAATAAAAAAAAATAAAATTCTGAGAAAAATTCGAGAAAAATTAGGGGAAAATTCGTAAAATATGGGAATAATTCGTAAAATTTGTGAATTATTCGATCAAAGTTCGGTCAACCGAATAATTCGGCGTTCGGTTCGGCATCACCAAAAAACCGAATAATTCGAAAATTATTTACAAATCTTGTAACTATGGTTATAAAGGCTCACATAGGCTCAAACAATCCTGTGTAATTTGCTTCTTCGACGAAAATCTTCTTCTCAAAGTTGCCACCTGTCTCACCCATCTCATTCTGGACGGCAAATATGATATTGACGTCAATCTTAGATAACTTCGTATCATTTTTTCTTTTCAAGTAGTCTAAGTCAGGGTTGAAATTAAAAAATTAGATTCTCGAGTCTCTATTAGCATCAAATAAAATTACAATTATTAGACTACAATAACACATTTATATGAGGGATTTGAATTATATAAAAATTTAGAAAAGATAATTCAATATATATAATTATAATTTTTAAAATCATGGAGTGGTTAAGTAAATCTGAGCAAGTGGCATCTTATCACATAAAATTTTCTAAAACTAATTAAGGTCTGTTCGACCGTTTCACTGTTTCCAAGGGCCAAAAATTCAGTTTTTTTTTTCCCACGTGAACAGTAATTTTTAGTTTAATTTTCATACCCATGCACATTCCCAATGGTCTGCCGAACAGGCCTTAAAGGAGCGCAACAAAGTATTTTTGGCTCAATGCAGAATTTCCAGCCGCTTAATTTCTTTTTAGAAGTTAATGAGGGTGTGTTAGAGTAGTTTTTTTTTCTTCTGATTGCACATTATTTTCCCGTCTCTTTGTAATTGCTTTCATAAAATTCATTAAGTAGTTTTATTCTGTTAATTACCTTCTTTTTGAAAAAATAATTCTTACAATTTATAATATTGTGCGCCACTATTGTATTTAAAAAAAAAGTATACTTAACAACATATAAATTGTTTCTATCCGAATCAAATAAGTGTTGATTTATATTTAATGTGCATAGTGTTCACAATATTATTTTCTGAAAGTTAATTAGAAAGTAAAATTAAAAATTTTATAAATAAAAATATATCTTTCAGAGTTTTATTTTTGTTATCAATGTAAGATATACGAACTTTTATCATGAAGTACAAAGGCTATAAATATTTTTAAATAAAAATATAAACACATATGGAGTGCCAGTACGTAACAGATGTAAATAAGATGGTGTAATTATGACTTCTTAAAAATGTAAATATAGATTGGTTTAATCTGATAACTGACTGAAGTGGTTGAGATTAATTTATATATTAAAAAAAATGTACTTTTGTTTACCTTGCATATATATACTTTGTCTGAAGCAGATTCAGATGCCATCTCCATGCCACATCTTAATTTCGTTTGGCTCATAAACACAACATATAATTAACTCAAGTCAACATAAATAATCCACTAATTTTTTTATTGGAGAAACCTGCCATACGAACAATTAATGTGGGGATGGTTTTTGACATTATCTTTGTTGGATCATGAAACCCCTAAAAGTCAAAGAGGATTAGCCTTGTTTTTATTTTAAGAAATTAAGGATTGGAGAGGAGTGGGCATATATTTATCTAGCATGGGAGATCTAACTGGAGCAGCCGCTATTCCTTAAAATTAAGTACATGCTTCTAGGGTTTCCATGCTTTAAATATTAGATATGAGAGCAGAGGGAGCAGCTTGGGTTCGATGAGCTCCATAACCGTTCGATCTGCTTTAAGATCTGTGCATATCACTTTAGTACCTGTTTTGTTTTCTTTAATATCCGTGCGCACGGCTCTTGAAGTGGATCGGACTGTTATGGAACCCATCGAACTCAGTTTGAGTCCGATGGGCATCGGACCAAAGCTGCTCCCGAGAGCAGATCCTCTTTGGCCGCTTTGAAATCGATGGCGCCGACGCGAATTTAGTATACCAAAGTGATCGGACATATGCACATTTTTGTCGTTGCAATGCAGAAATGTAATTGCAGAAATGTGAATTATTCAGAGAATTCAGAGGCGGTTTGAATGATGGACATCACACTAAATTTGATATAATAATTTGTCTGGTGCAAATTGGATCAAATTCGGTTGTCTAATGTCTGATCAGAGTCATAGTAACAAATTAATAGTTCGGATTCGGTTCGGTGGACCGGCTCAAAATTTGAATTGAAGCAGGCCGGCTCAATTTTTTTTAAAATCAATTGAAGCGGGCCAACCCAAAATTTGGAGGTTAAATTATCCGTTTTTTTTTTCACGTTTTTATCGCGAATAATTCGTTACTCGCGTTTTATTCGCGAATAAAACGTATTATACATTTTTTTTGTTTTTTATTCGGAGTTCAGTTCGGAAACGTAAAAAAAAACGAATAAAACACGAATAAAACTCAAATTATTTGCGAGTACTATTACTATGATCGGAGTTGTTCAACCAGCATCAAAATTTACACGATAAGCTATATAATCTATACGGATCAAGTATGAATGAATCTTGATAATAATCAAATGTTCCAACTGAACATCAGACTAAATTTAGTTTGATGTCCATCGGACCGTCTTTTCATTTTCAAATATAGTACTCTAGCTAAGCAAACAACGGAAAAAAAGAAAGTAATTAAATTAATAAACTGTGTGCTACACTTGTGACTCAAAATGTCAAATTCAGCAGCAGATTTAGGGCTACATGACAGCAATTTATTTTCTCTAACATAACATTAAAATATGTTATAATATTCATGACGTACAAAGCAAAGTGGATATTCCTCACGCTCGTAGTTTGGGCATTATCAATAGTAAAAGGAGATATCCTAGTTAAAGAATCATTAATAGGCAAATCATATACTCTTAAAAAAACTAAAGAGAGATGGCAATCAAGAACACATCTACGTGATAGCATGTAATTAATTGGAGTCTCAAATCAATGAACGATTAACAAAGGGGAAGACCTAAAACTAGCTAAATAAAACTAATGGTTGATATAACGACCTTTTTTTTTTTTTTAATCATGGGAACATGAGTGATGAGTGGCCGTGCGTTGCTTGAACCTAATAAAAATGGACCACAATATGGGGCCTAATTGGAAAATAGATAATCGGCCTAGCCTAACGAATCAGGCCCATATGCATTTCAGCAGTAAATTCAAATAACAGCCGACCAAATGTATTATATTTCATTTTGGATTCTTGGGATAGTTTATTTTCATTCGATCTACGGCAATATACTTACCACACTAAATATTGTTATAAATCTCTCTAAATTTATAACGATTTCATGCATGATATTCTATTTCCATTTTATTATTAAATAAAGACTTTTACATACTACTCCATCGAAAGACCAATTTATCCACACCCTTTCACCCCTATCTAGATGAGTATAATGATCAATTAATCATAAATCTTACGTTGATATAGAATCCTTGTCATCCTCTTTTTGACAAAGTGAGGAGACTCTCATCAGTCTCATTACAACCAAATTAGTGTTTATGTCTGATATTAAACAGCTGGTATCTCTTAAGACAAACTTCCCAATATATAAAGCTATAATTTGTGTTAAAAGTAGGGGTGCAAACAGATCAGATATTATCCGTCCGTATTCGTTATCTGAATATCCATGTGGATACAAATATAAATATGATTTTAAATTGTAATTATTTGTATCCGAATAATATATATATATATATATACATATACCATATAGTTTAATATATATTATGAAAATATTTATGTGTGTGTCAATACACACACACACACACACACCTGTCTGTATTAAAAAAATAAAAACAAATATAGATATAATTTTATCACTATACGATCCATTCGCACCCCTAGTTAAAAAAAAAAACATTATCTTATCTGATTGGGGGTATTAGACATGTTTAATTTAAGCGTACGTTTCAACATTAATTAATTGTGTTTGGTGGAGAAAATAAATAGATATACCGGTGTTGAAATTAAGAAACGCACATAAGACCGATTACTACAAACGATTAATTTATAAAATGCAGCAGCTTGTCAAAGTGTTGAGCTTATTTCGATGAGGGAGCTTTTATTTATGACGGAGATTACTTGATAATTATTTCTTTTGACAATCTTAATAATTTTTAAAAAAGAATATTTAAATTAGAATATAAAATTATAATCATAATCTATATTATTCATATATGTTGTTTATAAAGTATGATGAAATTTGATGTTTAAACTATCATAAATCAAGTGATTTGAATTTCAACGTTTTGAAATTAATTGTACTTAAATTTCATGAAATTTAATTGTTAGTCTATCTATATGTCTAATAACAGCTCTTTATTTTATTTTCCAATTTTCAATTTTATTAAATTCTTGTGATAGCGATTGGGTTTCATTTCTAGTATATTCCAACTTTTTGGGACTAAAGACTTGAATGTTGTTGTTATTGTTATAATTTATTGTCAAATAATCTTTCCTTTTTTATATTTTGATCACATAAGAAAAAAAATTACTCAAAATGAAATATTATACATGTTAAACGCTAGAAAAAATAAAATTAGTGATTCAATATTAAGATTATTCTTTGGATCAAGATATTGGAGAATCATAAAGATCAAACAATTACGCTTTATCTAGAGATAAAACAATTATATCTCATTTATGACCAAATACTTATATTCCGGGAAAGGAGAAAGTACAGTTCTGTATTTTAACCTATGGACCGTCCTATGCCAAAGCCGACTCATAAAACATAATTATAAGTACAGAATACAGTACCTGATTCCATAACTTTGGCCATAGAATCCTCAAGTGCGAAGAGCCGTCTCCATGAACTCGAGATAAGTCTTCAATGGCAACAAACCCTTCTTGCCTTTACGTCGTATGGTCGTGGACTAAGTCTTTCAAGACATCAAGATGTGACTCTTGAGAAATCATCTCTAAATTTTTTAATAGATTTCTTTTTTCAATTCTTTGATAGTGAAAAAAAAACGAGAAGACATTTAGTTCTTTTTTCAGTTCTTTAAAATAGTTGTTGTTTAGAAATCTGAGTTGGTTGTTATCTTGTGTCTTGGGGACACATTCTTATATAGGAGTGCACTACTAGGTCATACGTGGGCTGCACGAAATAGTTAGTTTTCCAAATTTGCAAATCTCATAATAAGTTCATCAATAATTTTGATATTTGCCTAAATTGTTCTACATATTTATGAACTATCCTATTGAATACATAAATTATCTAATATCTTAATATGAATTACTAATTGTGAGAATCATATGTAACAGTATACAATTCATAATTATATTACATATACGAGATTCACTGAGATAAAGTATAACTCTGTTTCACTCAGATTCACTGAGATTCACTGAGATAAAGTATAACATACATATACTAAATTGAAACAGAGTTACGACATGCACCACCTGTTTTGCCCCATCGTTTCACACTTTCACATATAGATAATATGCATTACAATAATATATATTATGCGACCCTTAAAACAACATATATTATAAGCCAATAACAATAATATATATGCACCCTATCTTAATTATGATATGATATCTCCCCACAATGCATATGCCTCCTCTCCATGTGCTGCATCATCCCCGATCATAAGCTCATCATCTGGCATCCTCAATGGAATAAACACGCGAATGATCAGCAAAAGAACAGTAGTAGTGACAGCATTCCATAAAATGATGAACATAGCGCCGGCGAGCTGCTTAAACATTTGGCCAATGCCACCACCATAAGCCGTTCCCTTCTGGCCAGGGATGCTAGTGATGTTATCATCACACAACTCAGGTACGGCGAGTATACCAGTCATTAAACCACCAATCAAACCGGCAACGGCATGGGTGTGGAAGACACCTAGGGTGTCATCGACCTTTTGAAGAAGAGCTGATTTCTTGTGGAGGATCATCATGGTGAACCACGGTATAGTGCCGGAAACTATGCCCATTAGGAGTGCTGCCCAACTTTGTACCACTCCTGCAAATTTTTTTCTTTTACTTTTTACTAGTAAAGAAGCATCAAAACAGCACCTACTTGCATAATTTAATAGGTAATAAATAGTTGGGTGGCTACAAAAATTAGAATCTATCGATAGATTAAAAATAATATTTACGAGAAGGTCCGGTGATTTTTATTTTTTTTAAAAAGTGGGTAAAAGTAACCCACCAGTTTTTTTTAACTCAGTAATTAATTAGAAAAACAAGCCAACGTACATATAATAGGAATGTGGCATGTTAGACTTAGAGAGATAGTGATTTAATATATAGTACAATAGTATAGATTTTGCCTTAGTTATATTTTTGTCGCCACTACCAAGTTTTCACAACAACAACAAAAAATAGAATATAGGGGCTATGCTTCAATATGATACATTTGAGGATCTTTATTGTAATTGTACCAAATCAGAGATATATATGTATAGTTTCATGGCACAATTAATGCTACTGGAAAACATACCTGACCCAGCAGTGATGCAGACAAGGCCTGTCATCATCCCTTGAATTGCCCCAATAACCGATGGCTTCTCAAAAAATATGACATCAAGAAAAGTCCACATGAGGAGGCTGGTAGCAGCACAGATGTGTGTATTCAGAATAGAAATTGCAGCGGAGATGCCAGAAGAAATGGGTTGACCACCATTGAAACCAGACCAACCCATCCACAACAACCCAGCACCCGTAATCATCAGTAGTATATTGTTCGGTGAAAATCTCTCCTTATCACATTTTAACCTAGGACCAACCTAGATTTATCAACAGTTACAAGAATGTTAATTATTATATATATATATTTGTGGCATATCAAATAAAAACTATTTGAATAATTAATAATGTGTACCCAATAGGCGGCCGTGAATCCTGAAACGCCAGAAGAGAGGTGTATAACATATCCACCAGAGTAATCCATGACACCCCACTGATATAGAAATCCACCGCCCCACAAGCTAAAAGCTCCGACCGTGTATGAGAAAATCAACCAGAGTGGTGAAAAGGCCATCCAAGCCTTGATATTCATGCGACCCAGGACCGATCCCACAAGTAATATTACAGTCATTGCGGCATATGTAAATTCAAAAAATACCATTGCAGCCTGTGGAAAGAACGGTTCAACACGGGCAGTTTCCAATGTACCATTATTATAGTAATGCGCCGTGGCAGGCAAACTAGAACGTCTGACAAGATAGGATTCACCGAGTGCGGGTCCGGCTTTACCCCAGAATGGAAGAAGCTTATCACCAAAGGCCATGCGGTAACCGACTAACGCCCATACTATGAGGGAGGAGGCAAATGCATATAAAGCCATGAATGCAGAGTTCACAGCCCACTTCTTTTTCACAATGCTTCCATAGAGAATTACAAGACCGGGCATTGATTGGAGCCCGACTAAAGTGGCAGCTATCAGCTGCCATGCATTGTCACCCTTATTGAGCCACTTAGGTAGCATCGGTGGGTAGGAATCATAAGCAAGTATTTCACCAGTTGGACTTATGGCAGTAAAGAGCAAATGAGTATTGATTGTTCTTGGCATCTTTAAGTTTCTAGAGGATAAGATATCATGTCAAAAGTTTAGTATCCATCTGTCATTGTATAGCATGCATGCATGAGCTTCTTAAATTTATTTGGCGGTGTACTTCTCATATTTCTTGGATTGCATATATCCAATCCACTGAAAATTAGAAAAATTAGTATTGGAGAGGGAAACGAGGGTACTGGTTTAGTGGAAATCGTATGGTCAACATGACTCCACGAATTAATGAGGATCCCCTTACAACTTGGTAAGTCCTACTACCAATGTAATTGTACTTCTTTATATATTTATCATAACAAATAGATTGCAACGTTCTTTCTGGCTTTCTTCTTTTGAGATGTAGAGAATTGTTTATCGTTATATTACCTAATTCAAGAAAGTTTTGTTTGTCTCCTAAGCAATCTTTTATTTGTTTTTTTTTTTTTATCAAAATAGTAACATTTCAGGTAGTGGTCCATGAATCAGTGAGACGATGCATGTAATTAAAGGATTGCTGAATAGTGTGATTCATATTGTATTTGTATAAATTACATCAGGGGTGAGATTGTTAGTTCTATATTGTAATTTTATATCCACTTGTATTAATATTTGCAAATTCGAGTACTACGTCGAAAAAATAATCTTATATCTAATCTAGTTGTTATCAACAATTGCAGATTGATTTGCATATTCTTTCGCTGAATTAAAAGAAAAATATTATATATAAAAAATAAAACAGAGAGGCGTCCTGCCTATAGGAACATAACCATTATTTATCAATTCTAAAAATCACTCTCTCCTCTCTGTTTGTTGTATCCGAGAAGAAGGAATATATATTTCTCTTTGCTCTCCCACATAACTTTCGTCATTTATCTCAATTCAATTAAATCAATAATTCCAATCAGCTGCTACTGAAATTTTAATTAATATACAAAAGAAATAATAAATTTAACAATCAGTACAATGTTCTGATGAAATTCGAAATCTACCGAAACCGATGACATTGTCATCGGTTTTAAAAACTAGAACCGATAACAATGTCATCGGTTTGAGTCTTTCAATTCATACAATTTGCATTTAAAATAATTTTCATTTAATTATTTTATTTAATTAGAAAATATATAATTTTTTTTATTTTTTTATTAAAATATTAGAAATATTTTTATATATTTTTTTAAAATTAGATAGAATACCATATAATTTGATTTATTAGAAAGGCTTAAACAAATAACCCGGATCAATATTTTGCAGATCGGATTTTTCACGGCTGTAAGAAAAATTAAAATATTTCTTTGTGTGTTATTGGAAAAAAAATAAAAATATTTTGAATATGAATTATTGATCCCGGTTCAAAGTCACTTCTAGATAAATACAGAAAATATTATGGTATTTCTATTTTTGAAAAAATATAAATTTAAGAAAGCTTTTCGAAACATTGTAATCATTAATTAAAAAGTATTTTAATCTGAGTCGTTCTTTGTTTTAATCTGATATAATTCTGCATCAAAAATTGTGCATAAATATATTATGCAAAGTTATCTTCCGGAATTAAATTTTGAGGCTAAAACCGATGACATTGTCATCGGTTCTAGCTTCTGAAACCAATGACTTTGTCATTAGTTCTAGCTTCTGAAACCGATGACAATGTTATCGGTTTCGATAGATTTCAAATTTCATCAGAATATTGTATATATTATTAAATTTATTATTTCTTTTGTATATTAATAAAAATTTCGGCAGCTGCTGTGTTGATTTTTATGATTCTGAAGAAATTATTATTATTGAATTATCAGATTTATTTTTATTACAAGTTCCTACCTCTATTTATACTAAAAGCTTATCTAAATTATCGTTGTATTATTTTTCTAATTATGGTAATACGGTACAAGTTACCATTTATTTTATACCATAAAAGTCTATTTTCTATTTAGTTTATTCTTGACCTCTTGATTTATGATGAGTGTTTGAGATCGAATCTTCTATATTTCCTTCTTTATTTTCAACATGCTGATTATTAATTAATTATTTTCCATCGTTTTTATGATTGTGATCTAAGAAGCAACAATTTCGGATTATCATGGTGTCGAATCTTGCACTATTAAGACAGAATGTGTTTAAGAACAAACAATGTTTCATACGTTCCAGTAATATTAGTTTATCTTAATTTATTTTGGCCAATTAAGTATCTGAATTTCTATTCCGACACAAATACCATGAATTGTGCCGGCTTAATGGACATATATGTTTTAGATAGAAGGTAATCATCTACAGAGCATAGGAGAAAAGGTAACACTAATTGAATTTCAAAATCTTTATTAGCACTTTCAAAATATATGTTGGCACTTTGAGTTTCAGTCTCACCAATGCAGTGTAATTGCTAATTTTAAAAGATTTTTTTTTTGATTGAATTTTAAAAGATTTCACTAAATGAAATATTTCACATATCCACGCTCACAAAATATTTAATTTCTATTAGTTGTCACTGTCGCACTCTCTGATCTCTTTTCTCTCCCTTCCTAAAAGCAATTGCATGAATGTATATGTGGTTGTGAAATTAATTTCAATTGATTTTATGATAACAGTAATAATTTCCCTCTTATTTCATGAATGGAGATGCTTATGGCCCTGAATTATTAGTCCTGCAGTATCAGATCAACATATAATAATCCAGCCCAGTGATCTGGTATTGCCTATAAGTTGGTGATAAAACTAGAGATATCTGACTATTAACATTTGGAATAGGCATGAAATTGAGAATGCCACTACGGTTGCGTACCAGTATCAGCTTAATATTATATGCTCTGATATAAACATATCAGTTTCTCGTCTATGACCTATTACTGTACCAGCCATATAAACTAATTGGGCAGATCAATATCAGCAATGCTAAGTCACAAACTACATAACCTGAGTTGGCTCGCCACGAAAAACATATTTCTAATTAATCTGAGATGGACATTGCTAAACCATACCAATTTTAAATTCAAAATGAAGAATACATATCTGAAACATAGTGATTTCTTACTGTGTTATAATAAATCAGTAAATTTCCAAAAGTTGGAAGAAAATTTGGGTGGTCATAACAAAAGGAATTGTGGGTTAGAAGCACGTGTGGAAAACATAATAACAATATTTATACAGTTATTTCAAAATTTCACAACAAACGAAAATCTCTGCACCAATGATATGCACCATTTTGCTTCCCTTTAGAAGATCTACAACTGGATGGTGACCCCACGAGCAGCAATGTTATTAAGTTGTTGTTGTACATCGTCATTACCACGACTGGCATGCGGGATTGTTTCATGTCTCATAACATCAAACTTCTCTCCATCTCCCCACAAAGCATAAGCCTCCTCCCCATGTGCCGCATCATCACCAATCATCAGCTGATCATCTGGCATCCTTAGTGGAATGAACCACCCGATTGCAATCAATATAGCCGTGGTGACAAAAATATTCCATACAATAATGAAAAGTGCAGCGACAATTTGTTTTAAAACTTGTGTAAAGCTTCCGCCATATGCAAAGCCCTTAGTACTGGGGACAGTGAGTTCAATATTGGCTAGCTCGGGAACAGCTAGGATGCCAGTCAAGATGCCACCGAGTAAGCCAGCGATAGCATGAGTGTGGAACACTGCAAGAGTATCGTCGACCTTTTGTAGGAGAGAGGATTTCTTGTGGAGTATCATCATGGTAAACCACGGAATGCTTCCGGAGAGTAGGCCCATTACTACTGCTGCCCATGCGTGTACAAGACCTGTGGTGCAATTATTGTTAAGATGCTAAATTGCGACTGGAGAGAGTTATTCCCCGTACGTACGTCATACTGTAAAAGGACATACCAAAATAATGGGGTTTTCATATGGCTCACTCGTGTCTCACATTCTTATTTCCATTTTCAAAATTCAAATAGTCAATCCAAAGCTCTCAACATGATCTCCATATTAATTACATCTAATCAAATTTTATATTTTTTTAGACATGCACAAAATCACTGTTTTGAATAGTATGTTAGCTGTGATTTTGTACCTATTACAAAAAATAAGTAAATTTTTACAAAAAAAAAATATAAAATTTGGTCTCCAAGCACATTTTATTATCGAGATCATGTTTAGCAGTTTGAATTAACTATTTGGACTTTGAAAATAGAGATAATTAAGGATGTAAGTCATGAGAGACATGATAGTAATTGAAACCTAATCTACCAAAATATTTCTTCACAAAGAACAATCAATGCATGTCAAAAGGGAAAATAGTATAAAAATGTCAGATGAAAATGAAGTAGAAACGAGCTTAATTTGGATTAAGAAGGTATGAGCATTGGTACCTAGATTAATCATGCTGTACATAATATTTTTAATGCATGGTAACCGAAGTTTATTTAAGAGCTTACAAAAACATGCATGAGGTGCACTTGGCGAATTATAAACACGCACTTTAGTTTATTATTTCTTTTGTTTGCATTTTTTTTATCCTAAAGAAGAGCTTAAATAAGATCATTGTAGAGACATGGGCTGCGCTAATGCCAGCTACTAAATAATATGTACACTTTTGTTTTTAATATGCGGCTATCAGTTATAAATCCTTTTTTTTTTTTTTTTATAAAAGAAGGAACTCTTTCCTTATTATATCCATGATAACTAATTTGTTGAACATAGCATTGACATGTACACACAAAAGTACCTAACAAAAGTACGCACATAAACATGGCTAGGTATGTGTTGACTTAATTAATTAAGTAGAGCAACCCAGACTTTGAAATGGTTAATTTAGATTTCGGTAAATGTACCTGCTGCAGGGGTGATACACACAAGGCCAGTCATCATACCCTGAATAGCCCCGATGACGGACGGCTTCCCAAAGAAAGCAACATCAAGACCAGTCCACATGAGAAGGCTAGTTGCTGCACAAATGTGTGTATTGAGAACGGCTATAGGAGCAGTAATATTAGCCGCATAAGGAGCACCACCATTGAATCCCGACCAACCCAACCATAGTAGCCCCGCACCGACAATCATGAGCAAAACGTTATTTGGTGAGAAACGCTCTCTATCAGTTTTTATTCTTGGACCAACCTAAAAGCATCATTTCATACCAATTGCGGTTACTGCCAAGTTTGCACTAATTAATGAAATCAAATTAAGAAATAGAAGCTTGAAAGTCTTACCCAATAGGCAGCAGTGAACCCGGCAATGCCAGAAGAGAGATGAATAACATAACCGCCAGAATAATCAATGACTCCCCAGTGATAAAGAAACCCTCCACCCCACAAGCTAAATGCACCTACAGTGTATGAAAAGAGCAGCCACAAGGGTGAGAAAACCATCCACGCCTTGATGTTCATCCGGCCAAGAACTGATCCTGCAAGCAGGATCAGCGTGATAGCAGCATACATGAAATGGAAAAGAACAAGCGTAGCTTGTGGGTAGAAAGGCTCCACCATTGGAGTCTCAACAGTGCCATTATTATAAAATTGCATTGTGGCAGGAATTCTGGCACGCTTGACAAGATAGTCTTGGCTTAGTGCCGGTCCAGCCTTGCCCCAGAAGGGCAGGAGGCGCTCGCCAAATGCCATCTGGAAACCAAGCAGCACCCATACTATCAGAGATGAGGCAAAGGAATACAGAGCCATGAAAGCAGAGTTAACTGCCCATTTCTTTTTCACAATGCTGCCGTAAAGAACCACAAGACCAGGCATCGACTGGAGGCCGATCAGGGTTGAGGCCATCATCTGCCATGCATTATCACCATTGTTTAGCCAGTCTGGCACGGCAGGGTCTGTCGGCATGGTTGTTCGATCGCTTGTTCTAGAAAGAATTGGAATTTGGAGTTGTTGGTTATTATTGGTGAATTAAGATGTGATGCGGCAATTTGGGGGTGTGAACAGGCTCTTTATATGGAAGGCTATGGAGAGGGCCTTTGGAAATTAAAAAAGATTATGTGATATATTGAACCTTAATAATCAAATAATCAATTACCATTTGCCGATTTGACAACATTACATTTTTCACGAATGCAAGAATTGATGTGATTTTGTACGATCATGCAGTTCATTAAAACTGTTGGTCAACTTGCTTAATGTTTAAAATAACAAGATATATAGAGTAGGCTGCCCACGTACAGACTGATATTGTGCAGCTTCGTGATTCTGTTTAAACATTTAGTTGTCACATGTTAAGAATTAATTAAATAGCAATGCAAATTATTGCCTGTAGATTAATTTGCTAAGAGTGGAGGCGTACAAATCCGCTATTGACCTTCTCTTGGTCAAATGCAAAAAGAAAAGAATATAGTATATCGCGACAATTTAGAGGTGTACGAATCCAATTGTATTTCATTGGAAGCTAAAGCATTAAAAAAAAAAAAATTTGTGTATCAGAAAGAAGTTATAGATGTTAGAAAGTAGTTATAGATATATATTTACCATATAGGTTTTTTGTATATCAGATATCTATAATTCTTAAAATTTAAATATGGCCCATTATAAATTTTAAGTGCATGGTTTGATCAACAATAAAGCTTAAATTTGAATTTTTTTTTTTTTTATGTGTATGATATTCACAATATATATTACATTTTTAAAAATATCGAATTGCAAACAAGTTATTGATGATTGTTTAATTGTCAAACTAATTCATAGAGAATCTGAACTGTTGTATTTATTGCAATGCGTTTGACTTTTTCATTTTTCAGGCGCTTTCAGAGTTTTTTTTATATACATAAATGAATAAATTGTCCAATTTAAAGAAGTTACCGTAGTTTCTTTGGCAACGTACCTTTGGTTACATTAGCCAATTAGAGCCCAAGAAGAACCTTGGACAGCCACTGTCTATTTTTCGAAAAAAAGAGTCCAAGAAGAATATGTTAGCTGACAAACAGGGATTAATTGGAAATGATTAAATTGAAGGAAAATTTTGCGCCAAAATAAATAATTAAATGTAGCAGTCAAAATTTTGTACTATCAATCATTACGAAAGTACATAGCAAAAAAAAAAAAAAACCTCCCTCTTAGCTTCACATCTACCTGATTAAGATCATATTCGATTTTTTTTAAATAGAATTCATTTTAAAAAATTAACCGAAGCAGTTCTCGAAAATTTGATACCTAAGAAAAATGTGATGGTTTATAACGTCCTCTGAAGTTATAGACCACAACGTCCCGTTAATTAAATCTGATTAGCGAAATAGCGTAAAAAAAATTGTAAACATTATAGTTGAGAACGTCCAGTGTATAACATCATGATTCTTTTTTCTCGCATTATTTTGTTAATTAGCAGTAATTTGATTTCGCTAATCAAGACGTTGTGGTCTATAACATTCAGGAGAGGATGTTATAGACCATCATGTTTTTCTTATGTATCTAATTTTTGAAAAATGCTTTTCCATTGTCAATATATATATTTTTTTATTTTCCTATTAATAAAAATTTCGGCCTTAGTGGAGGTCATGCAAGTTGAATCATTTGTTTGAGAGGATACAACTTGGCATTAATTTTTTTCTGTTTCATAATGTTTCACACTCAACTCAGCTTGCTTCTGTACTTGAATATTTTTTTATATCAATGCAACTGATCCGAAACAGGAAAACAATTCAAACTTTCCTTTCTTAATATACGACAACTGCAAATGTTCACTTCTGACTTTTTATTATGCCCTAACCGCTTCGTATTTATACCAATCTAATTTTGAATTAAATAATAGTTTGCAAATCATGGACTAATTCCTCTCTCTTGAAAGAAGACTTTTCCTATGGTGTAGAAAGGTGCGACTTTTAGAATAAATATTTATCCATTCAAGGCATAGAATATCAGTGTAATATTTAAGGTAGAACAAAAAAAAAAAAAATTCTGTACAAGGCAATCAATACGAGATTTTCATGGCTCCTAACAACGTGATAGCACGTTATTGGGTGCTAGTTTTTATTTTGGAGAGCAAATTTGGATTTGACAATCAAAACCAAAATGCTGAGTGCACCGAAACTCTAAAAAATCACAATAATAAGTAGAAAGTGGTACTAAAGGAACTACAAGTGCAATTTACGTGAACTTTGCCCTCAAATGGAATAAAAAACAAAGCTACCAACTAAGAAGGAGGTCAAGGGAACTGTCAGATTATCATCCAGATCCGTGCTAATGGGAAATGACTCAACAATAGCAGCTGCAAGAGATGTCAAAAAGAAGCCCAAAATAGTACTCCGATTCTCTTGCATAAGACCAAACAAGTGGAAGTAGTGCGAGTACCTGGATATAATTGATATCATTTAGAAAAATCTAAAGGTTCAAATGAGACTAGATTCATGGCATATTTTGACAACTGCTCACCAAAAATAGCTAAAAAAAAGGAAGAAACGAGCAAGTGAGCAATCTTTTGTTCATCATGAACTTGTTCCTTTTAAGTTTTGAATCAATTTTTGCTTTGCAAAAAATAAATACAACATATGCTACAGGTGCAACTGTAATTAAAAATAAAGAATTAAGCGAAACATCTCTTGCAGCTCGATCCAATCATTGTTGTCATATTGCACTATGTTCTAGCATTTCTTGCCAAACAAAATCTATAAAAAAGGTTGCGTAGTTTCAACTAGGACCTAATTTGATACAGAGAGCATATGGTTTGTTGGAGAATGTCTTTCTGCTGCACCTCACTTTAATATGAGTTTTCAGTCTCTAAAGCTATCTTAAACACTAATGAGCACACGACACATCAGTATGGGCAAAAATGCAAACAAAGTACTTTAAACATACTAAGGCTTACCCTATAGATGCAATGAAGCCTGCTAGCACCATAGATGTAGTCCCGGCATACGACTTGTTGGGATTATAAGGCAGTTTCTTGTTTCCAAATCGCCTCCCCACTATATCAGCCACGCCTGAAAACATGCACACGAAGAACTTTTTGTTCAGGGCATAAATTATCAGAATTCTAGTTCGTGCATTACTATAATCACCGTCGCTATATGTATTCTGAAGTTTAATTAAAACTAAACAGAAAGCAAACGAGACCACAAAAACTTCATGGAACCGTTAGACCTAAAATCGCAAACCCATGGCATCAGATCCAACCATTACTATGCATAGTGCGGAATGGTCAGTACTATGGATCAATATCTCCATTTTTAAAGTCCAATCTGAATCATTCAACATAATCTCCATAAAAAATTTACTTGTAGATCAAATTTTACATTTCCTAATTTATTTTACTATTTCTAGATAGGTAGGAAATCACTTGATCAACTATTTGAACTTTGAAAACAAAGATATTGATCCATAACACAAATCAATCCACACAATGCACAGTATCATAGCCTCACTCAAAAAATAAAGCTAAATATTATAAAATAGAAGGAAAGTAACCATCTCCAGCACAGAGATTGCAGATTAAAGCTATGGCAATAGGAGAAGTACGCCATAGTAGGATCGTTGCCAGAGTTATAGTGCATGCATAGTACAAGGGACCCTTCAGTAGCTCCCTAATTTACAAACAGAAATATAATACTTTATTTAAATTACATGACAAAAACAAAAAGCTGGAACAGAACACCATTTTAATGGCCACGTTAACCTTAAAGCTTACTGAAAGAGGTCAATTATGCAATATTTCTTTCCCCTTTCACTGAATAGAGAAATTATTTAAATGTGTTTGCAAAAGAATCTTCTTGGCAGCAAGCTTGAGTATTGAATACAACTATTTTTGACATTTAAAACTAAGGGTCATGATTCATCTCAAAAAAAAAAAAAAAAACCCTAAGGTCATGATATTTGAAAACATAATTTCAAATGAAAGGTAAGCTCAAAGTAAAAACCTATGGTTGCCGAATCGACTCATGGATTTGACCATAGCATCATTTTTCCATAGACCAAGACCCAGAAGAAGCATACGTACTGCGTTTATGCCAGGTGCTAAGGCAGCAAGAAATGGGGCGCACCTCCCTGGGCTGTGTTTTTATTACACACAAGTTATCCAATAAGGACATAATTCACATGAGAAGCAATTTTAAAAATAATTTATTTTACACATGTACCTAAAAAAAGGCCAGAAAAGTACGAACACCAACCCAACACTTATGTGCACAAGTTTCCTATTTAGTACCTGCAAAATCCACGAAAGGAGGAAGTTAAAATCATACTAACTCTACAACCCAGAAAAAATAATGGACATTTCACATGTTATATGATTTTTTTTCTTGTTTAAATTTATCATGTTGTTGTTGTCGATCATTTTTATTTATTTATTCCTATGAAATTGTATTAACTTATCTATATTGCTAAGTTTTCCAATGAAGTTTTGTAAGGAGCAAAATAGAACCCTTAAATAATTTATTTTTCTGAAATTATTGGAACCTTTAAATAAATATAATCAGATAAAGACCCTACCTACATAAATGCAAACCAAACAGCAGACAAATGAATGATCTCTTACTGGAGCAAGTTGGTATCAAACAGTGCATGATAGGTATTGCCTTTCCAATATGACAAAAAATTCCACCGAAATTTATTATTTTTCTTTTTCTTTCAGTGGATGTTAGGGGATTTTATGTGTGTATGTTGTGTGTTTGCGTTTAGATCTATTAACCTTACATGAGGTGCATGCAGAATTTATCAACAAACAATTTGCATGAAACCATTAAAAATCTACGTTTTCACTATCCAGTGTAATGAGTTAGATGTTATTGATGTTATTTTTGTCAGCTTTAAATGCCAAAGTAGTTAAAAAAAATTATTTTGAACTATCAGGAGGGCCAAGTGGAACTTTCAAAGCAAATTCCAATCATCAGGCCTGGGTACCTGGCCCACCCTTTTCTCTGTCATTTATTAAGAATATGATTATGTAACTCTGGCAAAACCCTAACAAACAGTGAGTATCAATAATGATCTCCTCCAAGTCTCCAACTTAACCATTTTGTATTTAGTATTTAGATTTCTTTTCCTCCAAATTTAGAAAGTTAGGTAATGACAACTTACTCTTTCATTTTTGAGAAATTTAGATCTATGCCCATCATAACTTGTTTAATTAGATATTTTCCCATCCAAATTTAAAAATTAGTTATTTCCCCATCTAAACTCATCTATTTTTATTAATATATCCATTTCTGAATTTTTTTTCACTAAAAAATACAGATTTATAATGATTAAAGGTTAAATTTGCAATTTTACCCCTTTTAATTAAATTCTGAAGTCCTTCGTATCTCTCACCTCTCTGTTTCTCTTTTCTCATCTCCTCTCCTCTCCAATCGACCACAAACAAACAACAAACTTAATTTAGGTGACACCAATCTCAGCAAGGTAGCAATCAATTAGGCAGAATTTTCAAGTATACAAAAGTAATAATTATGATTCTTTAATTTGTTTTGGAAAGTATATTTTCAACTTTGATAGGTGATGGATCAGTCCCAGACCATTTGTTCTGGAAATTGGAACATAAGAAATGCCCGCTAATGATGTGGTAGAAGAAAGCAAGCATGTTTAATTCAAATTTAAAAGTCACAGCTTATATAGACTTTGACTCGCTACTGATGTGATCTTTCTCTGACATTCCCAATTTAAAACCAACAGCTGTTGAAGAGGAGAGAGAGATGGGGTAAAGAGAGAGCGAGGGACTTAGACAAAGAGAGATGGTTGATCGCTGGTGGTCAATTGGGAGAGGGAGGAGAGGAGAGAGAGAGAGAGAGAGAGAGAGAGATGAGAGAAGAGAAACGGAGAGGAGAGAGAGATAGAGAGAGGATTTAGGATACAGAAATTTGAAAGGAGATAAAAAAATTGTAAATTTAACTTTTTATTATTATTAATATGTATTATTTAGTTAAGAAATTCCTTAATGGGTATATTAATAAAATGAGTGAGTTTAGATGGGTAAATAATTAATTTTCAAGTTTGAATAGGAAAATATCTAATTAAAGAAGTTATGATGGGTATATATCTAAATTTCTCTTCATTTTTCATCAGCTGAGCACAGGTCCCAGAAGGATAGACTTCTCAAATCTAGGAAACATTTATCTACAAAATAATAATTATATTTTGTTCTCCATTAAAACCTCGTGCAAATCTGTTTTGCTTGTATAGATCCGCCTAGATACCTCCAAAGCAACATATCAAACCAACTCAAAAGATATTTTGCAATTAATGCGAATTACTGCTTTATTCTCCAGTGGAACCTTGCCATGATAAACTCTACATAAGTCTAAAAAAGCAGTCAAACACTTCAAAAACAACTCTTTCTCAAATTAATCCAACTAATGGATCAAAATCGCTTATTTACCTGTTCAAAGACACCTCTCTTAGCGAGCTCCTCCCAGAAACGGAGGAGACCAAGAGCAACCCCTGAAGCGAGCGCCGACACGCCTATATCGTGTAAGAGTGTGCTCTCCGGCAAAACGGCGGCCATGATGGGTCTTCGACGGAGGCGGACTCCAGCTAGGGCGAACCGGGAAGAGGGAAGGGGAGAGGTGAGAGAAAGAGAGGAGAAAGGAAAGGAGCGTAGAGGAGAGAGGTGAAGAGAGGAGTAAACGAGATGAGTAACCATTTCCACATGTCTCGCCTGTCAAGCTAATTTTCTTTGGTCCCTAGAGAGAGTCCAAGATGGAGAGAGAAACAATATGTAATATTTCTTTTTGAATGGCATAAAACTGTAATATTTTTTAAAAATTTGTTATTTGACAAAATAGAGGTGTCACCTAAATTAATTACTTTTGTATACTTAGAAAATTCTTTAAAAAATTAGTTCCTATAATATATAATTTCTATTATATTTCTAATGCATTGTCGAACAGTCCCTACAAAAAAGTTATTTTGAATTGCATATTTTTTTTAAATTATGCATTCATTAAAGTTAAATGAAAAATATTAAGATGTCAAATCTAATGAGAATAAATAAGAGGCATCAATTTTTTTTTTTAAATTATCCATCCTGTTGTCACCGCTCAGCAACTCTCACTTTGCTCTTGTTCTTGCTTTCACCTCATCACCGCTCCCACTTTACTCTTACCTTGTTGTCGCTCCCACCTCTGTCTCCTCCTTCCTCCTTCCTCCACAATGTCGTGCTACCTACCTTTGCGTTACAATTTATTTGTGCTTAGCAATTTATATGATGAAATAAGAGTTGTTTATGAAAAAAGAAAGAGGAAAGGAGATGGAGATGGAGAAGAATATAGACTATCAACATGTGTTTTGATATACTATTAAGATTTTTCAAAAAAAACTTTTATAACTTTCTAAAAGCAATATTAAATATTGTCAAAAACAAAATTAAGTCACAAAATTAAGGCACTTGTGAGAAACATTGTTAAAACTTAAATGTGAGGTATGAGGCTTTGGAAAAAAAAAATGACACTAAATAACTTAAAATTACTTCATTGATGATCACATTTAAAAGAGAAAATCCCCCTTGATAGCTTCTGTCAAGCTTTCAAACAAAAAAAGAGAAAATCAATAGAAAACATTTATAGTTTTAAATTTACAAAATACCTCACATATCGTCGGGAAAATAAACGAGAATGATTGGAGAAAAAATAAAAGAGTGTGTGAAAAGATTTTCTTTTTCTTTTTGGCTTAAAGCAAATTCAGAAAAAAAAAAAATTATCATCATTAAGATTTTTAGAAGAAATATTAAGACTGACTGAAGCATTATTAAGACTTGCTCATTTTTTTTAATACGGTCAGTGCGGAAATAAATCTGTTGTGATCCAAAGAATTGCAGAGACCCTATTATTTCAAATCAGCATTTCATTTGTTTTGAGATTCGTGCATAAAAAACAGCTTTTTATTGAGATTCATGCATTTCAAAATATGAAAGCTTGGATTTGGAATAACAGATTTATTTCCGGTCAGCGATGACTCGATGAATTTTTTTAATACAGTAGGTGTCAGAATTTGTCTAACCGTCAAAGTTGAAGGATTGTAGTTGGAGGACTGCTATCATGGCCCATAAATATAATATTATTTTCAAAAAAAAATATGTGATATATTTTGTCTGACTGACATTAGTTATACAATATTTCTCAAATTTTAAACCCTAAATATCACCCCTAAATATTTTGTCTGGAATTCTGATTTACATCTTCTTCTACAAATTTCAAATTTACGTTTAGTTATAGAATATTCCTCAAATTGTTATGACTTATTTAAAGTTCAAAATTAAATGTATACAATCATTTTCTATCATTTCATTTTGAACCTAAAAATAACAATATTTCGTAAATTACATTGAAATTATTTCTCTGTGACCAAAATTTGCTATTAATAATTTGTATATTCTAAAAATGAAGGAACCGTATTTGAACTTAAATGAAGTATAAATGTTTTTGGGATTTTATCTATACGGATTCTGTTTTCTCAGTAAATTGAGAGTTATTTAGAATTACATGTATATAGCTGTTTTTCCAAATTTGCATATTTTAATATGCAAATTTTGTGCTTATTTCTTTTAAGATAGAAAATAAATATTTCTTATTTTTATTGGTCATGGATCTTTTTTTTTTAATACAAACCCGTAGGCCGTAGGCATCATGGTTTCTGTTTTTGTCTTTTCAGTTCTGTTGCATGCAGAGGTGTTCATCGGTTCGGTTCGGTTCGGTTCAAACCGAATCGAACTAGACAAACCAAAGTTATAATTCGGTTTCAAAAATAGAACCGAACTGAACCGATTTAGCATTGCAACCGAACCGAACCGAACCAAAGTTTTATTTCGGTTTGTTCAGTTCAAACCGAAATATATTAATTTTTTATTTAAAACAATTGTTTTGTAATAAACCGAAGTATTTAAAGTAATTTATTAAGAAATAAATCTGGGTATCAAGAAATAAATCGGGATATTAAGAAATAAACCGGGTCGGTTCGGACCAAATTCATAATATATAAAAGTTCGGTCAGTTCGGTTTATTTTGTTTTTGAAAATTTTCAAACCGAACCAAACTGAAGTTATAATTCGGTTTTAAAAAACAAACCGAACTGAACCATTAAACCGAAAAAACCGAACCGTTTGAACCGATCTAATTTGGTTCGGTCCAAAACCGATTAAACCGGACCCAATGAACACCCATAGTTGCATGAGCACGTGGGTACCTTGTGGTGATACTAATCCGTTTATTAAGCGGCAGTTTATTACGTTTCAAAGAGTTACAAGGGTGCAATTGAGTGTTTGGCTTGTCGTGCTATTGCATCAACAATTTATAGATAGGCTCTAAATTACGAATCTAAACGGTTGAAATCAATTTATTTTACAAGTCATATATTTACTATAAAATTTATAAATGTTCGAACTCAATTCGTATAAAGCGATAAAAATTTGAATGTATTTATTTTTTTTATTTTTTTTACCACTTAACTTTATATTAAATGAATATGATAATTTATAAATTTTGCATGTAAAGTTGGAAACACATTATTTTTAAAATAGACCGATTTTAACAGTGTGGATTTGTCATTTGAAACCTACATGGTAGGTTTTCGAACATTTGGGTTGGGGAGCAAACAAATAGCAAATCAGGTTTAAGTAGTTAATCGGATACTGGATACTTTTCAATGCTCTAACTTCTAATTCGAATTACTAATCGGAATTCAAGAAATTTATTCTAATTTTAACCCTAAATATCACCCTTATTGCAAAATCAGAATTCTAGAAGAGAGCAAAAAAATTTCAAAGAAGAACAAAGTTGGTCCGAACAATGACGGAGCTAGATGTTCCTAGAGGTAGGAGGTTATCTATCTCTGAATTTGAAAATTTAATTATTACACCATATAAATATGGGTTTTGCCTATCCTGGAATATAAATTTACTTACATTTTGACCTGGACTTGAACCGTCTAATTTAAATCTCAATCTGTATTAAATTAACTTGTTGAGATAGCCAAACCTATCCCATCATTTTATGAATACCAAATTCTAAACCCCTAGAGTGAAAAATGAAGGCGACAACAGAGGCGATCTCAGGCGATGGTGAATGGCAACAGGTGAGAAGACGGCGCCCCTATCCTCCAAACTGGCGACACACTCAACCATCCCCTCCCACAACCAACCTATACCGGCCCTACTCTCGGCCAACCTATGCCCAGATTCTACGCCAATCCCCACCACATTCGACCATGAACCATGTCAGGAGAACACCACCGTCTGCACGACCACCCTCCCCGGCTTCACCCAAAGAAACAGTCTACTACGTGTCTCCACACAGCCCTTCTAGGCTCCATTTTCCCCCATCTCATACCTTCGCTGAGTGGAAGGGACGATGCTTCCGCTGCTGCCGTACAGGACACTCGGCTGCCAAGTGCCGTAACCCAAAACGTTGTGGTAAATGCTGGGCTTTTGGTCACACTGGCAACAAATGCAAGCAGGAAATGAAGGTACCACCCCCACCAACTGCACAACCGGTGAATAAAACAAAGACTTCTTTCCGAAGGGAACCGGACTTTGACGAGCTTCTCAATGGTGGATATCCATACAAGGAACCAGAGATGCCAACAGAGCGGCCACTAAGGCTTCATTGCTTCATTGAGCGAGATGAGGCGTACTTCACTGAGCTACATCGTTTACAGCAGGCTGTGGTCATGCACACCAGAGGTTTCCAATAGGATATCTCCATAGATAATGTCGTGGGCTATGCCTGTCGCACAAATCTTTTGAAGAAAGAAGAGGTACAGGTCTCACAACTCAGCAGATCTCGATTTCTCATCGTCTTACCCGAAGGACTAGACCCAGAGACTTTCATTAATGCCACGCCGCAAGAAGCTTGGGATGAAGGCATATCTTTCCAGCCATGGACACCCCTTGAAGATGCTGAAATCAGTGTCCCGGCATACAAGGTTTTACTACGACTGGTAGGAATACCGGCTCATTTGTGGAGAGAAAAACACATCATCAATGCAATCTCTCGTTTTGGAGTTTATCTAGGTTCAGTGGAACCTGAAAACCCGGCATCATTGGCTTCTTGGTTGGTCGCTGTTGGAGTTGATGATCTTACCCTTGTCCCTCCACAATTAGCTCTGCATGATGGTGGCATGGTTCATCCAATTCAGGTTTACACTGTAGCATATCGACGAGGCCCTATCTACTCCGTAGATGATATGCCAAAGCACCCAAAAACATACCTCAGACCTCAACCACCAATCTATACTTCATCATCATCAGATGAGGAAAATATACATGAAAATATGGAGGTGGTACCAATGAGTTCTCGGATCATTCGAGAGCTGTGCCGGGGCAGACCGGCTGAATCTCTACCACCGGAGCTACGTCGTTTTGCCACCTTGGAGGAAATCGACATGGAGGGCCCATACTTGGCCTCACAGGATTTGGTCACAACAGATCAACCGGATCAAGCTCAACATTCTCAATATGCGGCAAATTCAAATTCACAGCATGATACCAATCAGCAGAACAATATTATTACAATATTTAATGGGGCGTGTCCATCCACAACTAAATCTGATTCAACACATGCATTCCCAACCTCACCTGTTCACAGACGATCTGTTTAATCCAGTGAGAAAGAAAAGGAAATGAGAAGGCAGAATAATGTGCAGATTTCCTCTCCTCCCATTGCGATACAAACGATCCCTACAACCAACCGTGTGCCAGCTGAAACTATACAGCTAGACCATCACATCAAAAAGAACCAGCCACAAAGAATCCTACAGAGGGGCGACACTTCGACAATCAAATTTCCACCTATCCGTTGCAATACAAAAGAAGAAGGTTCGGCGCGAAATCAAAGGCAAATTCTCCCAACAGCTGCAGCTGATCGGATTTTAATCACAGACGGGAAGTCAGGCGCTAATTCCAAAAATCCCAACAAAAATTCTCTGGGGATCTCTGAATTAAATACGAGAGGACACGTGCCGGTCAAGACCGGCTTCCAATTCAAGGCCAAAGGAAAAGGCCCAGTATTACCAAGGGCTGGCCCGCTCAACTCTAAATATAAATGGGTTAGGCCGACCAAACAGGTTCCTGCTAATAATGCCCAAAACACAAAAAAGGTCATCGCCACGGCAAGTAATAAAAGAAAAGGTGCTCTGTCCAAATCGACTCAAGCAGTTAAAAAAACAGCAAAAAAGTCAAAGGACCACAAGGAAACTGAGGTGACTTTTAATTCAGAGGGATTCTATGAAGTCCGAGTTGATTACCAGCATGTCTCCAACCTAGCAATGTGATGTGGATTTAAAAACATAGATGTCGAAGAGGCCATCCAAGCGGATAATGTGCAACGGCAGATGCTGTGTAATACGGCTTCAACATCAAAACCACCCACAGAGGAGGAAGATCATGATCTATCTAGATTTGAACTGGACTCAAATGACGAGCTTACCTCTGATGAGGAAGCTTGACTGTGATCAAATCCATAGGGTTTTGTTGTTTTTTTGTTTTTCTAATGTCTGAAAAATTAAGAAAATTCAAACTTGTTTCTTGGAATGTTAGAGGGCTCGGATGTTTGCAAAAATGCGATGTGGTTAGAAATGTCATTAGGGAATCTCGATGTGATGTTGTAATGATGCAAGAGACTAAATGGAATGATTCTAATTTAATTTACTACTCCAGGACCCTTCCTACTTTCTTTAACAGAGATTGTGCGGTATTACATGCTACTAACTCATCAGGTGGCCTCTTGATAGCTTGGAAACATTGTTTTCAACTAATCAATTCTTGGGTCACCAGACACTCTATTTCGGTTTTATTAAAACAGACTACCACTGGAGCAATGGTTCATATTACTAATGTCTATGGTCCTTCTGTGGATGAACACAAAGCGGATTTCATTGTGGAGTTGAGGAATATGTCTGCTATGGTGAATCACCCGTGGATTCTAGGCGGAGATTTTAATTTAGTTCGGTGGCTTATTGATAGATCTGGGAACCAACGAAGCTTCTCGCTAATGTCGTTATTTAACGATCTCATTCGTGATTTGGAACTCATTGATGTACCGTTACGGAATCGAAAATTCACATGGTGCAACAACAGGCCGGCTCCCACACACTCCAAAATAGACAGAATTTTGCTCTGTCCGGAATTATCACTGCAATTCCCAATGGTCACGCTACAAGCTCTGGAGGTTCTAGTATCTGATCATGCTCCACTATTACTTACTTGCTCAAATGGACCGTCCCCGAGACGGCCATACAAGCTAGAATTGTTTTGGCTCTCTAATCCTCAAGCCAATGCAATTATTCAACAAATTTGGAATGGAGGAAACCAATCTTTAAGCAGCCTACAAAGGTTCTCCAACAATTGCGAGGTAATGCATAATAAACTTAGAGAGTGGCATTGTCAGAACTTTGATGCAATTGAAAAGCAGCTCCATTTCTGCAAGAAAACAGTTCTCTTCTTTGATCAAATTGAGGAGCGCAGGAATCTGGAGGGCTATGAACGCCGGTTTAAAATCATGGTCAAAGAACAGGCTTATGCACTGGCTTCAATTATTGAAAGCAGATGGCACCATAGATCTCACTGTCGGTGGTTAAAATCAGGAGATAAGAACACACGGTTTTTTCATGCTTTGGCATCAGCAAGACAGAGACGAAACAAGGTTTCCTTCATCAAAAACCAAGCAAGTGTTATTACATATGAAGATCAAATCAGAGAGGCATTCAGATTGCACATGGAGGGGTTGCTTGGAGTAGAAAATTCTGTACTACAGTTTGACTCAAGCAAACTCTACCCGGTTAACCCGGATTTGGAGACCTTACAGGAACCTTTCACTGAACTTGAGATTGAAACAGCAGTTAGAAATTTGGCTAAGAACAAATCCTCTGGACCCGATGGCCTACCAAGCGAACTTCTTCAAAAACAGTGGCCGTTGTTCAAAGAAGAACTGCTGTCCATACTTCATACTTTCTATGATCACTCACTGAATCTACAAGAGGTTAATCAGGCGAACATAATTATGATCCCCAAAAAAGAAGTATCTGAAAAAGTTAGTGATTACCGACCAATCAGTGTCATGAATTTGATACCGAAGGTAATTTCTAAAATCTTAGCAAACCGGTTAAGAGAGGTTTTACCGAATTTAATCTCATCTTGCCAAACGGCTTTCATTCAAGACCGACAAATTACAGAAAATTTCAATTCCATAAGGGAGATGCTACATCACATTTCACATAGTGGTGTATCTGCTTGCTTCATAAAAATTGATTTTTCGAAAGCATTTGATTCGGTTAATTGGTGCTATTTGCAAGATTTAATGAGAGCACGTGGCTTTCCGAAGAGATGGGTGAGATGGATACACACTCTGTTGAGTACATCCTCTTCTCGAGTGGTCATGAATGGGAAAGAATCCGAATTTTTCATTCACAAAAAGGGCTTACGACAAGGGGACCCTTTGTCCCCTATGTTGTTCAATTTATCTGTTGATGTGCTTCAAAAAATGATGCAGGTTCTAAATGCTTCGATTGATACACACATTTCAAACAAACTTCGCAAGGCGGTCATAATTCACCAATATGCGGATGATACCGTATTTATCACCGGATCGGACAACACAACACTGGTTTCTCTAAAGATTATCTTGCGATTGTTTACAAAGGTCTCAGGTTTGAACATAAACTTTGAAAAGAGCTCTTGGATACCTTTGAATATCATTCCGAACCGGATTTCTGTAATTTCAGCACTACTGGGCTGTACTCGGACTCAATTTCCCATCAATTATTTGGGGTTGCCATTAATGGTCAAAAAACCGACCAAATCGTTGTATATGCCATTGATTGAAAAAGTGGAAAATAAATTTGAAGGCTGGAAGGGACGACTGATATCAAAGGGTGGGCGTCTGCTTTTGGTTAATACCGTATTGAGCTCTATTCCTATTTATTTCATGTCTTCTTTCTTATTACCCAAATGGGTTATTAATAGATTGGATAGAATTAGACGGAGATTTTTGTGGGGTCAATCCGGGACAAGGAAAGGTGTTTCACTTTTGGCATGGCCGGAGGTCTGTACATCCAAAAGAAATGGAGGCATGGGAGTATCAAACCTGTTACTCCGGAATTATTCTTTGTTGTTACGTTGGTGGTGGAGACTTTATCGATACCCAAATTCTTTATGGACTCAAACTGCTGTCATTATCAGCTCTACAACAAGATCAAATCAGAACCTCCGAGTTTGGAAATGTAGTGGTTCTTTCTTCTGGATGCAATTGCTCAAAATTAGACCTCTATTTAATTGGAGTACTCAGTGGCAAATTGGCACGGGAGATTTAATCTCTTATTGGTTTGATTCCTGGATCACTCCAATCATAGCTACACGGGATACACCGGTACCGGCAAATAGGAAGTGGTCATTGCGCAAGGCAGTACAAAACGGCTTACAGGATAATGTCATTTTTGACACTACCTCCGAAGACAGGTTGATATGGAGGTGGAGCAGTAACCATGAGTATTCCGCTAAATCGTTTTATGAGACAATGGTTAATGGAGGTAGAACAGAATGCCAGTTTGCGTTTGTCTGGCACCTTAAAATTCCTCCTACAGTTCGGGTTTTCGCTTTTCTCTGTTTGCATGATAAGCTCCTAACACGTCAGGCAATGATTAGACGAGGGTTCCAAGTTTGCCCCACATGTGCAGTTTGTACTTCCTTTGCTGAGTCAACTATTCATCTCTTTATTCACTGTAGTTTTGCACAAACGTTTTGGCAGAGGATATCCAGGCTAGCGGGTTTCAGAGTACAGTGGGGGACTTCCATTCAAGATGTGATTATCAAATCTCAAACTTCATGCAGGAGATGGGCGAAACTAGGAAAGTGGAGCCAGCTGTTCTTCGCCGGCTGTTGGCAAATTTGGAAGAACCGGAATAGTCTGATTTTTGAAGGGAAAAGAAGTGGGCCGGCCCTGATTGCCGCTCGTACATGGCGCGAGGTCACTATGTGGAGAAAATTCTGTTGATTTATGTTGTTCAGTTACTGCATTATTTTCCTGGAGTTTTGTAATTAAACGTTGTATTAGTCACTGGTAGCATCTACCAGTTTTTCAAAAAAAAAAGAGATAGCCAAACCTAAATAACCAATTTCAATTTTCTTCTCACTACTACTTGTTAATAAATTAATCTCATGTTACCTTAGCGCTTGCCTCCGCTCCAGAAAAAAGCGCTAAAAACCAAAAACACGAACGGAGAATTAGGGAGATATGATTTTGGTCGCTGATGTGCGCCTATGCCCAATTTCCCTACACCTTTGTGGCTCTATGCTCAATGCATCCCAATTTCCCTACACCTCTGTGGTTCTATGCTCACTGCAGCTAAGGTAAACCCTATTTTTTTTTCAAATTGCAGATCTGCAATTTAGTTTGTTAATTGATATACCAATTGTTTTAGTAATATAGGAATTACAACTTATTCGATAGACAAAGACACAATTCAATAGGCGGCTCGAGCAGAGGTAGAAGGGAGTTATGGAGGCAATTTAAAACCAAACCTGTTTAGAAAAAACAATCCGAACCCGATTTCCACCTATTTCGGACTCAAATTCTAACTATGCCATGGCATGTTGCTATACACCCGATAGCACACCAACCACTCCCTTTCTAAAATTGTTATTGCACACTGTTATTTTTTTTAATTGTTATGGCATTGAACCAGGTTATACTAGTGTGTTTAAAGATCCAACTTTTTTTTAATGTTGTCTTGGTATTATCTCGTTTATTTAAAATATTTTTACGGTAATAATGTACATGAGAATTAGTTGTTCATTACTATGTGGAAAATTTTAGGTCAAGTGGTAATATCAAATAATTATAATACATATATCAAGAAAGTGCCTCTGATGCGCATGTGAAATGTACAACTGAACAAGAAATAACAGCCTAATTATAGTACATAAAGAGTTAACATTTCCTTGTGCAGATTCTTCGCAAGTAAATAAAGTCGAGCATAGCAAATAACTGAACAAGTATAAAATTTGTACATTAATTTACAAGAATCTAAATGGAGGATGCTGTGAAGATGGACCTCTAAATATCAATCTTGCAGCCGCTAATAAAGCACCAAAATTGAATAAAGAATCTAATGATTAGTATGATGTAACTACAAATATACCATTTCCAACTTGATGTGTGATCCCTCCACATTGTATTTCCAGTACCAGGACCCGCTATCCACCAATTTAGTAGGAATCGGTTCCAAACTAATGGAAAAACCTAAGGAAAAAAGAAATAAACATTTAAAAAAGATTTAAATTTCATGATATATAGATGTTCTTTGCATTATCAAGCATACCGGATTCTTTGTTATCCCTGTATAAGCACATTCTATAACCATCTGGAACTTCAAATACATGGTCACCCTAAAAAAAAAAGATAAAATACAAATATATATAAAGAATGAGGAGATTTCTAAATAAAAATGTTGAATTTAATTTAAATAGGAGCCATTCAGACCTCTAATGTAACATCTGAAGCTTCAAATTCAGCATTCCCATGAAGAATGACTTTTAATGATTCAAATCTCTCAACTTCATTCTTCCAGTAAACATTTTTAGGATAATTCCAGTTCAATCCTTTGTTCCTGACCTTAA
Source organism: Carex arenaria (assembly GCA_964058825.1). Taxonomy (NCBI): domain Eukaryota; kingdom Viridiplantae; phylum Streptophyta; class Magnoliopsida; order Poales; family Cyperaceae; genus Carex; species Carex arenaria. The sequence continues at coordinate 454,052 of CAXKVW010000072.1, forward strand.
CCTTTTGCAGCTTACATTTGCCGCATCTTTGGGGAAAAAAAAAAAAAAAAAAAAAAAAAAAAACAGAAAGAAAAACGATGATTCATCATTGAAAGAGAGAAATTTTGAAGTATAAATTTGGTGCTTGATAAATAAAAAGATAGCAAGTACCTTGTGCCATAATGAAGAATTTGTTCATCATTGTTGCTCTTTGCAGTTGAACCCATGACATTATCAGAATGAACAAGCAGGCTCCCCTCCAACTACATTTCAGGAAATATTTGAGACTGCTATTAATATGAGTTATACGATAACCAGTTACTAAAAGCTCCTGGCCTATGATGAATATTAAAAAATTTAAAAAGGATATGTATTCAATAAGAATCATTATTTAGCTACCTCGACATCCCTCCAGAAAAATTCAGCAATCTCCAACTGTAATTCTGACCCCTCAGTAATGGAGCCGCCCACAAACTACAGTCAATTTGAAGTTTAAGAAATATGAAAATTATGCACCTATTGTGAATAATTACATTAGTTAATGCACAACTTTTGGGAACAGAAACAATAAACAACACCTTTTGCCTAATAATTTCCCATAATGGACCTAAAGCAGGATGAAGAAATATAAGAAAAGGAGGTCGAAATTTTAAGTAGTGGCTGTTTTCTTTGACCTGAAAATAAAATCACATGTCAAACACCATGAGGAAAATATGAGATAAAAAGACACATTAAAATAAGTAATAATATTTTTTTTCTTACCTTGGGAAGGTTTACATTAGAACCAGACAAAATGTCGTAGGCATTGCGCATAACATCTAAAAGAGAACCCTCTGGTGTCTGCAGCTCAAGAATGTTTGATTACACTTTATGAGAAATAAGAACAAAAGAGGATTAATTTAGTACCTGAAACCGTTCTTAGTGAATGAAACCTAAAAGTGCTAACCTGGTGCAGTGATTTATCCTCTGGTTTTCTTTTTTTCTTGGCAGATGAGGTGACCCGTTTCCTTTCATTGTACACCATAAATGTATCAAGTGCACCTTTTAGAGAGAGTGAGGAGATTAGATTCGTTAGAAAAGTTCAGTTCTCATTTTCACACTCTTTTTAGTACAACAAGCTTCTAACAAAAGATAGAACTAACATACTTTCAATTCCAGCATTGCAGCGAGAGCTATACTTATTTATAAAGTGGTCAGCAATGTTTTGCATTGTGCACTCTAACCTCCCGCCTGAAGCACTACAAAGTTTGAAGAAACATAGAAACAAAAATATAAGTTGTATTACAGACATTCCTTACGAATTGGGATCAGCTTTCGAAAATTGGACCGACAATGGGAATGTACATACCTACACTCGAACCCAAGATGATCCGCATAAGATATTTTCTTTTTCAAATTTAACACCATTCCTGGCAAGCAAGATGCATTACGGCTTGACCCCACTCCCTCAGCTGCTCGCAAGTCAACATAGAGGATGTTTGTATTTGCCGGGTAGTTCACTTGCAAGCTATAAGATATGATTCAGAGACATTCAAAGCAACAAGACTGGAATCTTTTTATTATTGACATTTTTTTTTTCTATAACAAGCACAATGTTTGATTTTACAATAAAAGTACCTCTTGTGAGAAATGGAAGAGTCAATGATCCCATATTTCTCGAACTCAGTATACTCGATACATGATATTCCATACTCCCAATGCCCATTAGAGCTTTTCTTTTCAATAAGAACATTTATTCCTTCCGTTGCTCCACTGCTCCTAGCGCATGATGCAAAACCTAATTTCTGACGCACGGTATAAATAGACAACAATAACTCAATAAGTGATAGTTTTGTCAACAACTGAATAATTGGTGGGATAGACAGAAAATAACAAGAATTTTTAAGTTCAGAAAATTGGAAGGAGACAGAGATGGAGATAGAAGACAAACAGAGAGAGAGAGAGGACAAAGTACCTTCTTATGGCGCAGACCGAATCCAGCCAAGGCCAAAAGCGTCAAATCAGTAGCTGCGACAACATTACTGCAAATTTCAAGGACACCAAACAATTTTAATTTCCAAATTTTTCTGACCAAATTTGATGTTTAGCATTTGGTGTTTATTTAACATCAATATGCAATTCAACAAAGCAAATAGGAGTATTCATTCAGTCAGTTCCAGTTCACAGACAAGCATAAATTTCTCTTCAGTTTGTAAAATGCAATCTGAGCCAAACTGAGTTGGACTAAAGCAAACAGAATATGCTAACTAAAATTTGGTATCTCAAATTTCACTGAATTGAGTTACAAAAATACGGTTCAATAACATATATAACACTTTTAGTATCGTCATTTATACTGCTGCAACTGAACCACTTGGTGATAGTTTGGCCTATGTGATTGGTTTTTCTTATTTAATTTTGTTATCAAAACTGGACAAATACATACTACTATAGTTTTTCAACCAAACAGTAAACAATGAAAAGAACCATCTTGATTGAATTCAGTTCAGTTACATTCGACATCGAAAAATTGAACCCGATGAAAAATTTATCCAGAAAACAAAAATCAAGAAGAAAGAAAAAAATGGTAAAATGGTAAAATAAAAATTAAAAATACCTGACTTGTCTCACTGTGGCGCCTTTTCTGCCATGATGATAGAACCATTTGAAGACACCTTTATCATGTGCGAGTTTCCATATAGCACCATGACCACCGGGCTTGCACACCGGGAAAAGAGATCTTGACACCAACCACTTCCCATCTTCGGCTACCACAACTGGCACCAAAGGCTATGGAAAATAAATGGTAATTTAAAAGCCAAGAGAAAAGGCTGGTGTGAAATCATTACCATTATTTTAAGAAAGATGGCTTAATTTTCAATAATATTGGTTCAAAAGACCATGGATTTCATAACATAGGCCAGTGGCACCAGGTGAATACAAGATTGTATCAGCAGTGTACCAGAAATGACTTTTCTTGTTCTGACTCTTTAATGCATGGTAGTTGGCTGTGCTATCAGAGGATCTCTATTAATTTTAGGGAGTACTTTTTCTCTATTTTCTTATCCTATTTTTATTACCTGAGTATTGGTGGTTCTTTTATATTTTATATTAGAAAGTACTTATTCTCTATTTTAATTCCTTAGACTCACAGCAATTTAAAAGAATTTGTTCAAGTAAATTTGCAAACAGTATACAGACAAAAAAGGTGTAAGTGAAATATTGAATATATAATACCTGTTCAAAAAGCTGAAAATTCTGACGACCTCTACCAAACCAGGCGAGTCGCTCACACAATGCCAGTATATGCTTATGATTGTTCTTTACTGAACTAGTCATTATTGCTACGGGAGTCGTGCACTGTTTTCCGAATATTTTATAGTAGAGAAATTCTCTAGCCTGCAAAATTATACATTTTTATTCCTCAAGGAACAACAGTAATGATTAATGTAACTAGGAAAAGAATCAAGATGCTGCTGAAGACTAAGGTTATACAAGGAATTTAAGAACTGTTAACTGATTAGATCATAACGGTTGCCAGTTCTCCCAAACTAGGCAACTATAAGCCTCAGTTAACTCCCAGTTGGAAAGAAAAAAAAAAGCCTCAGTTAAGATTAATTTTCCCTTCCAAATTAGCCTTCATTTATTTCTCCTTCAACTAAGAAGAAGAACAAAGAGAGGCTTTTGATCAACTTGGACAGCACTGCACTAAAGCAGTCCCATTTCTTAAATTCTAGTCCTTCGGTTTTATACAAAAGACGTACAACAGCAAAAGGCCACAAGGGGCAGTTTACCTGAAGATCTCTAATTAGGCCCTCTAACAAAGTTCTTCCACAGTAGGGTAGCAATGCTGCAGGAAGGCATTCACCGGTGTCTGGATTGACCAGACCAAGGCGGTCACCAGCCCCGCCAATTGGATAGATCTCACCCAGTTCTGGCAAACCCTAGAAACTAGAATAATTATATTTAGTTGCAACTTGTCCTGTATACATATATATTTCGCAAGCCTCGGCTATCTGCTGGTAAAGAATATTATCATTCCAATATCTAACCAAAGAATTTTAGTACCATTACAAAATGAGCTCATTCTAGTTTGTAAAAACCACTAATCTGCCTACTGGGCATTGTCCAACGGGATGAGCATTTAAAATACCAAATTAGTTTTGCAACGCTGTTCAGTATGGCTATTTTAAAAAAACACTAATCTGCGTATTGGACAATGTCAGCTCTAAATTTTGAGTTCAAAGTGGCTAATTACTGAAAACTTTGATCCAAAGCTACAATCTACACCACTATTGGGTGAAATGTTTATTAACTAGTAAATGAATAAGTATATAAAGAAGTTAGTGTGACACAATGTTAAAACAACTGTGGAAATTCATATTTATTATCCACAAAATATTAAGAAGTCTCCTTCACGTAGACCAATTTGTTAACATACCACGAAACCATTTCTTATTAACACAATGACACCGAGCCCTTATTCCAGCCAATGCTACTGAATCTACGATTTTTCTGGTAATTTTAATACCAACAATTAAAATGTTATTTATTTTACTTGCTGCACCAAAAAGTAAATCACAAGCTTCTGATAATAACGAGCAGTTTTAGCAAGATTTGTAATATTTTTACCTCTACATTTGTTTGTGCTTTGGAAGGATATAAGGAGTTGGGACAAAATTATATCCCTTAGGAACCGCACCGTGCACCTTTGGATGCATACAGCTCAAAAAAAAATTATTGTGTTGATTCTAGCTTATTTTTTTCTTCTTTTTAACTGGTTTTTTTACTGAGGGTTCTTTTCATCTAAATATAAATATGTTTTGACTCTTTTTCTTAAAAAAAACAAGAAAAATTTACTGAACTTATTGATTAATCTCTCATTGATATATTGTTTCATCGATATTAAAATCACGTTGTCATTTTCTTGTTCTTTAATGAATCCCTTTAGTAACAATGATATATTTTTTTTAACTCAGCCTGGACACATACACACTTCAGTCATTCATTTCACTTGTTATCTCCTGTTAAATTTCCTGAACTTTTCTTTATATATTATATAAAAAATGGCATTTACTGTCCTGAGTTTACTGATAATAGATGGCAGTCAGGACCTTCTTGTGTCTTCAAAGAAACAGAAGAGAACTAGTATATTGTGACATATCATCTCGAAAATCTAAATAAACATGAACTAATTATACAGGAAATTGCAAAGTTATGTCAACTAACCTCAATTCCCCACAGAGCTGCTTGAGATGCTTGATCAGGGCTTTCTAACAGATTGAATCCACTTGGTACATGAAGTTCAACAATATCACCAGTTGAATTATGGGATTTACTATTAGGAGGTGAAAGAAGCTCTAGTGCAATAATTTGATACCTAGTATCAGAAGAGAAACAAATTATAAGAATAAATTCCAATTTCATCAAACAAATCACAATTCAAAATAAGTTGAAAATTTTCTAAAAAATCAAGAATTATAGGTGCTAACTGACCCGATAATTCCACCAATGCAATTGTAGAATTGCTCCATTTCACCAAGTAATTTGAGCAGCTTATTTAGCATCTCCATTTCAGCCATATCTACAACCTCAGTTTGATCCTCACCGCCATTATGTAAGCTCCATTTTTCTATCATATTCCCTAAAGCATAGAATGCTTTTCTTAAATCATCTTTAGCTTCAACTCTCCTCCCCCAATCAAACTCAAAACCCAAAACATGCTCTTGACCAGCTACAACCAAACATTTAAGCAAGAAAACCTCAAAAGGTTCCAGTTTTGACATCATAATGCCATTACCATCACCGAAGAATTCTCTAACCTTAGAATCAGAATCCAGAACCCTGATTTTCTCTTTCAAGCTTTTTGCCCCGCGAAGTTGGGATAGAATGTCCTTCAACCTGGTAATTTCTTCGTCAAAACCGAAGTCTGACGCTGGCGCTTGCTCGACTGGTGCAGTGGAGACCCGATGTGTTTGTAAAGGAAACAAGGGAGAATGGGAAACAAAGAAGAGAGAAGAATTGAGATTTTTAAAAGGGGATGTGTGTGGAAGGGAAGAGATGGAAAAAAAGGGGAGAGAATGAGACGAGGGTGAACGGGACGAGAAGAAAGACCCTCGGAGATTTGCAGTAGGAGGAGCTATCGCCATTTTTAGGCGCTCCGGAACTTGTAGAATTTTAGAGAAGTATTGAGTACCAACTACCAAGGGACTTGGAGAAGATACAAAAGGAAAACGGTTTTTAATTGGGTTAAGGGGAGGAGAGAGAGAGTACTCTGTAAGATTGCTTGGATAAGCACTCTAACAGTGACTGTTTGATATAAATCCAACGGTGAAAATGGGTTGAGATTTCGTTTCGAGTCCACGTCAGCATGCATGGAGCCAGGAACTGTGGTGTCTCGTCTGTGCGCATCCGGGCATATGCCGCGCGGGGATTCTCTTTGAGGTCTTGCACGGGTACGTATCCTCTGAGATATCTCAATTTTTGCGTGACCGACGTGTCCGGTGCCTATTCGGGGGAACGATTGAGATATTTGCGTGACTTTGAGATTCGCGCAGAACTTATTTGAACGATTGAGATATTCCAAAAAGTCACGCAAAGTTTGAGATATCTCAGAGGATGCGAATTCGGGTCCCCCGCCGACTGTTATCACTTATCAGTTATCAGGAATTCGCAACCCAAATTTTGAGTTGAGATCTGAACCGTCCAATCTATCCCATCTATATTTGACACGAATATTAAAGAAACATTATACTTCGGACAAATTAGTCTGATTCTGATCAGATGGTTCGGATTCAAACTCAAAATTTGAGTTACCTCAAGGGATCCGTGCTCCTGTCATCGAATTCACATCCAATGCAATACTGACCGTCATTTTTATTCGTGCCCACTGATGATTGAATTTCACCAACTCTGTCCACCAAAACCGATTTTTATTAAAAATGCCCAAACCAACTAATAAATAGCCAGTTTTCAATTAAAATTGGAAACCGGCTATTTATTAGCTGGTTTCCAAACATTTTTTTTTTTTACAGAAAAAGTTGCAATTTTTTATTTTTTTTATTAGAGTTTTAGGAAATTTTGATATGTATTTTATTTTGATGTGTTACGAATCTTATTTTGATATGTATCTTATGATTTTAACGAGAGGTTATTTTTAACATTTATAAGTATGATATGAGACAATATGCAAACATAGAGTAGGAAATATAAATAAATAAACAGAGATAATACAACCATAAAATGACGATCAAATATAAATCATACAGAATAATAAAAGTAAAAACTATCATCGTCTACGTCAAGAAGGAGACCATCGCTGAGCTGGCTGTCCTCTGTTAAACCTCTCGGGCAGCCCTCCCCAGACCGCATTGCGTGCAGCAACAGCAGCGGCATCTGCCTCTCTCCTGATACGTGACGCGGTCTCCCACGGATCATCATCCCCCAATTTTGGCTAATTATAATTAATTACGATTACTTAACACTAATCACAATTACATTAAAAAAAAATTAACCATTCCTGACAAATGTTAGCAATTTATAACCATTTTGGCCTATTTAATAATATAAAATAAAATTTTACAACAATTTTGGCCTAATCATAATTAATTAGGATTAATTAACACTAATCTGACTTACATATTGCTAAACTACATTAAAAAAAAATTTAACCATTTCTAACAAATTTTAGCAATTTATAACTATTTTGGCCTATTTAATAATATAAAATAAATATAGGGACTTACTTGCAAAATCAGAAAGAGCAGGAGAAATCTGAGAGAAAGAGAGAAAGTGAACGTATCAGGAGAGAGGCAGATGCCGCTACTGTTGCTGCACGCGATGCGGTCTGGGGGGGCTGCCCAAGAGGTTTAACAGAGGACAGCCAGCTCAGCGATGGTCTCCTTCTTGATGTAGACGATGATAGTTTTTACTTTTATTATTCTGTATGATTTATATTTGATCGTCATTTTATGGTTGTATTATCTCTGTTTATTTATTTATATTTCCTACTCTATGTTTGCATATTGTCTCATATCATACGTATAAATGTCAAAAATAACCTCTCCTTAAAATCATAAGATACATATCAAAATAAGATTCGTAACATATACATCTTAAAAACGAGAATTTCAAACGATTCGTAACACATCAAAATAAAATACATATCAAAATTTTCTAAAACTCTAATAAAAAAAAGAAAAAATTGCAATTTTTTCTATAAAAAAAAAAAAGTTTGGAAACTGGCTATTTATTAGTCGGTTTGGGCATTTTTAATAAAAATCGGTTTTGGTGGGCAGAGTTGGCGAAATTCAATCATCAGTGGGCACGAATAAAAATGACGGCAATACTGAGGTGCAATAAACGCCGAAATTTTTATTAATAAGAAAATAAATAAATAAAATATTGGTTTTGGAGAAGGTTTTGCAGAGATTTTGAAAAGTTGAAAAAACATGATTGTTTATAACATTCTCTAGACGTTGTAGATTACAATGGCCTGATTAACGAAATTAGATCACTGCTAATTAACGTGTTTAAAAAAAAGTCTGGCCGTTATGGACGATAACGGTCACCTAATGTTTTTTTCGACCACACTGTTATAGAACTGAAGTATAAAAAAAAGGTACCTGGCTGTTATCGTCCATAACGACCAGCTACAGTGTTTTTTTAGTTAATTAGCGAATATTCAATCAAATTAACTAACCGTTATAGTTTATAATATCCAGCTACAGTGTCCTGGACGTTATAAACCATAACGTTCTTCTTAGATTTCAAAATTTACCAAAATCATTCCTCATTTCGTTATTTTTTTTATTTTTCCTATTAATAAAAAAAATCGGCAATAAACGGACCACAGCAAGACCATCTTATTCTAAATAAATAAATTTAATCGTACGTTTGTGTTTAGATTTGTGCATGAAAAAATTCAACAGGTAAATTTTAAGTAACAAGATTTTGCTCTAAATAGTATTTAGAGAACAGCAGAGTCGGATCCACAATAAACAGATCCAGACGGTTTTTCTAACATTGCACAATTTCAAAACATAACTCTATAATTTTTATAGGTACCATATTAAATTTAACTTGCTTGAAATTAATCCGGACCGTCCATTTATTTATTGCACCCCTGACTCCTCTCATCCTGAATTCGCATCCTCTGAGAAATCTCAAACTTTGAGTGTTTTTATGGAAAATCTCAACTGTTCAGATACGTTATGCACGAGTCTCAAAGCATAAATAATATTGCCCTTGTGCTATCCCTGAATAGGCACTACACCAGTGTTGTAAAAAAGAGACTTAACAGCCGTTTATTTATTAACAGCAGCCAAACTATTATGAATACATTTAACGGAAGTATGTTTGCGGATAAAAACAATTAATCAGCTGTTTTTTCGTTTAATCCTATGTTTATTTTCATTTATTCAAGTGAATATTTATTTTCACATTTTTTTTCCCTGTGATAGTGTATGATAATAAGTTTTATAAATCCAGTATTGTAATTTCATTTGTACTTGGATACACATCCAATATTTTTCATATTTGTTTTTTCGTCTTGCTTACTTTTAAATTGATTAATTCATCTATTATTTATATATCATATATTGTTCTTACTTACTGATGCAATTTTTTCAATTAGTATGGCTTCTTTATATATGAAATTAAGTTGTTATCATGAACTAAATTTAGTAATTTTATGATGGAATGTTTAATTTCTTTCAAATAATATGTTATTAGTATTTGAAAAAGCTTAATTCTTTAATTTATTTTTGTATTAAATAAATGTGTTACATACTCATATAAAGTGCTTATATTTATTAAGAAGAAACAAGCGTAGTGTCGTGTTATAATAATATAACCAAGTTAAATTAAATTTATTTGATAAGTTCGATGAGTTAAATAAATTATTTTTAATGAATTATGAATATATACACATAATTTTAATAAAAATGATTAATTATTAGCATAATTTCGATTAATTGGCCGTATACCAATTAATCACTTGACGATACCCTATCCGTTCAACAAGTGCATACTATAATTTATAACTTTGCACCGTACATCTCGGTCATGCAAAAGTTGAGATATCTCAGAGCATACACACTCCCAAATCCTGAAATCCCAATACCTGAGGAGACACTCACTCCATGTTCTTTGTTGTATTATATTGGTGTTAATTTCTTTCGTCAAAATTTAAGTCAAAAAAAAAAATCGAAAGATGAGTGTAACGATCATTCAATTATGGCCCTTTTATTAAGATTAATATTATCAATCATAGTTAAAAATTTCCAAAAAATATAAAATTTTGTCTGAGCACATTTTCACATGAAAATCATATTAAGGAGTTCAGATTGACTATTCAGATTTTAATCATACAATTTTTAGAAATTTTGGATGGTATTCGGCCCAAAACCATTTGGACCAAATCTTATTCTTTAAATATATCCTTTTGCTTTAAAATATTTCCGCCGTAAGGTTCAAAAACCGTAGCAGGTAGCAGTCGCCAGTCGAGCTTAGTGGTAACTTTGCCACACAGAAATAAGAATTAACGGCTACGTATAAAATATTTGAACTTTGCTGAGAAGCTCTTGTTCATATATACTAACAGAATTAAGAATATATGATTAATGGATTGTCGATAAGCTGTACAAGAACAAAAATGTGCAGAGTTTGTAATGCCTCTTGAATATCAATATAATACAAAAAAAAAAAAAGTAGACTGAGACTATGATAATATATATATTATGGATTCATCCGTACTATGAATTCATATTTTTGTTTTTAAAGTTCTACTGCTGATTTAAACAGTTAAACATAATATTCATATGAAAATATATTTGAGGATAAATTTTACATTTAAAAAAAAGTACTACTTTTTTTTTTGGCTAAAAGCCCGTAGGTATTATATTATTCATAGAAAATGATTACAGCTAAAGTTGTACATACCAGTAACAAATTAAAAATAAGAACAACACAGTTACAAATAGCAACAAACAACTGTGATATGCCACTGCGTCTTATATAGTGAGGAGAGTATATTTGATGATGTTGTGTTTGAAAGTATATAAGATGGAAACCCTCAATTCTATTAACCTTGATTTGGCACCTCCAAGTAGTCAGGAGAGGAGCTAGAAATTAAAACAGTAAGAAACAAAAAATTCGGAATAGAACATAATTATATAATTATTTTAAACACAAGAAAAAAGTGTAATTTTTTTCCTGAAATAAAATGACAAAAAAGTATATTTTGAAAATTTCCTTGGACAAAGGGCAGGCACATGTGGCTCCACCATTGTTACTGGTAATGATAATTAATTATTAATTCAACTCAATTTATTATGAAAAATTTAAGTCACAACTAATAATACAAGTATTGAGTTAATATTGTTTGTATTTATATGTATGATATTACAACACCAACACAATATTCATTAAAATTTTGATTCATTTGATTTGTTCTGTTTATTTGGTTTTTATTTTTATTATTAAAATAAATCTTAAATCGAAAACTGAATTATCATAATTTTTAAACCGAACCAAATCAATGACACTGAACAACCAAACCGTTTATTCAAAACAAATTAGTTTAATTAAACCAAATAAATTTAACCATTTGAACATCCAGGTCAAGGGAAACTTGTGTGATTCTAGCTTGTCGCATCAGACACCACAAATAAAAGCAAAAAAAAAAAAAAAGAGGCGAAGACCCCTTTTTCCATTTCCTTAGAAAAACGAATTCTGGTGTTGGAAAAGCCTGCTTCCTCTGCAGTAATGTACAGTTTGATTTTAGCTCTTGACTGTCTGATCAGAATCGGAACCAATCCGACGGCTTGTAATGCACGGATCCTTTAATATTTGTGCGGATTCTAATCATACGGTCTTGATCAACTCTACCGGTGCGTTAATGCAGAGGATATTAATTCATCAGATAATACCAGCCTTTTTTAATACAGAAAAATAAAGTCGTTTTGGACTCGGATCTCCAGGATGGACTTGAATTAGGCTGAAATACAATATGGGCTGAACCCATGAAAAGCAGGCTCTTATACAGCCCCAAAACCCCAACCCGTAAGCCTCAAATGCATAGTTATTGTTTCCGTTGAGACAATCAAATACCAGAAGTTCATCAGGTCTCGACTCTGCTTGGTCTTGTTTGACTCTTGACACTTTTTTTACTCTTGCCCCTGGAGGCCTGGAAAGTTTAGGCTTTCTAAATCCGTTCTAATGTAAATTATCTACTCGGATCTTATCAGAAATAGCATTATCGTTAACACAAGAATATCACGGAGAAACCCATAGATTTCTTGTAATATTGACATTCCTCTACGTCTTCCATTATGAAAGCCAACCGAGCTAATAACTGCCCATTGCAGTAATACAATACCTAGCAATGTTCAGGTAATGCCCATGAAATCTAACGCAATGAAAGATTTTACTCAAAAAATTTAGATCACAGTAATACAATACCTAACAACGAGGCAAACGTTTCTGGGAACTGAGAACAGAAAACATCCAAAAATGATTGAAAGAACAAAAATTATAGATCACAGTTACATTTATTCACGCAGTTTCTCCCTCAACAAAACAAGAAAATTCAAGAAAGCAGCAACCAATCGGTGCTAGATGCATCTCTATCTGTCAGAGCAATATGAACTTTTTATGATAGCAAAAATAAACTCTAAAGTGGCGAGGAAAAGCTGAACTGTATCCCATTCTTCCCATGGTCATGCTCAAACTGCTTCAGAATATGGCAATAATTTATCTGCACAAAACAAAGCAACTTCAATTAACAATGCCACCAAAAATGAAGTATTTTGCATAAGAAAAAGGAAATTTTTAATTAAAGAGACGAACCTCAACACGGAAAAATTTGGTCGGCAAGATAACACCAACCCCAGCCGAGCTCCTAAAAGTATTCATAAACCTCTGAATGGAGAAATTCTTAATTTCACCTTCAGTCAATTTCGCAAGATTACCAGCACAAACAAAGGCATGGCCATGAATGCCAGCATCCTTGAAAATCCTTAGGGGTAGATCAAAGGAAACATCAGCAAAGGCCGTGACCGCCAGATCACCCCCAACGTAATCCTGACCGTCACACTGGTTTGACAAGCCCTCATCCTTATTCAGGTTTATGACCCGTCTCATGTCAGTGGGACCCAGACCTCTTGTCCGGAAGCCCAACAAAGAGGAGGGCCCGCCTAGGCCACAGACCAGGGAGGAGTGGCCGCCCAGGAAGAATCTATCGGGCACAGATGTGGATAGTTTGGTAAAATCCTTCCCCAGAGGCAAGATGGCACCAGCTGAAAGCCCTACATTAAGAGCTGCATTCCAAAATCCAAGAGGCATAGCACCACGAAGATCAAACTCCTGAGGATCATATCAGAAAGTATGAATGCTGCCAAAAAATTAAAAAGGAAAAGGCTTTTTCTAACACAATGATACTAAGGATTTTCGAAAAGAACAAGTGCACAACGAAACCAAGCAAACAGTCTCAGGATACTTTTAATCCAAAAGGCATTCTCTTTAATGCAGCAAACCATCCACAATGTAATGTATTTTATAACTTCATATGCCTTCTTAATCTGAAAGATATTCAATTTTCTAATCAACAAAAACAGTTTTGAGTTGTAAGAAGATTTAGTTTACCTGTCCGGCCTTGATACTGTTATTTTTTCTTTTGTAATAACATTCCTTCTCTGTTTTAGTTTCCATCTAGTTATTTCTTTCATTTTTCTTAACTCCAACCAAGTAAGAATTTTCTCAAATACATTGAGACAAGACAAAACCTGATCAGAGAAATATGAAGTACCTGTCTAAAAAATTTGAGGCTCCTTATGTCCCAAAGGCCACTAACTTGCGAACTTGAAGAAAAAGCATATCCACTCCTGGGCCTTAGGTGCGAGTTTCTCCTATCAATTTTGTAACAATATTTTAATGCTGAGAGAACATTATGTCCTAGCTGCCGCCGAATAGATGGAGATGACATTCGGGTTGGGTCGGTCAGAGTACGCCAGGTCAGGTTATAAGACAGATCATGATTATTCGACGACAGAAGCCCAAAACTAAGGCCCATGAGACGCTCTTTATAAGAAGAGAACTTGAGCCAATCTTGGGAAAGCAAGAAAACACGAGCTGAGAAGGGAGTCGGTACGGATCTGAACCTCGGGACCCACACACCAGTGCTTATTTCTAGGGATTGGTCCCACCCGAAAGCACCTGAGGTGTCCCAGATGTCAGCAAAGCCAAAGAGGTTTTTTAGCTTTAGAGATCCTTCCAAGGACCAAGATCGCGCCTGCAAGAAACCAAAAGGTGCATTAGATAACAAACCATGATCTAGTAACGATAACGAAAATAATGATATGCACGACCAACAGTTTCAGATTTATGGCATGCCCAAAATTCAGCCAGTTACAGTTTATAACAGGTGCTAGTTTGTTACTGCATTGCCCTCAGTTCTGCAATTGCAGAGCAAGGAAGCAAGCCCTCCAAAACAGAAGGGAAGCAATGTGTGTGTTTGTGTGTGATTAAACAAATACCCATACTACTACTGCAGCATATCAGTTCAAATGGATGCCGGACCTCACTAAGGTAATGCAATATTTCACATTTTAAATCAGGTTATTAAAAATAAAAGGAAAAGACAAGTTTAATCATCATTTCTCCCTTAATACAAAACCAACGTTACTAGCCAAGAATGTAAAGCCTCACCTCAGGTTTAGAGAAAACACCAACATTCCCAGTTAGTGGATTTGATGACTCCACCACCTCAATCACCACATTGGTGGTCCCCGGCAGCTCAGTGGGGCCCGCATCAAGTGTGATGGACACAGAATCAAAAACATCGAGCTGTTTCAGCCTAGCATTTGCAATGCTGGCCGCTGCCACCAGTTCTTGCATAGTGCCAGGTTTCTTAAACAGATCAGAAATCTCTGCCTGGATGATTGCATCCTTGGTTTTGGAGTTGCCTTTGACCACCACATCGTGCACCCGTATGTGCACTGGATCGGTGTTTAAGCGGCGAAAGATCGATTTTAGCCGCTCACGCTCTTTAGCTGGATCTAGTTCTTCCTCTTCTTCCTCTTCTACTTCTTCGTACTCTGTATCTTCTTCTTCTTCTTCAGGTATCTCATCTGCATCATTGATTTCGTCGGAGTCAGAGCCAGAGTCTGTTGGGGTAGCCATTGAATTCGAGGCGGAGAAATTGAGAAGAGGAGGGTTTAAGCGGTGGTGATTGGAGGGGGAGAGGTTGAGTCTTGAGCCTTGAGTGGGGCAATCGAGGAGACAGGAGAAGGGACTAGGGTTTTTTGGGCTGGAACAAACCAGGTTTCAGGGCTTTACAAGTGTTTGTAAAAGGAACAGCGGGGACTATATGGGCCTGATTTTGATAATAGAAGCTATACTTCTCTCTGTGTACTGGTATACTGTAGAACTAGAACTAGGTTGTTCTGAAGTTCATCGATTTTTTTTTTTTTTGGGTAAGTTTAACTTTGAAATTTATAGAATTGAACTCAAATAACGAATATATACTAGTTGACGAATGTACACTGGTTTTAACAGTATACTTTACAAGTAAAATGTTTATTTATCAAATTTATAAATTTTCAAATTAATTTAGTATAAAGTAAAACGGTCAAATAAAAATTATCTATAAATTAATTTTAATGTCTATTTTTCATTTTTTTTATAATTTGATTCTATACTAAATTAATTTATAAATGCTTCATATAAATGCATTATCCGTGAATTAGATGGTTTGAACAATTTTAATTTGTCGTTTGAAATCAATACAATAGATTTTGAACTAAGCAAACTAAAAAAGGACTTTGTGGCCTTAAAACACCCTAGGTCTACTGCTTATATAGAGAGAGAGAGTTGGACTATGGTGCATTGCAATGTATAAGTTCTTTTGTACATTGGACTATAAATTGTTAGTTTTGATTTAAAGAAAAAACGATCCAAACCGTTCAATTTGACATCCATATTAAAATGTGTTTGGAGACCAAATTTTACATTTTTTTTTAAATTATTTGCTATTTTTTTATAATATTTGAAAATAGTTGTTTTTCTATGGTCCAGAAATTTAAAAAAAACAACAATTTTTAAAAATTATAAAAAAAAATAGTAGAAGACTTAAAAAAATACAAAATTTGGTCTCTGAGTACATTTCAATATAGAGAACATTTTTAGCCATTTAAATCGACTGTTTAAACTTTGAATCCAACGATTTATAATTCAATGTACAATAAAACATATATATTATAATGCACCATAGTCCAACTCTCTCTCTATATATTAACTAAAATTTTATTTCGAATAAATAACAAAGAAAATTTTCATGTAGGTACCTCAAGTACCAAATGATTATCCTCAAGTAGCTCATTCCCTTAGATAATTCTTAGTTGAGTCAGTAATAAATTCAGATCTGATTAAAATTCTTGAGATCACTGTAAAATTATTATCGACTATTTTGACAAGAAAAATAATATATTTTTTTTAGGAAACAAGAAAAACAATATCGATCTAACGTGAGGTAACTCACTTTACTTAATAAAGAAGTTGCCAGAAGGCACACCAGTTATTAGTGTTATCGACTTATCGTTGAAGGAAATAAGGAAATCTATAAGTAGTAGATTATTTTTTCCGTTGAATTAGATAATGCCTTTCTTTCTAAATCGAACTACATACTGCATGACAGTTGGTCAAAGTTTCCATTCACTTCAAAAACACACTCCCGAAAAATTTAAGCTAATTAACCAAGTAAAATTACAAAAAAAAAGAGAGAAATTATATGTGTCCATCGTAACTTCTTGATTTACATTTTTTTTCTCATCAAATTTTAAAATCAGTTATTTCCCAACTACAATAACTTATATTATTAATATTCTCATTTCTCAATTTAATCGGTTAAAAATAAAGATTAATATTAAAAAAAAAAACTGTTTTGTCCTTAGAAGTACTATGTTGTAAGTTCTAAACCTTTCTTGCCGTTACCTTCCCTGAATCCCCGAAACAAATTTTTTTTTTACCACCAACATAATTCGTTTTAAATTAAAAACCATCCGGGACTGATTTTGTAAAAAAATACCACCCCCGCACAATGGTTTCGCGTACCAGTCAAGACGGGTCCGCACAAGCGTCTCGCACACGAACACGTATTCTCTGCATTAACTCAAAAGGTAATCTTTTGAGTTAATGCATTTCAACCATCTGATTTTAAGCGGAGTCAATCTGTCCGTTTGATTTTAACACAGGGACTTTAATATTAGTGCGGATCAAATCTACACAGATTTTAAAGCAGATGGGATGGTTGAGATTCATTAACTCAAAAGATTCTCTTTTGAGTTAATGCAGAGGATACGCGTTCCTCGCACACCCAGTCTGTGCAGAAATTTCGCGAACCAAGGGGTCCGCACAAGAGTTTGGTGCACCAATAGGTCAGCACGGAAATTGACATACTTACACGGATTTTAATGTAGCTAGCACTGATCTTGATACAATCAGATGGTTATTATAAAATTGAATTTTGGATCAAAGACGCGTTTTGACCTTGGGACGCGTTATAAAATCAATTGTGCCGGTCAAAAGCTGGGGTGCCTGTCACATCAAAAATTTTATTCAAAATCCAATTTTATAAAGTCCGTCTGATTGCATCAAGATACGTGCTAGCTACATTAAAATCCGTGCAAGTATGTCAATTTCCGTGCTCACCTATTGGTGCGCCACAAGGGTGGGGACCCCTTGGTTCGCGAAATTCCTGCACGGACCGGGTGCGCGAAACGCTTGTGCGGACCCGTATGTCAATTTCCGTGCTCACCTATTGGTGCGCCACAAGGGTGGGGACCCCTTGGTTCGCGAAATTCCTGCACGGACCGGGTGCGCGAAATGCTTGTGCGGACCCGTCTTGACTGGTGCGCGAAATCATTGTACGGGAATGGTATTTTTTTACAAAATTAGGCCCGAGTAGTTTTTAATTTAAAACGAATTATGCCAGTGGTAAAAAAAAAAATTCCGCTAAATCCCTTCCCTTCGGTTCCTCCCCTGCACAAAAATAACAAAACTGATTTGGAGTTTTAGTAGAGTGCACTTATAGGAGATCTTGTACAAATATCAGAACAGCATGAAAACATTTTATTCTATGGAGGTTTGATTTGTTTTGAGAAACTAACACCCTGATCGGAACGCCAATATAAACCCTAAACGCGAAATAGAATTGACGTCGTTTAAAATTTTCTGATCGGAACCCAATCAGCGACGGGAAACGATTTCACTTCCCGCGATTTGGAGAGAAATTTTCGCCCCAAAATTTTCCCGTGAAAATTGATGAGATTCGGCTGGAATTCATTCTGCTAAAAACTGGTGCTTTTTTTTTCCAGCGCTGCCCTCCTTCGCTTCTTATATCTGGGCGCGCAGTTTCTTCTACAAGTGAGTTGTTGTTCTTCTTCTTCTATCATTTTTGTAATGAAAATTTCAGAAGGTACTGACAGAATCCTGGTATGCCACTGGAATAGGATGAGGAAGCATTTATGTTAGTCTATTGCTCTATTGGTAATCACTTGGGATGAGCCAAAGCTGATGGTGATAAATCAAATCATTGGTGAAATTGTGCTATTGGTCTTATTGGTGAAAATTCATAGCACAAATAAAACTTCAGCTGCTACAAGTGATTCAAGTTTCTAAGATAGATGAATTTCGCCTTCTTCATTTACTGATTGAACTTTACTATTATCCTTTTTTTTCTAATTTTTTTTTTCCTTTTACTGTTTTTTTTTCTATTATTTGGGAATTTTTTTTTTTTTACTAATTACCCTTGATTGCTCATAGTGGTACATATGAAATTAAGCATACTGGTAAAAAATACCAGTACATATCGGAAATACCAGTAGGGGCCAGCAACCACTAAAATGACCCGATTTGATTTAGTCATGATATACATGAGCTTTTTTTTACTTTTAGATTTTTAATTTTTGTATAGTCTCTTTTCTGTTTGTTTTCTTTATGTATTTTATCTTTTGCTTTTCTTTCTTTTCTTTTTTCATTTTTTTGTAAATAATATAAAAAAGGTACATCTAGTATCAGAGTTATGCAATTGATGGTCTTGACCAGTGTACATTATTAAAAATAGTGCACAGATTTTAGTTAGGCGTAAAAAGTATTTCAACAAAATAAACACTTAAGCAAGAACAAGGATAAAAGTGTCATTTTCATTTAAGTGAAATCATTTCCTTCTATTATATCGACTTTTCAATCAAAAAATAGAAATTGATTCAATTCTTTTCTACTTTTATTCCGATCAACAAAATTCAATTGAAAATCATGTCAATTGAATACTATTGAATTGAAATCAATTCTTTTCCACAAACGTAGGTTCCGATCACACCCTAAATCAAATAAAAGATGAGAAAACTATCCCTGATCTTTTAAATTAACTCAGTTTAATTAATCTGTATCCTATCTGCAACCTTTCAAATTGTTTCTTTAATCGACTTAATTTTTATTCAGCATCAAACCAAAATTGCAGTATTTAAATTCAATTTCATAAGAGTAGTTTGAGAAAAACACTAACCATTCAATTTCAATTGTATTTAGCAAGTCACATGACCATATCACAAAGTAAAGAAATATCACGACCTGGAAAAAAGTTTAGGTCCAAATGTCCGATGAGGTTTGAATCCATCTTTAGTTTGATGGACACCAGAGCCATCCGATGTACATTAACATCCGTGCAGCTAAGTCAAAACGAGTTTGGATTACTCGAGTGATGGCTGTGCTGTGGGGGTTGTGGAAGCAGCGAAATGCAAGGATCTTCGGGAGACAATCGAAACCTCATAATGTATTGACAAGGGACATTAGGGAGGAGATGGGCATGTGGCTTAAATTTTGTAAGCCTCTGGCTGGTCCAAGGTTGAATAATAGCATTGGGTTATGAAGTGATGTAATTAGATGAGTAGGCTGCTGCTTTTTGATGTACTAAACACATTTACTTAATGTACATCTGGTAGCATCTACCTGGTTTTCAAAAAAAAAAAAAACATCCGTGCAGCTCCTCTCTGTGATTCATACGCACAAATTTTAAATTGTATCGGATGGCTCTGATAACCATTGAATCTAAAGGTAGATCAAAAGCCCATCGAACCTACTCTATACTCCACAATCTGATCATACTGGAGGTTACATTATATGTGGAATGATTTTTTCAATATGTGCGGAATATTTTTTCCTTCTTGCGATCACTTTATTCCAACAAAAATGAAGGTTTTTCTTTTAATGAAAAGGATCCATGTGTTGGGAAATCATAAAGATCAAATAATTACGTTTTATCTAGATATCAAACAATTACATATCATATAGGGGTCAAACACTTACACTCCAGAGAAGGACCGTTCTATGCCAAAGAGACCCAAAACATAAATCATAAGTGCAGAATATAATACCTGATTTCATACCGTTTGTCATGGAAAATTCAAAGCCTTGGTAGAGCAACAGCTATCTCCGTAAACACGACACAAGTCTTCAATGGCAAGAAGTCATTCTCGCCTTTGTGTTGTATAGTCGTGGAATAGATTTTCCAAGATAGCAAGATATGACTCTTGAGAAATTCTTTCCAAATTTTCTAGTGGATTTATCTTCTCTATTATTTGATGGTGGAAGAAAAAGAGAAGACACACAGAACTGTATTTTTCCAAAGATAAAAACGTATATTCAGTTTATGTATTTTTTTCTATGTTATCTTGTGCCTTGGGGACCAATCCTTATATCTAATAAAATTTATGGTTATTTGCCAATTTGAAAAGGGTATTTTGTGCGACTGTATCAAAAACCATGCCATATCATCAAAATCCATGCAACCGCATTAATATCCGTGTGACCCACACAATTATTTGAAAAAGTCAAGTTTTTTGAATTGCAAATATCAATCAGTCCATCAATGACTTGATTTTGCCTAAATTGTTTTACATATTTATAAACCACATCTAAATGAATATACTATATATTTTGTGCCTGATTTGATCACTTTAATTGATAACTATAATTGACAGTAACCAATCTATAATTGTGTTACATATTTACTCAACGTTGACATTAAATCTAACAAGATCTGAAATTAAATCCAACACAATGAAGCATAACGAGGGATAGATTAATTAAGATTTTTGTGGTAGCCTAACAAATGAAAACGGTGAGTTGAGAGAGAAAAAGGCAACAGAGCAGTCACACCATAATAAACACTTGAAAGAGTAATTATTGAAAAGAAATTAAATCACAGGTTAACTACTAATAGGCTCGGTCTTAGCTTTTGATTTTCTTTTTAATCAACTGGAAATGAAAATGATTGACGAACATACTGAAAAGAAGATTTTGCGTTACAGAAATTTAATGTCTAAACATATTCAGGATATTTCAAATTACTAGGTATTACTTTGTTAGACAATTGTAATATAATAAGAGGAGGGATCAAGTTACAACAAAGTTACAATAACGGTTTTTTTTATTTTTAAAGTCCAAATCGTCGATCCAAACTGTTCAACATGATTATCTAAATAAAATATGCTTCCAGATCAAATTTTATATTTTTTTTATTTATTTTTTACTATTTATTAAGATGGGTACAAAATTCAATGGTCTGAATTTGTCTAGTTTTTATAAAATACTTAATAAATAGTAAAAAAAATTCAAAAAAATGTAAAATTTGATATAGAAGCACATTTTATTTAGATAATCATATTGAATAGTTTGAATCGACGATTTGGACTTTGAAAATAAAAATAAAAAAAACCGTGTTGTAACTTGATCCCTCCTCATATAAGAAATTCAAGCTTCAAATAATAAGAACTGTCGAATGCGATCATATCAGCACTAAAACGCCGAATCTTATGGGAACTTCGCAGCTAAATATGTTTGGGCAAGAATAGGACCCAGATAGAAAAAAATATTATGAATTTTAAATAATTTGATGACTTGACCTTCAAAAACATTTGACTCATTCACCACTTCGTGAAATTAAAACAGAAAAGAGTAAATAGCAGAAAACTTTTACGAAATAAAAATTATGTACTAACTACTAAAAATGTCCTCATAAGACTCGAACTAATGTTTTTCGTTTTCCTCCCTCTGACTTATTTAATATCAATTTTTACAATTGCATAATTCTAACTTGTCAATAATTATTATTTGGAACCTGTAATTTTGAAATGTTTTGTCTAAGTTTTAACTTTTTAGTATCATATATTTTTAATTAATTGCAATGCCAAAAAAAAAAAAAATTGAATCCTGCGAATAAATTTTTCGAAAAAGCGTTTGAACTTTATTTATGAATTGCCACAAAAGGACGTCATTTCACGTCTAACTTCCCGGCCTTAATGGCAATAATCCTCAACACAAGTTATATGTAGGGGCATGAAAAAAAAAAATCACATATCTCCTTCTTAGCTAGCCCTTTTCAACAACGCTCTTAAATCACTTCACGGGAGCTCACATGAACTAAGCTTCTACGTACCACCTAATAACCAACCCCTACAAGCCCTGTTATAACTTCACCATGATACCACTAATTCATTACTTCATAACAATATGCAACAAATCAAACCCATCACCATGGAGAACAATCTCTCAAAAGATAGGCCCCATAGCCAGCTCCAACTAGACTCTCCACGGCTTCCATCCGCCAGACGCTCTGTCAGCTCCTCGATAGACAACAGCACAAACCAACCCACCTTGACCCGAGATGCTTCTTTTAGTAAGCTAAGCATGATGGTCCCTTTCTCTTGGGAGAGTTCACCGGGTATCCCAAAAGATTCGGGCCAAAGAGATCTGTTCTCTGATAAAGAGCTTGATCAACTTCGACCTAAACCACCGCCATGTAGGTGGCATCCTTCCAATGGAGATGCCGCCAACAACTGTGATCGTGATGTTAGTGAAGGAAGCAGTGAGTACAGTGATGCTTCCTCGGATGCATTTGATAGGGTATCTTTGTCTGAGCAACTTGGCATTGCGGGCAGGTTGAGTTCATTTCGTGGTTTGGGTTTAAAAGATATAGAAGCAATGAGAAACCAGTCTCCTAGTTTCATCATGGACCGGTTTCTCCCAGCTGCCAATGCAATAGCCAGTTCATCAGTTCTTAAAAAGCCGAAACGCACAGCTCAGAGGAATGAACAAATTACTAACAGAGAAATGCCAATCCCGCAAACAAACAACAGTATGGTTCAAATGGTGCCCATATCTCAAAACATTGAAATTCACAAAGAGATGTCATCTCGGGCTTGTGGTTTAATGGTTTTCTTCCCATGGAAAATGAAACCTATAGTTTGTGGGTTTAAAAACCCAGCCTACAAAAATCGGATGCCCCGTGCAAATATTAGTTTCTTGGCTCCAAATAACCATAGAGAAGTTCAGGATCTTCGATTGTTTGATAAGAGGCCAAGTTATAGAGAACGCCTCTCACAAGGTTTGGGGTTATCGTTCCTCGATACAAGTAGATTGCCAAGCAAGAAAACATTAAACA
Source organism: Carex arenaria (assembly GCA_964058825.1). Taxonomy (NCBI): domain Eukaryota; kingdom Viridiplantae; phylum Streptophyta; class Magnoliopsida; order Poales; family Cyperaceae; genus Carex; species Carex arenaria. The sequence goes on from CAXKVW010000072.1 coordinate 477,507, forward strand.
AGTTGATGCAAAGAGATGTTGAAGAAGACCATAGTAAGAGAAGCACAGAAAAGAAAAATGGAAGAAACAATAATCTGCCTGTGCTGAAGCCGCCAGCAGAGTCTTGGCTTTCTCATACCTTGGGTTCAGCGAATAAAGGAAGCTAAGATTTTAGATGTATATATGCAGTGTATTATACTCTGTATAAATACAGTATTATTTCTAAAAATGATTGTTTTAATATTTTTCTCATTTAGTTTGATCAATGTAATGGAAATTTATACCCAGTCTTTAGAATAGTGTAATTACTGCTAATGCAGTATGGGTTGTGTTATGATTGAAAATAATGCAGTGCCAATGTACCTTTGCAGCGTTATTAGAACAAAATTGAAGATAGAGCAAACATACAAATAAAATCCCATAAAATCTACTTTTCTTTTCCTGTATTTGTCAAACAATAAAAAAATTCTGTGCAATTTTCCAGATAAGTTGAATATTATTCTACTGGAAAAACAATTGAAATACTAGGCAAAACAATACCTATACTGTACAGCATTTCCTTCCTTTAAGCAATGAAAGAATGAAAGAATGGACAACCAAGTTTTCTTTTCAGATCAAATTTCAAACGAATTAACCTCAATCTCAGCCCACCATAAAGGCGACTTTCTCGGTGCAGCAGCCTCAGGTGAAATTCCCGTAATACTCCTCATCCTTGCAGCCACCTCAGCAATGCCTGGCCTCTCTCTCATTTCTGGCATTATGCACGACTTTATCACCTCAACCAACGCCATCACATGTGTCTCAGGCACCTCCTTCAGCGTGGGATCCACCATTGTCATAATAGGCCTTCTCCCATTTAGATAACTTGATGCCCAGAGAACAAGCAGCCCATCATCTTTTGAAAAGGGAAGCCGGCCTGAGATTATCTCAAGCAAGAGAACGCCAAATTTGTACACAGCACTCTCCTCATCAGAGCAATCAAATTCAGAATCAGAATCCTTTTCCTCCAGGTGAAGTTTTGCATCTGCAACCTTCGCTGCATAATCTTCAGTGAGGTAAATGGAGAGCGAGTTCAGCGTTTTTAGGGTTACAGGGGGGGTAAAAGAGTGCATGTAATCCAGACAATAGATTACACCAGCTGCTATTCTCAGACGAGACGTCCAGTCCAGTTGCTCAGCTTCTTTAACTGAAATAAAAACAAATGAAAATAACAAAAAGGTAAGAGACAGTTTACACCCCAAGCGTCAGGTCTAATTTCTATAAATGCTTTTTGATGTTGTAATTTAACCAAGTTTCTTTTAATAATGACATGATTATAACATTGATTTGTACCATTAATCTGTATTAAGAAATTAAATTTTAACCAATCCTGCAAGGCTGCAACCAGTCTTTAATTATGCTATGACTTTGCCATGGTTGCCTCAATTGGTCTTTTCATTTTGCACAATCTTAATTAAACATGACAAAAAAGCAAGAAGAATCCCTATCAAATTAAAAAAAAAAAAAGGAAATTTAATATTCAATTGGTACCAGCATTGGTTCTGTACCATCTGACATGTACTGGTACAGGACCTAACAATACTGTGTTCCCTGCAGCCCAAGACAGCTACAAGTTAACATTGCAAAACAATTGCCATTACTGTCAGGAACTTGTGACACTTATCATGTAACATGCATTAACTTCAAACAACCCATTTAGTTTTATAGTTCCGTATGAAAAAAAAGGATACAAACGTACTTACTATGCAAGTGCTCAAAAAGAGTCCCATTTGGAGTGTATTCAAATACCATCATGCGGGTAAATGGCTCCTCATCTTCACAGGACCCAACTAGATTCATGAAATTCTTGTGACTAAATTCAGATAAGACCGAAACCTGAAAATAATAGACACCAAAATCATAAACGAACTCTAGTTGGTAAATAGATTACATTTTTCTATATTTAAACTAACAGTTTACCTTACTCCTGAAATGGGTCTGTAACTGATCTGACCACTCAGTAGCTGATGTCGCCATAGTAGACACGACGGTAATTTCAGATCCACTTGAAAGAGTTCCCTTGTAGAGAACACAACCTGGCAATGTACCAAGAATGTTGCTAAAATCTTCACAAGCAGCTTCGAGTTCTGATCGATTAAGTGAAGGTACACCTGAAAAAGCACAGAGTGTATACATATACAAAATAAATATCAATCTTCTAGATAGCTAACTGAAGTTAAGATAGCATATTTTTAACTAAATTAAAAAATATATTAAAAACAAAAACAAAAGAAAGGACTTTGAACCTGTCACAAAGGCATTTTTCAGATGTCCACTAAGCCCTGTAGCCCATGGATTTATCACACCGAACTTTCTATATCTAACAAAAATCAAGTAAACACCACCAGAAATGGCTACAAGCACACCACAAATGGCCACACCAACCAGGACATAAAGAAGCAAAGAAGGTGAGTGCTTTCTTCCCTGGGTTTTAGATGTACCTACTTTTGAGATGGGAGATTTTGTAGGAGTATTAATGAAACTATGTGTTTTGATTTCTGGCGAAAGATTGTTAGTGGTTCCTTGTGACGGAGATGAAGACGGCGATAATGATGTAGGGGATGGGGATGGAGAGGGGGACTGGGATGGAGATGGAGATGGAATTGGGGTTTGCAACGGTTTGATTTTGGGAAGTGTTCTCTTTGCTTGAGAGACTGACAGTGGATCCTCGTTAATTTGCAATACACGCCTTCTTATAATACCATCAGCAGAATTCCTGAGAAGAAATTATTTAATTTGAGAATTCTATCATAAAAGAAATTTTATGAAAGTACCATGGAAATGGAAAAGCTAATATAACCACGCAAAAAGGAAAAGTAGTAACCTAAACGAGTAGTCACTGTTAGACATTACAGTAGCCTTAGTAGACTTGAACTCTTTCGGCGGTGCATTAAGCCCCTGTGAAAGCCGACTTCCAGTGAACAAGCTACAAGAGAGTCACAATTTTGTGAAATCAATCATTTTTTGTTAAACTAATAATTAATAACAAAATATTTCGTTGTTGTCTACATGCATCAATATCATATATAGGTAAAAGTTTCTTCAAGGAAAACAAAAGCATTTCAATCTACTAAAAAATAAATTACAAGTGCAAAATTGATATGGTAAGAAATGATTAAAGTGCAAGAGAAATGTGTGTCCTAGAAGATTGCTGCACTTTAATTTCATGAAAGATGATATGCAGAATCATTATACTACGAATTAGAGGAAATTGAAGTGAGAAAAGTCTCAAGCTTACAGGTTAGTTAGAAATGTCTCGAGCTCGGGGTAAGTTGTCCCCCTGAGACCCAGATCCTTCAAGTGCCTGCAAATAATTTAGAGAATCACAATATTGAGGAAGCAAACATTAGTTGCTGCAAGAATCATTTAATTTATCTGAATGCATGTAATCATGCATATGGTACACCTGGACATGCCCATAAACTACCTTTTAATAAGTATTCACACAATCTTTCCTTTCCCATTTGATGTTAAGTTTTTAGAAAACAATGTGATTATCAGTACTCCTGGTTTCGATGTTGTGGGCATTTTCACATACACCTTGAGTGCAAAGCATGGTACACTGGCTCACAGAATAAACTGACAAAAAATTCTTATTATAGGCATAGAAATTTTACGTAAACATCTTGATATCGGCCAAAATAATACTCCTTATAATATCTTCGTAGAGGCCGAAAGAAAAGAAATCAACAAGGCCAGAAACTAAATCTAACTTCCCTTTTTTGAAGAAATGAAGTAAATCTAAATTCAATAGCACTAATTGAACGAACATCGAACTAACAGAAAAATCTCTTGTGTGACTTACAATGCAACTAGTTTCCCATCTGTAGAGCACTCGACCCTGGACCAAGAGCAAGGATCTCTACTCGCCTCATCCCAATCAGACGGATCAAGTTCTATCATCTCCTTGAACTTAAGAAGCATACTCTCTACACGTTCCACAGAAAAAAAAATCCGAATTGTAAACAGATCATCTAATAACTAAGCCTCAAGAACTACGTATCAGATTCAAAATCGTACCTTCGCCATTGACGGATGCGCACAACTCCGTATTCTGATAAACCACGAGCAACCATAGCAATGGAAAGATCAGCCGGTATCTCCATCTCTCCATACGTCCAGCTTGAGAAAGCAAAATGTAAGAATAACTTCGATTTAAATCGCACCTTTTCTTCTTTTATGGAAAGAACCGACAATAACCACGACATGAACCAAAGTAAAGGAATAGAAGGAATAGTGGGAACGCCAAAAGAGAAGCAGAAAAGGCGGGACTGGGCAAAAGGGGAATATTAAATATTAAATTATTAAAAAAAAAAAGGGTTCATGCACGCGGCATTTGGTATTGGAAAGCTGACGTGTATCATTTTCAAGGAAGGTTTAAAGAATTGTCAAGCATCTGATGGTAAAGGTATTAACTCAAAAAAAAATTATTTCCCAAAGTGGATGCCGTGTCTACTATTCTTTTCAAAATTTCAAAAAAATTGACAATAAGAAACTGACCAGAGTCGTCATAGTAATAGTATTATGTCACATGTGTTACTTGATTGGATCTATGTTTTAAGGTTTGAAATTGTCTTCGCTCTAATTAATAGGTGGTGTTTTCATAGACGATGACATAATCTTTTTAATACAAGCTTGGTTCCTAGCTGGAGACTTGTAGATTTCGGTGCACATGCTGAGCCCACGAAATGAGATTGATTGCCCGAAAATCCGTAGAATGGGTAAAACACGCGACAACACAAAAATAGCGAATAGCGATGCTTTGAATAGTTGAGGGAAAAAAAATAGAGAGATGTCTTTATAAAAGGCATGGTTGAGTGCACTCAATGCTGTAAGGTAAAATATAGACATTATTATGAGCCCCAAAAAGGAGAGAAAGTGTAAGTCCTAAGGGTTTGGCGGGGCCCGTTGAAAGCCCAAATACTAGTAATTGTTCAAGGGCCAAGGAGAATTCTCAGCCCATTGCAGCCTATATGCAGATCCAACAGAATTCTCATTCCAGTCTTTTTTATTTTTTTAAAGGAGAGCCTGTGTTTTTATTTTAAGATGGAGATCCGTACACTTTTTTCAATTATTTTTTTAAGATAGAGATAAAACACAAATTTCTTATTTTAAGTATTTTTAAAAAACGCCTCATCTGAATTTTGAACCTACAACTTTTTATTTTTTTTAAAGTTATTTTTCATATCATATTCATATTATTGAAATAGTATAATTACATCATCCGGTTAAAATTTAACCGCAAGGATTACCTACAATTTCTCATGAATAATACATTGTTTTTTTTACTGTGAAACTGAATATTCTCATTCTATTTCTGTATCAGATATACACTTCAACATAAAACTTTATTACATAAATGAAGTTCAAGAAATATTTACACTGTATCTATATTCAGGGGCTGACCCGCATGTAATCGGGGGGGGGGGGGGGGGGGGGGGGGTTTAGTCGTCCCTCTCTGGATTTTAAATTTTAATGGAGATCTATCGGTCCCAACCGACTTTGTCTTCCTGTGATTTTTTTTACCCCACTCTGGATTTTTTATTTGTAATTTGGGTTAAATTTAAGATTAAAATTAAAATAAATTTATTGAATTATAATTGGTAATTAGAATTATAAGTTATAATATCATAAATTAGAAGTTAGAGCATTGAAAAAAATAAGTTAAAATATTATTTTTCATCGAATACTTAATTATTAATGGGTTTAAACCTGGTTAGCTATTTAAACCAGATTCATTGTTTTTTTGACCTCTCTGACAAAAATTCTGAATTTGCCCCTATCTAAATTGACATGAATAGAGTTTTTTACTTGTTAATAGTTATTACCAATTTATGCACGCACGTGATGTTCTTTTTTTTTTTCTTACTTCTGGAGATGTTTTAACCTATAAACTAGTTAAAAACTCTATTCATAATATATGAAGGGCAATACAAACTGTCTAAAAAGATATATTTGTACAAAATATCATCTGATCCGTTCAAATTAGCATAGGCAATTTTCTTTTTACAAACTTAAATGTTTCAGCTTATCTATGGATTTGTGACTTTTTATTTTTATTAAGGCACAAACATATTGAAAATTTTATACTAGCATACATGGTTATATTATGAAGCCAATTCGAAAACGTTTGCAAATTTTTTTGATCTGATATGCATTACTTTTAATTTAAATTTAAATTACTTCGAATTTCTGACACATTTGTTTGTTTTTTTTTAATTGATGTACATACAGTGTTGTGCTGGATACGATGCATGTTTTGACAATATTTCAAGTATATCTGACTGTTTAATGTTTTAATGATTTTATAAGTTCAAATATGGCTAGTGAGGATTATTGTGCCGTTCAAAATATGCAATATATTCCACAAATGCACATCAGCTTTTTATTTTTGCACAAATTAAGAATTATCTAATATGTTCTTTACTTTCGAAGTTCATGTCACCAAATTTTACTTTTTGTGTGGCTGCCTATTGGTAAATAATATATTTTTTTAACAATTATGGAATCGTGTTTTTCAGTTTCATGAGCTTTTACTTATGTAAAAAAATTAATATTATATGAGGTTAGAGTATAAAGTTATATAAAAATATTTTGAGTCCGGCTAACATGTTTTTGTAAGCATTTCGACTGAAATGCTTACGGGTCAAATTTTAAAATTTTAATTTCGAAATGTCGAGTTTAGTAGCTTAGTAATTAGTTATATATTAAACTTGTAAGATATTAGTTTTTACTATTTTCAGAATTGTTTTACATTTTTTTATATGATTTTTGAAAGTTGGTCATTTTTGACATACCAACAATGTATCAATATACGCATAAATCTTTATATTTTGATTGCTTGACTTGATACTAAATGAATTTAATTTTTTTTTTAAATATATAAATGAGATTCTCTTGAAGGAGATCGATTGGTTTGAATTTTCCATTTGAAGCTGATCATATGGGTTTTAAATTGAAAGCATATTAGCCGGACTCATATATTTGTATACAAAATATATTTCATCATAAATTATTCTTGATGGAATGAACAGGTGAAAAAGTAAGAAGAAGAAGAAAATAACATTTAAACTTTCGCAAAAAATTAAGATGAGATGATGATGTTGTTGTTGCTTCATCCAGTGCTAATTATACATATACTATAATCGGGAACATCCTCTGCTAATGGCGGATTGGCAGTCCTTTAACCAGCCACAAATAATCGAACAAATCATTGCGACTAAGAAAAACTATTGTTGCATGTTCATTCTCAGAGAAAAAAAAAAACAAGAAGGCCCACAAACTGACAAATAGAACGCGAACCCAACTGTTCGCCTTCTCTCGATCCACCTATCCACTCTTCCCGTACGCAACTTATTAAAGAGTCGGGCTAGTATGACATTAGTGTTATATGACACCAACTCTAAAATTGATTAGATAGAATTCAAACGACTAATCCAAATTGTTCAAACCGGTTTACTTTATGAGTGATACATTTACATGCAATTTTTTTTTTATATTTTCGAATTATTTTAGTATCAAATCAAGCGGTCAAAAATGTTGAAAAATAAATGCATTAAAATTAACTTAAAAACTAACACATTTGACCGCTTGACTTGATACTAAATAAATTCGAAAAATTATAAAATTTGCATGTAACGTACAACTAATGAAGTAGATCAGTTTAAACGGTTTGGATTCACCGTTGGAAGTTGATTCGGTAGATTTTGGAGTTTGTGTTATATAGGTTGAAATGACATTGATGTCATACTAGCCGGACTTCTTATTAGGGGTACGTTTGGATGAACTTTATAATAGCTAGAATAGCTACTGTTTAGAATAGTAAATAAGAATAGCTACTGTTTAAGAACAGTGCTATTCGGAATAGCTACTGTTTAGAATAGCTAAATAAGAATAGCTACTGTTTATAATATAATATTATTTTAAATATTAGATAAGTATTAAATAAAATATTAGATTAAATATTAAATATAATATAATATTATTTTAAATATTAGATTAGTATTAAATTAAATATTAGATTAAATGTAATATAATATTATTTTAAATGTTAGATTAGTGTTAAATAAAATATTAGATTAAATGTAATATAATATTAGTTTAAATATAATACAATATAATATTAATTTAATTATTAAATATAATATTATATTATTTTAAATATATTACAATATAATATTAATTTAATTATTAAATGTAATGTAATATTATTTTAAATATTAGATTAGTATTAAATAAAATATTAGATTAAATATAATATAATATAATATTAAATATAATACAATATAATATTAATTTAAATATTAAATGTAATATAATATTAGTTTAAATATTATATTAGTATTAATATTGAAAGCAACAAATGCTATTCCATGTTTTTGTAAAAATAGCAAATAGCAGCTATTCTCGCTATTCCGAATAGCAAAAATGTCGTCTGAATGCAAATTACTATTTCAAATAGCAGCTATTTTTGAATAGCTTGTTATTCTAAGCTATTCTTACACCATCCAAACATACCCTATAAGTCTTGAGAGGCTTTTGGAGTTTTCAGCTTTTTTTTTATATATTTGGAATGTAAATGACCCCATGTAATTTTTTTTATGAAATGCAATCACCTGCGGTTTTCAACCAAAAAAAAAAATTAACTGGTAACACCAGGATATGTTATTGTATCCTAATGTGAGCAAATTTCCTCATTTGTGTTCTTGCCAAATGTGCTTAATGGATCTTTAATTAAAGTCCCAGAATATTCAGCCGAAATTATCTTTTGAGTCGTACAAACCACATGACTAGAAAGTAGAAACAAATAAAGTTAGGCGCCAAAATAATAAAAAAAAGTTCGTCAAGAATTGCCAAATGGCAGCTCATGAATTGCCGAGTTTGCAAGAAAGATATCAAGCAAATAAAATAATGACACATTAACATAATAAGAGACACACAGGACAAAGGCCCCGAGAGGTAATAGCAGAGGATTTTGTATTTATAGAAAATATTATAAAATAATAAAGAGAAAGAGAAAGAGTACTTTAAAAGTTCCATGTAATAGATGAATCGGTAAAATTTCTCCCTTCTAAATTTTGGACTGATTTTTTTTTACTGAACTCTCTGTAGCAAGTTAATTCAGACTCCAAACTTATTGTTTTTGTATTACTGAAATTTTTAACGATTCATCTATGCCTAAAATTTTTAAATTACTCCTTCTCTTTTTCTCTATTATATTATAATATTTTCTAAAAAAAAAAAAAAATTCACAAGAGCACATGCGCTGCTTATACTTTATCAAAAAGTATTGTACAACCAAGATGGCTTGCTGGCCCAGCTTACAGCTTTTTTAAAGGCAAGGATAAACATGATTACATGATTTTCCTTCCAGCATTATCTGTTTTAGCAAATCAAGTTTAGTTTATAAAAATTGAAAGCAAATCAAATTTGGTGATAGATAGGGCCCCATTAAACCCTGCTACATGATCACTTAAAAAATGTTGCGTCTCAGTCATTGCTTGCGCTTCATCATGTCTCCTATCAATACATCCACCAAACTACCAGCAGTTTGCTCTCACATGATCACCATGTGACTTGGGAGGAATTTAACAACAATAAGTTGGCATGAGTTTTTGTTTCAGTTAGCTTTTAAAAGACCAAAACAAAAACAAAAAAAACGTAGAATTACTTTATGTGATTACGACGGGGAATGGAATAATTGTGCTAACAGAAACTTCAATTTAAATTGGCCCAAGTTTTTGCTTCAAGCATGTGGATTGTGGTGAAATCCAGGCAATAAATGGAAAATGGATGGATCCTAAAAAGCACAATAACAGCTATACATTCTCTATTTTTTTATTTTGACAAATCCCAATAGAATAATTTGGAAATTTGAAAAGTAATAAAACTATAATAACCAATAAAAATATCACAAATATAATTTCCGTAATTTAAATTGGTTTTGTAATAAATTTGTTTCATTTAGAAAAAATTAACAGTTAAATTTTATCACATTTGACACGTGGGCAAATGATTTTCAACAGAATTGATACATGCTTTGAATCCTAAAAAACAAATATTTAATTTATAATTTTATATACTTAGTAAATAGAAAATTAGTTGTTCTTATTGCCAAATAAGATTGTCTACCAACATATATTTATTTGCATCAAAAAATTATGTAGCTATGTCTTCAAATCTGCATTATAAATTTAAATTAGAGGGCAAATAATGGTTGGAGACAATCTCACACCGTCCCGCCCAGTTTATATATTGCATCAATGGACTTAATTGCTGTATCTTCATTTTAGCATATTTATTGTTTCTTCATCTTTTAAATTTATATCTCGAACTTCAAATTAAATCTCAAAACAAAATCATTATATTTTATTTTTATCTATATCAGACCTTCTACATGCCCGTAAAACATTTTACATGCACATAAATGGGTGTTTACTTTGTAATTGATTAATAAATAATAAGAATTTGTAATAACTCACATTCTTGAAAAAAAAAAAAAATTAACTCCTCCATCCCCTCATGGCAAAGTTGAAATATCATAATTATTTACCTACACATGAAGAGAGTAATAAAATTATACTAGTGTTGTGCCCGTGCTTTGCAACGGCAACATGAAAAAAAAAATCATATAAAATGACATATTTTCATAAAATAAAATAGGCTAATAAAAATAAGTATTTAACAATAAAATTTATATGCACTTGTGTATCTAAAATAAAGAATATAACATGTTTACTTAAATGAGATCATTAAATGAAAAATAGCAATTCTTATATGATATAAAAATAATAATAAATGAAAAGAAATAAAGACATGACTAATAAATCATCAATCAATTGAAAATTTTCTTAAATAACATTTAAAAATAGAAAGAAATCAAGATCAAAAGAAGGCAGATTAAATAAACTTGTGGTGAGTACATTACATATTTAAATAAATTTAGACTTTTACAGGTAAAAAACTATAAAAAAGATATATAGAATAAAAAGAAGACAGGCTATTTAATCAGAAGCTATAATTCAATTTGAAATTTAATTTTTTAACCACAATTGTTAGCAGATCAAGAAATCTAAGCGTTTAATATAAAAATAGAGATGTGACGGTTTTTACTTGTCATTTGAATTCAAAGTTTTTACTATAAAGAATTATTATAGTGAAGAACTGAAAAAATAAAGACATTTCTATAGAACTTTGTGGTACTGGTTTGAAATGAGAGAAGGACAGATAAAATATTCTCAATATCGTATATTGAGACACAATGTTTATTTTTTTAATGGAACCTGATTATTTATTGTTTCTCAAACAAATTTTTGAGGGCACTACTCAAGTATTTAATGTCTAATTTCTATTTTCAACGCTTATATTCAAATTTTTAAAACTCTGATTATAGAAATCTGACATGAAACTTTTTAAATGCTTTTAAATCTCAGTCTACAACTTTTTAAAGCTGACATGGAAACTATTTAAATGCTTAATACAAATACTTTAAACAGTTGTAGACAAAGATTTAAAGGCTTGACAGAAGTACTTTAAAAGACTGTAGATAGAGGTTTAAAGACTTGTGAAACAAAATAAATAAAATATAAAAGGTTGACCCGAGTACTTTAAACAGTTATAGACAAAGGTTTAAAGACTTACAAAAAAATTTAAAAGATTATAGACTGAGGTTTGAAAACTTGATTGAATTGTTTTAAATGCTTGAGTGTACTACTTTAAACGCGTGATACTATATGATCGACATCAGAGGTTTAAATGATTGAATGTAGTAGTTTAAATGGTGGACATTAGAGGTTTTGACTTGAAAACAAAAGTAGTTAGAAGTTAAAACTACTTATATTTTGGATTTAAATTTTTGTAGATAGAAGTTTAAAAACTTGCAAGTAGTATTGTAAAATTTTATAAACATAACTTTAAAAGTTTGAATATGAAATTGCAAATGAAAGTTAGACAAAATTAGATGGTTTTTTGTAGTTAAACTAGTTGGGGAGCTCGCTCGGGGAGCCAGAACATTTCTATTTTTTTATAGTAATAATAAATGCAAAAGTTATTGGATAAATTTTAAAAACGAAAATTTTGATAAATAAAAATATTGCAAGACTTTGTAGTTTGCAGACATTATTTGCAAAAAGGAATATATATATATATATATATATATATATAATTATTACCTACAAACTTTTGTTTAAAAATACTAAAACTCGAGATTCCATTGTCCTGCTTACTATCACGTCATTTATAAACAGGGGTTGATTTATTAATAGGCGGGGTTTTTGCAGAAAGAATTTTTGAGAAAATTCGTATTTAAAATCGGGCCGAAACCATCCGACGTGTTAAAATTTGCACAGACAATATAAATTCACAAAACATTTAAATTTTTTTAACAATAATCCGCACGAATCTCAGCGTATTTCAAATAATTTGGGCCTGACTTTAAATAAAATTTGTCCAGAATTTGTTGAACAAAATTTTAATTCCTTGTTAATATCATCATTGTTAGTTAATTTACAACTGTCATTTTTTTTTCTTGAAAATGACGTGAAACCATCTCGCATTACCCTTTACAATTAATGTTGCTAAAAGCTAGATGCGTCTTGAGCCGTCCGATTTACAAGATATATAACTCAGCTGAAGAAGAACCGTCCGATTGGTGCCGCAACTTGTTCGTTGCTAACTTGCTATTCGCATCAGAGTTTTGGAATCCTGCATAGTCACCCCACTATAACTGTCTCCAAAGTCCTTAACCAAAGTGACAATAATTTAACTTAAAGTCCAGGGTCCACCATGTGGATATTGTTACATGCTTATTGATATGTTTTTCAGAACGTCACTGATCAGTCGTACAGTTTCACAGTCTCTAGTCATTCTAGAAGGTGCACTGTCAGCAGAATGCAGCATTACTTATTTACATGTAATTAAATTACAGTGCGACTGCATAACATGACAATAAAACGTCAAAACAGTTATTTCGAGGCGATTTCGAGGATGTCAAATCAGGAAACCGTGATTTGGCAGCAGAAATGATTGCAAAAATAAATAAATAATATTTTGACCCGTTCTAAAAAACAGTTATTTTGTTAGTTTAAAACGATATGCTCTAGTATCTCAAAAAATGTGGCAGAGACAAATTGTATATCACATAAGTGGGGTCAATTTATTTATTTTATAAGACATTCTTGTCATAATAAAACTATAATTTAGAAAATTACATGTAATTTTTGTAAATTGAGAAAAGTCAATTGATCTGGCTGATAACAAGAACAATAAGATAATTATGAACCACCAGAACTAGATTAAGATTATTAATAGTATATATATTGACTTGATAAGTTCACTAATATGTAAATAAAAGTAAATGGATGTTTTCAAATAAAATAAAATGATTCATATAGATATTGCTAATCTTATCAACTAGTTGTATATCAAATTTCTTACAATTGAGTTCGATTGAATATTTCGTCAAATATTACTAAATATATGTTGTTTAACGATAAATATCCGATCAAATTTCATCATTTCTACAAGCATTATATAAATATAGTATGGATCACGTTCTAGATGTCATACTCTAAAAAAATTATAAAGCTATTTTTTTATGACTGCGAAAGCAGCGAAACTATCAATTTAATTATTGTGAATATAAAAATCCTTCAAAATTTCCATATAAGGTGTGATCAGGTGCGGAACCACTTGTATGTCACAAATTCGCAACCGAGTGTTCCCTTGCAAGGAACTGCATTTGCAAACTTCCATACGGAACAGATGATTTGTTTTTCCTTTTTTTTTTTTTTTAAGGAGCGAAGCTGCGGATCAGAGTTAATATATTCTTAATATTATTTTCTCTCTTCTTCCAAAAAGACTCTCCATTCCATAAATTATTGAAATTCCTAATCTGACATGGTGATTTTTATTCTATGTCAGTTTTTATTTAGAAATTATTTTGCAAAGTTTTCTTATTAACAAACCATTTTTAATCGCCACACTGGTTTTTGGCTGAGAGCAACAGTTTTACAGATCGAACAAACTGAAACTGTCAAAAAGGCACTTTTAGAAATTTACGTTATAAGACTTGCATCTAATTTAATATCTAAAACATTATACTCGGTATAAAATTTAATCGTCACCTCATCCTCACAAGACAAAAAAAAAATCATAAAACATCTAGTGAATTGCAAAACCATGAGAATCAATCAAGTATAGTCCACAGAATTAAGATTCGACAAGTTACAAACTTCAAAAGAGAAGCAAACACCCTGTAATTCTCCGCTTAATCGCGTCCATAATGCCGCAACTTGGATTGCCTCATTGAACTATTAGGTTAGTTCGGTCAGTAACTTCTATTAATTTGTAACAGATTCTCAGTATAAGGACTAGCTAAAAGTTGCATTTTGCAATTCCGAATTACAAAAAAATTCCCATTATAACAAAAAAAGCACCTCTTAGAAAAGGAAGTCGCCCTATTTTGGAAGAAAAGGACATGACAACGCGAGGGATGAAAAAATTAAGAGAAAAAATTGATAAAAAAGGTAACTCACCTTTTAAGTAACATAATAATATTTCAGCTAAAGGTACATTTGAACTTGTTAACTTAACCATGCTTAGAGAACCTCAAAATGGCAACTTACCTAAAGCTCATCTATCCTTTTGAAGTAAATTAATTTATAGAAATTAAATATCAGCATGAATTCCAACTAATTCAAATTATCTTGAATAAAAATTTTTGAGTAAAATGTTCATCAATTGCAAAATCATAGACAATTAGAACATCGACAAACCATTGAAATTTTGGATCCAAATCATAACGACCAAGGTAACTTCTGTTTCACTTTGCACGCAGTCACTTCAATTTATGCATATCAGCAATGCACAGTTAGAAATTAAATGCACACTTCGTAGGATATGAAAGCACTCCAGTAGAATTAGTATCTAATTGCTCAATTAGAAAACAGCATAACCAGTAATCACACCGGTACACCACCCATATACCCACATTTTCTAAAATCAGAAAGCCATAGGAATCCTAACCCAATAATCATCATAAAACTGAATGTACCTTTAAAATTAAAGTACAAACTAGATCAGATCAGATCAAATCAAGCACTTACACAATAGCAATCGGGGCATCGGCGGAGGCCATTTTCATTGCAATCGTTACAGACCCGAAATCCACCCCCTTTCTCACTGTATTGCTTCCTACTCCCATTACACAGCCCACAGAGCACAAATCTCTCACCGCCACACGATTGACACACAGCCAGTGGCCCCATTGGTGCGCCGTCGACAAGCCTCTTCAGCTCACCAGTCTCATGCAGCCGTCGGATCTCCTCGGCTCCACCAATGTGTCGCCCACCAATAAAGAGTTGCGGTAGCAAGATCTTGCCGTGACGGTGCCGAAGGAGTGACTTGAGCTCATCGAGAAACTGGTGGTCTAGCGACACATCACGCTCATCGAAGGAAATACGAAGGGAGCGAAGGATAGATCGGGCCGAGCGGCAGTCGGTAAAGGTGGATCTGACAATGCGGAGGGAGGTGAAGTAGAGGACGACACGGCGGTGGTCAGGTGAGTGAGAAGGGGAAAGAGGGATGGAGCGCTGGAAGGCGCGGAGAGCGGAGGCCGCGAGACGAACCCGGTGGAAGACGCGAAGGGAGGGGGAGGAGAGAGGAGGCGGAGAGGGGGAGGGGGTAGAGGGAGAATTGTCAAGGAGGGATTGGAGGTCTTTGAGAGTGGGGAAGGATAAAGAAGGTGAGTGGGGGATGAGGTGGAGGGATGGAGAAGAGGGAGCGGTGGAGGGAGCGGTCGAATCTGAGCGGGTTTTTACCCACCGCAGCCACATTAGAGAGCAAGATTTGGGATGTACTGAGAGTTCTGTGAGGATAGAGGGAGAGGGAGAGGGAGAGGGAAGAGAGAGAGAGATCGAACGGCGGGGGAGGAGCTTAAGCTTTGGTTGGGGTTTCGGTTTTGGGGGGAAGACGGAAAAAGCTAAGTGCAGTAGTGCACTAGTGCGTGTAAACTTGCATCTGAATTTACTCTTCTTGGGAGGAAGACTGATTATCTGAGAATGGTAAATTTTAGAATATACGTGGCGGGTCGAAACGCCCGTAGCCGTATTGTCTTGGATCCCTTGCGAACTGAAATCGTATGGTCTAATCTGTGGATGATTCTCTTTAATATTCCCGGCATAGGCATAGAGAATGAATCGAGATCCATTAATGTAATCTAATTTTTGGATTTTAAATCGGGACCGTTTGATTCAAGATGAACGCATAAGATGGAGCGTCGGATTCGAGATGTAGCACACATTTTGAGATAGATCGTGTGAGATGGAACGTCAGATTCTAATCGGACGGTCTCGATCCAAAATCCAAAAATTGAGTTACATTAGGGGATCCGGACCAATAGAGAATAGTCACCATGTGCGCAAATAATACGACTAATACGCGAATTATTCGCATATTATATGTTTTTTTGGGATTTCCGCACCAAATTGCGTATAAAATATTTGACCGAATGATCGAATAATTCGCAATAAAAATGTGAAAAAAACACCAAATTTTGTTTTTTTCAGATTTTTTTTTTCTTTCTTGTTGTACCGAATCATTTTCAAATTATATTCAAATTACAAATTTTTAACCCACCGAACCGAATCCAAACTTTTGATTGGTCTCTAACGGTTGTTGCATTATCACGATTAATTGGGGAAGTTATTGTTGTAGGTCGGTCAGGTAATGGATGGTTTTGAATTTTGATTCCACTTCGTGAATTAGTGCTGGAGGCTTCCAGTTATCTACAAGCGTCTAGAGTCTAGAGTCTAGACTAGGGCTGCACAAAAAATTCGTAATTCGTAATTCGATTCGAATTTGATTCAAAAAAGTTCGAAAAAAATTCGATTCGAAATTAATTCAAACAAGTTCGATTCGAAATAATTTGGAACCAAATTCGAACCTGCTCTGGTTCGTTCGAATAGGTTCGCGAGTATTCGGAATCAAGCTGTCGCTATCCATCACCATCAAAGTTTATTAAATAAATAAAGCTGGTCCGTGAATAAATTATCAAGAAAGAATGTGAACAGGGCTGTCTCTCTATGACCAAACTCCGCATTGAATTCTTTCTCGATTCCGTGAATAGAAAAAAAGTAGCTTCCTGGAAAAGGAGAAAAACCTAACCCTAGCGAGCGACGAGATTATCCGACTCCGACTCCGACTTTTGGCTGACTCACTCTGTAACCTTACCGACCATCTCTACTCCGCCGTTGGTAGCTTCTCCGCTCTCCTCTGCGATTTGCCTCTACCTCGGCTAATTCTTTGACCCCTTTTTATTTTCGTATTTTCGTAACTTTTTTTGTTCTGTGACGATTTGTTCTGCCGTTGGCTGCTCTATTTTGTTCTGCGACGATTTGCCTCAATTTCGAACCTTCGCGAATCGAACCAAATTAGTTCGAACTTAAACGAATCAAATTCGAACCTGAGTCTTAAGTTCGAAATTGGGTTCTCATTTCGAACCAGTTTGATTCGAAGTTTCACGAACTCGAATTCGAACCTTGGCAGGTTCGATTTGGTTTGGTTCGTTTGCAGCCCTAACTGAGTCTAGACTGATGGTTAATGAATATTTGTATATGACTCTATGATTAACATTTTTTTGCAATTTTCAACGTTACAAACTTATCGATAATAGATTTTTTGTGTGTGTAGTACTTTATATCATTTAGAAAAAAAAATTCAGTTGTAACAGTAAGAAAGCTCCGTTATTGGTATTCCGATCATAATCAGATATTATGTTATGAACGACATGATTTTGTACTTGAGTCTGAAGAGAAGTCATTAAATAAAGCATTCTAATTCTCTTAATATATTTTCCTCGAGTCTCTTTTTTTCTTGACACTTAAGTCCATAGCCATTTCAATTAACATTAAAAAGAAATAACGAGATTTAAAAATAATTGTATATTGTTTCACAAAAATAGTAACCTTATAAAGTCATGTTATAAAGAGTTTTTGCTAGATGCTTTCTTTAAGGATGAACATCGAAAGCACGGCACTGGAATATTTTTCTAATTATTTCTGGGAAGGCATTGTTACTTATCCAATATTGAATGGGGGTTTTTCCGCTGAGCGCAGTTTATTCGCATTTGAAATTTAGCTTGAGCTCGAGCTCGAGCTTGACTTGATAAATTAAACAAATGACAGGCTAGAATTCAAACTCTCTAGAACTCAACTAAAACATAATTCGATTAGAGAACTAACATTTGGTCTAGTGGCTAAGTCACACGGTCTCTATGTGAGAGGTCGTGAGTTAGAAACTCAAATAGGAGAAATCATTTGTTATTATAACAAAGGTATTAAATAGTTGGATGGCTTGACCTCCAACTTTTACTAAAAAAAATATAATTCGATTAATATTTATTTTAGAGAGGGAGTCACTTGACAATGATTATTTAACAATTTTACAGTGATTTAAAAAACATAAATAAAATAAAATTGATAATTATGTTACTAAACATATAAATAAACAAATAATTTAAAAGTATGTTAATGTAATAAAAAATTGTTAATTTCGAATGAAATTTTAACTCTCTTGATATACAATGGAACATACACCAAATCTCATCAATTCATGTCAAGATGATATGTGTATAATATAAATCATGTCTATAACACTTAATTTTAAATTTAAGTTCTGTTTTGAAGATTATCTAGATTGTCAAAATAAAATTATCGAGTAATAATCCACTTTGCCATTTTCAATTTAAAATATTTAGCTATTTATAAGAAAATATATGCTTAAAATCAATATAATGTCGACAATAATTAACTCCATTTAGAAACAATATTAGTTATTTTTAATTCAGTTTAAAATAGTAAATAAATACGAAATAATTAATATTTTGAATTCTGATAAGACAATCCTTTGCCTTTACAAAATTTCCCTTGGTATTTGTAATTACCAATATTCTGATTTCTAGTTTTTAGTGGCCCGACATTTAATTTTAATTACCAATCCGTATTCAACAAATTTATTTTATTTTTAATTCTAAATTTAGTCCAAATTACATATCAGAATTTCAGGAGAGAACAAATTTTTTTTTCAAGAAGAGGTCCGAATCTATATATCTCTGTAAAGTTCAAAATTCGGAAGGAGAGGAGTAAAAATACCACTGTAAAAAGACTAAACAGTCAAATTAAACAGTTAAATATCACTGTAAAAGACTAAACAGTCAATATCAATATATAATTTATTTTTAAATTTATTACTGTTTTATTGAAGGATGAGGTCCCGCAGTAAAATTCACTTATTTATTTATTTTGCTGAGATGACAGTAAAAAATCAATTTCGGAGTTCGGTTATTAAACTGTCAGCCCACTGCTCACTGCACCCACTTTTGCACTTTTTCAGCTTTGTTTCTCTTTACAGGGATTGTCTCCCTGCTAGAAAGGACGCCGCTTCAGTCCTTTCCCTGAAATAACACAAGATTATTCAAAAAAGAAGAAAAATATCCCTGAAATAACACAAGATGATTCAAAAAGGAAGACGAAACACAAAAATGATGTTTTTGTGTTTCTTGGTTCCTGATGGTAAAAAGTTTCTCCTTCGATTTCTACTTTCCAAATTAATCATGATCTAATTGGATGAAAAGAAATTACAGTATTACGTTGAATTTTAAAACACGAGCAAAAATAAGAAAAATACCAATAAAATACCTTTTATCATTTGATATATTCGTACATAACATCTGATTTAACTTAAAAACATAATTTTATAGAAAAAAAATATACGACTCTGAAGAGTTTATGGTTAAATAATCATAACTTTCTTCGGGAAATTTCAAATGACTTCAAATTTTAGCATTTCAATATAGACTTGGAAAGCTTTTAATCCCATACTGTACTAGTGAAATGGTCAATGTTTTCTTTCCAAAACACGTCTTAAATTCGTCTCAATTTTTACCCACCACAAAATTCAAAGAGAAATTCAATTTTCAACAGCCTCCAACAAATACAATGGGTAATTACCACTTCTTTATTCACTATTTTTCCATAAAAGAATATTAACATTCAAGAAGCTGATAATACCTGCACTTAAATATTCGCAAAATTTTTGAATCATAACTATCAAAATTACTTGGGAGCTGAGAGATCGACCATATTTTTAGTGGGAATCATAGTACGTCATTTCTTTAATGTTATTGCGGGAATTTTGAAAGTACTGAAGCGCAGAGACTCTAATAATTATTCTAACATTTAATTGATCAAAAGACTAATTAATGCAATATTTTAAAATTACATCATTTTCTATATGAATATTTAAAAATGACATCATTTCTTGAAGATTTTTTTTTAAAGTTAGAAGGCTAAGTGCAATATTTAACCGAAACTTTAATGCACCAAGTTTGCGTTAATAGAAAAGTTTTTTCTGACTATTAAGTAAAATGAACACGCAAGTGTTTTTATTTTATTTAAAAAAGTGCATGGTGTTTCATATGGATTAATGGCGCTGGGCATGTTCTTATATCTGTTTATTAATTCTTTCGAATTTTATTAACGGTGAAAATACAAAATATTAGAGCCCAATTGCAGACGCGACTCCATCCAAAACTAATAGTTTTAAAACATATATCCAGAGTTACAGACACGACAAATACTGAAAACGAGGGGCATATTTCTAGGTAATATAAAATTATCGGTGGCAGCTAGGGCTATAAACGAGCTGTTCTTAGCTCAGCTCGTTAATTCTGGACCGAGCGAACTGGATCTAGGACTTCTGAGCTAAAATCTCAGCTCAAACTCGTGACAAGTAAGCTCGAGCTAACTCGTGAGCTGACGAGTTGGTTCACTGGGTCTGGCTAGACCTTGTTTTAAGAAGAAAATAAATTTTACAAACCATTTTGGACTGAGCTGAATCGAGCTGGACAATATAAAATGCACACAAATTCATACAAATTCACAAATTGATGCCTAGCCGAGCTAGCACGTGAGCTAGTGAGCAAGCTAGGCCCCAACTCAAACTCGTTAATTCTGGACCGAGCTAGTAGTGAGATGACTCGTTAATAGTTCGGTCCAGTAACGAGTGAGCTGTTAATGAGCGAGCCAGATACGAGTCGCGATCGAGCCACGAGCTACGAGTTTTTTTGCCACCCACAGTGGCAGCCACTGTCAAGAGGAAGGAGATCACTTGCCTCCCGGGGGGCAGAATTTTCCTGCCCCCAGTGCGGATGACACGTGGGTCCAGACGAGTTTAAACATTTAAATATTGATTTTAATTTTGTTGTGGACTCACATGTCAGTGACTCAGGAGCAGGAAAATCCTGCCCCCTGGGGGCAGAGACATTTCAAAATTTATATTTCTTTTTTATTTATTGGAAAAGTAATATTTCTAGGTTACGTTGAGCATTGAAAACTAGATTTTGCAACTGCTGGGGCTTGACATGCTCCGGGCTATCTCACCCAGGAATCTTGGGCTCTTAGCCTAATACCAGTAAATGGCTCTAGGCCCAATTTAGAAAATCTAACCCGATTGGACTTTTTCCTGGTATAGGCCGACTACGCTCTGATCGGAGATTCGGAACCACGTCTTGACAAGAATTCAATAGAATTCAGTAGAATAGTTTAATAGAATAGATTTGAATTGAATTTTGATGATAAAAATAAAAATTTGCATAAGAAATAATTTAATTGAAAAAATTAAAAATAGTCATAAACTTTTAACTCTATTTACAATGAATGACACTAATATAATTTTTAGGATTCATCCAATACTGACGAATTTCACATAATAATACCTATATAATACAAAAATCAAACGGTAATAGAGAGGAGAAATAGACTGAGTGCTTATCGGCAGTTTAGAGAAACCTATTGAAGTCGTTTTGTAGCTTTTCGATCGCCACTGAAACGAGAAGGGTGAAAGAGTAAACTAAAGAACGAACTTCATATTCTCAAATTGTCTCTCGCCAAATCTCACTGTTTTTCTGAGAAATTCACCTTGTGATTTGGTGGCAAAAGTTGCATCAAATTATTTACTCCACTTTGCCTCTTTCTGATCAGCGAATTTTTTAAATCGCATTTGAGGGAGAGAGATTTGATTCCAACCAGACTCTACATTTCTCTATTATGCTGCCTAGTCGATCTCAAGGCAATTTTGAATTTTGCACAAGTTTCACATTAGGTAGTTAGGTTAATAAAAAAGTTTAAAAGGAATTTTAGAATGTTCAACATTTTGAATTGTCAATAATTTCGAACTATGTTTCAATTCTTAAAAATTAGATCTTAAAAAAAAATTACATTCATTTGAAACATTTTGCATTGAAAATTATTGAAAAACCGTCCTTTGAACTCAATTTTCAACCCAATCGAACCTTTCTTATGGTTAAATGGGTTAGATATGGAAAATTAATTATTAATTAAAAATTGATCTGTATAAATAATTAAAAATAATTAATAAATAAGGGACGAAGTTATTTGGGTCAGGTCAACTGGCGACCCATTTGGGTCGTGTCCTGGTGGAATAATTTTGACCCGAGTCAACTCGAGTCAGATTGAATAGACGAAAATTAACACATTATCAATCCAACACGAACACGATCTATTGACCCCTCTAACCATAATAATGACATGAACATTGGAACAAAAGAAACAAATTATGAATCTTTTTTAACTTACCATTAAAAATTTAGCTTACCAGACAAAATTGCATGGAAACCCAAGATAAAAGTTCAATACAATCAGACTAATTTCCATTATAGTAAATTTTAAGAACTAATTATAATTATTTTGATCTAGTAATAGGTAAGGTAATGTCATCAGTATGGAAAGTCGTAAGTTTGAAATTCAATTGATTTTTTTTATATTTAAATTTGAGAGGTTTGAGTTTCATTTTTATCTAAAAAAGTTATAATAAGTATGTAAAAACAATGATAGACAATGTCTTTTCAATTATATTAATATCAATGTTGCCGAAATATTTCTCTTGAAACTGCTATATGTTACATCGAAAACTAAAATATATGTAATTTCTAGTAATTAATTAGTACTTACTCTAGTTTTTAAATTAATAATTAATTTCCTATTTGAGTACTTTGGTGTGTTTTTCCATGGGGATGAGAATTTGTCCGAATGGCTTTGGACAAAAATCCTCTCCAAAGCATATCTTTACCGTTTGATTTAATTTCAATTAAATCTTATCAAGATTTGCTATTTAGTACCTACGGAAGTTAAAATATTTCCGTTTGACAAATAAAGGAACTATTCCTTTCGTCCTTTCCCTATTAGACAAACAAAAAAATGGTTTTTCCTTCTTCCTACTTGATTCAGATCAAATAGCTCCAAAAACATAGATTGAAACCAAAAGTCCGAATGTATGGTCCAGAAGCATTGAGTGAATGCTTTACGGCTATGGTTAGATTTACCTCAGGACCCAGTGAACAAAGATGTGTGCACTAATTCATTTCGGCCCTATTCAATTGTCCTGGTAACCATATTCTTTTCTTCTTCATCCTGATTCTTCACCAAGTCCAAATTGCTAGCAGTAATTTTCAGATTAGTTGTGATATGGAGAGTATCTCAGGAGGGCACAAGGCGATGGAAGATGAATAGAAGAGTTATTCGTAGTGTATTTTTCTTTTTTGAGGCTATTTGATCCGAATCAAGTAGGAAGAGGAAAAATCATTTTCTTTTGGTCTAATAGAGAAAAGGAAGAAATGAGTACTTTCTTTATCTGTCTATCGGAGACATTTTAACTTCTGTAAGTATAAAATAGCAAATCTTGATAAGATATTGATGAAATTAAATCAAACGGCAAAGAAATGCTTTGGAGAGGTCTCTTTGTCCAAAGACATTCGGACAAATTCCCATCCCTTTTCCATGATTTCTGGGAACCTTGTTTTCCTGCGGTTATACTAAATCAGGCCATGTTCAATCGAGTGACTAAAACACATCCTAAGTTCTGTTCCAGAAAAAGCAATTTGAGACACTAACCATTTTTTGTGATAAGTGAAAATTTTGTTGCTCTCTAATGCCGTACGTTCATCACTCTTATCTCAACTTTTGAGTTTTGAGCACTCCGCAAGTATTTAGTAACATCTTTTCTTAGTCAACGGGTCAAGAATTTATTTCCTGTGTCTCGGTCTATATAATGATGCACTAAAGGGTAAAGAGGAGTCATATCGACAAATCAGGCAATCTGGAAATTAAAGGCCCCGATGAAGGTAAATGTTTTCTTATTGCTAATGGTGGCAAATAAGATCTTAATGTAAGTGGTGCTAGTATTCAAGAGATGCACTGTCCATACACGTTGTCAGCTATGCAGTTTTATGTCTATTGAAACAAGGAGCCATATCATGTGAGAATTTACTTGTGCGAATAGGTTATGAACAGGGATCTACGCATACTACAAAATTACCATTACGGGAGGAAGTAATATCCATTGGGTTTGATCTACGGAAAACTAGGGAATGTCGACGTGAAGGGAAATGACATTCTGGGAAGTGATTTGGACGATAGGCGTCTGGGTCTTTGGAAGAAAAAAGAAGAAGATATTCTCAGATATAAGATGACTGGCGGACTAATTGATTAATGATACGACATTATAAATTTTTCTTATGGACGCGCTTCGCATAGGCACTTATACAGTGCGGGTCACAGTGTTTTCTCCTTGTGGCTATTTGTGAGAGCTAGAATAGGATGAACCATAGACTATGAAGTGTCTTGTACAGGAACAAGTGTGGTTTTTATTTACTTTCTTTCAAGTTTTGTAAATAATATTTTATTTTTGTTAATATAATTGTTAGCGACAGTCTTTGCCGTTGACTAAAAAAAAAAAAAAAAAAACTTGTTTTTTTTTTCTCCTCATAAATGCAGAGTGGTCTTCGTAGACAGTTTGACAAGGAATGAGCAATATTGCGTTTATATAGATTATAGATAACCGAAAATGGAAATAGAAAAGACGTGCAGAATTGTTGAGAATCCCACTCCTATATATGTTAATATTTGCGAAACAATATAAAATTTATAAATTATTCATCCTCGCGTCTGTAGTCCAACGGTTAGGATAATTGCCTTCCAAGCAATAGACCCGGGTTCGACTCCCGGCAGACGCATTTTTCATATTTTAGTTTTGTTATTAATTATCCCGTTCCATCAGCTTCCTGGAGGTTTTTTTTTCTTATTAGATATTGCCTAGGAAATTAAAGCACCATGATTTGCAGCCTCGAGTCATGACCGGGTCTGCACTTAAGGCCATGGTGCTAAAAGAAAAAAACATTCAAACCTTGACATTTTTTTTTGGAAGAAAAATATGGGTTTAGTCCGTATTTCATTCAAGATTATGTAATGTAACAGTAAATTAAATTAACAATGAGCTCAAAACAGTTGAGTGTAAAGGCAAATGAAAACAAAGGAAATATGAAAGAACCTAACTAAAAAAAGAAACATAGAAGAAGGAAAGTAAAATAAACTTTTTAGATGAATTTAGCAAAATAATCAGATTTAATTCAGATTCTAATCAGGTTCTCTTGTGTAGAACTGGACTGCAAGTATGGAATTCAAATAGATATTTTCTGAAGTAACTTTATTTTTTGAGTTCCCCAACAGATGCATTATGTGCAGTCAACAGGTTCTCAATCACTCACGGACAAGTTAGAAGAGGAGACATTAGCACGATACAACAGCTCATGGACAACAACATTAGAAATAATTAAATAAACCGATGGAAGTCACATTGATTGCACACTTCATTATTTGGAGAAGAGAGAACGATCGACGATGAATATTAAGAGATAACACATTAATACACAGCATGAACTGAGAGAGAAATTTTTGTTCAATGGTCGCTGCTACAATAGTTTAGAATTCATTTCACCGTCTTTATTTTTAAATATTAATTCCTTTTATTTTCATTCTTTTTAAGGCAACTCTTAGGGATTCAATTTTGAGAATCCATTTATATTTTTGCAACTCCAGGTTTTAGTTCAAAACTTGAAACTCTTTCTTATATGATCATCAATATATATATAAATAGGGATTAGATCCTGACTTGTCATTAAAAACTTTATTCTTGAGTTCGTTCAAAATCAGACCAGCTGAAGAGTTCGAACTTAATAAGAATTTACAGAGCAGAATAATTTAAAACGAACAGCTTTAAATTCGTGCCAAATTATCCTGATACAGACCTAAAATTTGAATTATGCCGTAGTATAACGTACTTGAACTCGATGGAATCCCAGGAATGCACAATTAATGCAAATACAATAATGCATATGTTGTATAGATCCGAGAAATTTCCAAATAGTTTCGGGGTTGTAGTTCACGTGAATAACAGTATAACACTCTGTTTGGACCTTTACATAAAATTAGTGAGATGTTATACAATTCTTGGCCTCTTTTTAACCAGTTGCCGTCCCCATATCGCTGATGTAAACATTCTCTTGGAGTTCGGATTTTTGTTATTTTTATTTTTATTTTGGATTATGCGAAGGGTATTTCTCGGTCTCTGACGGATAATATATGCGTATTCTTACTCTTTTCTTATTTTGGTCATACAAGAGATCCATGTAATCGGTGTATGAGCTTTCGGAGGAGGAGAGAACTTTTCGGTGAAATCAATTTAAATATACGCAAGATAGTATGTAGAAAGTACAGATATTATGAATGAGTGATGGTGTGGTAATGTGCATATTATAGAGATTGATCTGTGTTATAATTCTATATTTTTATTGTTAAAATTCAAATAATAAATACAAATCATCAAATATGATCTCAATATATACAAATGTATTTGTAGATCATATTATATATGATGAGGGATCCAATTACACTATTTTATGGTGACACATCTTGACACCATATGTTTAGAAGTTATTTTTGCGATTTCAAAATATAAACAGTCGATCTGAATTGTTCAATATGATCTCCATATTAAAATGTGCTTGGAGACACAAATTTTATATTTTTTGGATTGTTTTTAGTATTTATTAAAATGTGTACAAAATTGTTATTTTTAGACAATTCTGCATTATGAAAAACAACAATTTTCAAAAATTCTAAAAAAAATAGTAAAATTAAAAAAAAAATGTAAAATTTAGTCTCCAAACACATTTTAACACAAAGATCATGTTGAACGGTTCGGATCGAATGTTTGAATTTTGAAATTGCAACAATAAATTATAAACATATGATGTCAAGATGTATCACTATAAAATTATAAAATTGGAACCCTCCCAATTTTATATAGACTCGTATAGATGTTGGCTAATATCAAATCAATTATTCCTGAGGTCCCGTGCAACTAAGTTGTTTTTTTTTTATTTTCAAAGTCCAAAAAGTCGATCCAAATGGTTAGATGTGATATCTATATTAAAATCTACTTGGAGACCAAATTTTACGATTTTTGAAATTTTTTACTATTTATTAAGCTACTTTGAAAATCGCTGATCCAATGGTGGCCTAACCAAACAGTAAAACCAGTCTGGTCCATTGGATCAGGAATTTTCAAAGTGGATTAATAAATAGTAAAACAATTAAAAAAATGAAAGCAGATTTTAATATAGAGATCAAATTTAACGGTTTTAATCGACTTTTTAAATTTTAAAAATTGAAAAACGATTTAGTTGCACGGAACTCCAGAAATAATCGATCTGATATTAACAAACCCCCGCTCTCTCTCGACACACACACATATCCCAAATACATTTTCAGAGATCATATTTAAGTTTCGAATTGTCAATTTAAACTTTAAAAAAATGATATGGATCTATATCATTTGTCAATCTGTAATATACATCTTACGGTATTACCATATCCTCTCCTCATCCTGACCCTGCCCACCAGATGTGTGCGTATCCTGTGAGATATCTCAATTTTTGGGTGACCGACGTGTCAGGTGCCTATTCGGGGAACGTAGGGGGCAGTATTATTTTGTGCTCTGAGATTCGTGCAGAACGTATTTGAACGATTGAGCTATTCCAAAAATTCACGTCAAGTTTGAGATATCTCAGCCGATGCGAATTCCCACCAGATTCCATCTCCAGTTGCCGCTTTCCGCTGTCAGCTGACCGCTGACCGCTATCATTCCCAATTTGGCTTTGTTTAGAATTATTACGCTTCACTCACGTCTTGTGCTGTCCGTTTAATCCCCACATCCTCCCCTTGGTACGAATCGTCCATGGAAACCACCACCAACACCATTGAAGAGCTTCTAGAAGTGATCGAGCAAGAAGTTTCAATTGACTTCAAGCTGAATGCCAAGTGCCGTTCTGACCTCCACCTGCGCTCTCTGCACCCCTCTCTCCCCATTTTCTTCAAAATCCAAACCTCCTCTCCTGACAAATTCCATGTCAACCCCCCGAGCGGATCCCTCCCGCCTCTCTCTGCCATAACACTCCAAGTCATTCTTCGGCCGCAATTGCTGCCTCCATCAACCTTCCCCCGATCATCCACTGATCGGTTTCTCATTCGCTCCGCACTCTCCCCAGCCGATCTCGATCGTCCGACTGTCATCTCGTCATTTCCTTCAATACGGCTCCGTGTTTCTTATGTTGGTCCCTACCTATTACGGCTAGCCACGTCATCTGGTGATTCTGACTCAGCACGCCTTATCCTTCACCGCCAGCCGTACCTTCTGCCACTTCTCGATCCATCTAATGAAAACAATAATCCCCCACTAGAGCAATCATGGCTACCCATTCATGCATCAGCGGCAGCTGGAGATTACAACAAATTGGTCCAGTTGATTGAAATGGATGAAATGGGTAAGGGATTACAAGCCCGGGACAGGTATGGTCGTACAGCACTGCATGTGGCGGTATCAAGAGGGCACGTTAGGTGTGTGAAGGCGCTGGTGGAAAGAGGTGCTGAGAACGATGTGAGAAGTCATGATGGACGTACTGCATTGCACCTTGCAGCTGCGAATGGGGATGCCGAGATGGTGGCTTTGCTAGTTGAGGCGGGGGCTGATCCAACGGTGGTCACTGACCGGGGGATGATGCCAGTGGACGCGGCACGGGATAAGGGATACGTAAGTTAATTTGTATTTTCTTATGAATTTATGTGTGATTAATTTGTGGTCATTCTATTGGAATTTGTGTTGTTAAGTTGCTGTCAATTATATACCTCGGTAAAATACATTCACTTGCGAATTAATAATATCAAATAGAAATCGTCATGTCCTGACAGCGACAAAATTATGAGAATTTTTCCACTGGGGAGTGGGGACCATCAAAAGAATATTAATGGTTCCGACAAACTGATATACTGTCCAACAGCATGGTGCTATTGCTTTGCTAACATGCTGATATTGGATCAATAAATTTGTGTTTGCAAAAGGGCTTAGAAGCAAAATAAAATATATATGTAATAATAAATTAAGAGTCTTGGCATCAATGTACAATGCCATGCATTAATTGGTACCTAAACACACTACTCCTTTCTCGCCTCCCTAATTCAGAATAATTAAAAAGAGTTAAGAAAAAGCATTGAGGTTAACTATCAAGAAAATTGTAACCGTTTTAACTGATTTTAATCATCGTTTATATTGTACTTGCACTATCCTAGACTGAAAAAAAAATTTGGGTCATCTTGTTATAATTCAATCAGCAATCAGAATATTTTTTTTTTATGCAGCAAGATGTTGTGGATATTTTGGAACGGTGGGAACTCGTAATGGCAGCCACCAGGCAAGGTGACCTCCGTCGTCTAGAATCCCTTCTAAGAAAACGTGCTGCGATCCAAGGCCGTGACCAATACGGCACAACAGCTCTACATTTAGCGTCCATCAAGGGGCAATGTGATATCATGGCAGTTTTGATCAAGCACGGCATTCACATAAATTGCAAGGACTTAGAGGGACATACGCCGCTCCACCTAGCCGTCGAGGGTGGATGCCTAGAGGCTGTGGAGCTGCTTGTTGGCCTGGGAGCAGATGTCAATGCACAGACAAAACGAGGTGCGACACCACTTCAAATGGCGGTTTACATTAACTATGATCAGATTGCGAGATTTTTACGTAGTAGGGGTGCAGTGGCAAGCTCTTCGTTGGGTCTGGTTGAATCTTCTCTTCCACCTCAGCTCCTAGTGTGATTTTTTGTGCAACTGATTTTCAATTTTGAAAATGTCTCAATTTTATAGTTTTCCGTAGATCCATTTGGTTTTTTCTTTTTTGGATTTGTCATGAGCAGCTTCATCTTTATTGAGTCACTAAGCCATAAAGGCCTATATTTTGTTAGTCTGCAACTTTGTTATAGAATACATGACTGAAGTATTCTATATTGGGCCCATTTGTTGAAAATTAGGCAACGGGTTCTTTGTTATTTAGGCCCACGAAATTTCACAAGTATCCTCGCCCACTAAAAAAATGACACCTTTACAACTTTTAATCATCAGGAAAACAAATGAAGATTAATAACTAATAAGGCACCGTATAGGAAAATAACTATGAATACTGGGCCGATGTTTCTAGCAGATTTTTTTGGGGGATTTATAAGATGAGCCCAGCACGAATATTGATGGACATAGAACGGTCCAAAACTTCAAATATGTCGTAATGGCATCTCCACATTGCGGTAGCAAGCATGCTGAAATAGGTCCGGATCCTCTAAAGTAACCCTATTTATGAGTTTAGATCTGAACTGTCTGATTTGAATCCAAGCTAATCCAGTTTGTGGTGGAGCTCATGAGATCCCGTTAACCTGACGGTCCAACTCAAATCTAACGATCTGGATCTAAACTCAAAGATTGAGTTACTTTAGGAGATCTGAACTCTACTGAAAGACGGAAGAAAGTTCAAAGTTGAACACTCGTCTCGATTCGTACTTTGTTTTTGATGAGTCATGACAATCATCTGATTATTTGGCTTAAACGACACTATCTCGATCTATCCAAGAAGAGCAGCTTGGGTCTGATGGTCATCGGACCCAAAGTGGTTTCAATAGGTTCTCTTACTGTTGAATCTGCTTTAGGATTCGTGTTTGCTTTAAAATCTGTGTGCATGAATTCTAAAGCAGATCTGACAGTGAGCAAACCTGTTAGAATCTTCAGGTCCGATGTCCATCGGACCCAAGCTGTCTCCCTATCCAAGACGATTACCAATTTTCCTTCGTGTTTATAAAGTTGCCTGTTTTATTTGCAAACGGAATCAATGTTATTATATTTTTTTTAATATAGACGACAATTCTTCCAATAAATTAAGGTATGGATAATACATGACTATATATTGATTTTTTTTTTTCATTTATAACTTTAACAATTCACAAATAAAATATTTTCTTAACCTCGATCATTTTTTTTATTTCTTAGCATAATATATTTAAATTTTATATTTAAATGGCTGTACAATATAAGATGTTAGACAATAGAATCTTTATATGAAAATATACTTGTAGATCAAATTTTATATTTTGTATTTTTTTACAATTTTTTTCTACCTATCTAAAAAAAATTCTTAAAAAAATAATGTAAATTTGATCTGCAATTAAATTTTAATATGAAAATCATGTTGAACGGTTCAAATCAAATGTTCAGGCTTACAATTAAATATATTGATTCATAGTACAGACCAATATGCGCTATGTATAGTGCCTAATCTCACCCAGTTATAATATAATTATAGCAAAAATCATCAAGATTAAGGACAAACGAACCTTGGTGTGGAAGGTTTTTAATTGGATTTTTTTTATTGGGAAAGGTCAATTGTTATAATTTGTGGAAGTAGGAGAAAATGTCAAAATAACATGAAGGAAATAGTTGACCCAACTTAAAATTTTGGAGATAGCACTACCTTCCGACGTTTGGATACTAATTATAGTATGATAATAATGAGGACGGTTAAAATGTATTCAAATTTCTATGCTCTCATTAGCTTTTAATTATTTATCTTCTTTATCTTTATTTTTAAAGTCCGAATAGTCAATCCGAACTATTCAACATGATCTTTCATAATAAAATATGCTTGGAGACCAAATTTTATATTTTTTGTAATTTGTTTATCATTTTTTAAGATAGATACAAAATTATTGTTTTAAGGAGATTCTGGACCATCCGATAAAGTGATTTTGTATCTATCTTAAAAAATAGTAAAAAAATTACAAAAAATATAAAATTTGGTCTCCAAGCATATTTTATTATGAAGGTAATGTTAATCAGTTCGGATCGACTGTTCGGAGTTTGAAAATAAAGATAAAGAATTGAAAGTAAATGGGAGCATAATTTTTTTTTCTTTTTTACTTTGAGCATTTGTCACAAGTTTATACCAAACCCATAGGTTAGAGATTGTCAAGCATTTCTTAGCCTTTTGCTGTTTACAAATGACGAAATCTAAAATCTTATTTTTTTCATTTGGAACCGTTCGATAAACAAATGGACACTTCACCGTACCGTACAGTGCAATTTATTCAGCGGCTGTGAACCTCCGTAAATGCTCATCTTATTCTCAATTCCAACCGAATTGTGGAGAGTAGGGGTGTTCCACCAGTTGGTTCGGTTCAAATCGAACTAAAATAACTAAACCAAATTTATTTTTTGATTTTTAAAAATCCAACCGAACCGACCGAACTAAAATAGCAAACCGAATTAAAACTGAACCGATTAAATCGATTTAAACTTCAGTTTGTTCGGTTGAAACCGAATAGAGAAATAAATAAATAGTTTTGTTGAACCAAAAATAAATGGTCTCCAACTATTAATAAATAGTTTGTTCGGTTGAACCGAATAGAAGAATTCAATCTAAAAAAAATCAAAACACGTAGATTCAAAACAAAAAATAAACAAAAATAATACACCAAGTTTCAAATTATTAGTAAAATCGGTTGGTTCGGTTTATTCGGTTTTGAGAATTCAAAACTGAACCGAACCATTTAAACCAAACTATTTCATAAACCGAACCGAACTATTTAAACTGAAATTTTCCGGTTCGATTTAAAACCAAATAAACCGAACTATTTGAACACCCCTAGTGGAGAGCACCGAGACTGACATTTGTTGGGGTGTAAAGCTGAAAGGGTTAAAATGGAACCCATTTCTATTAAAAATAAAATAAAAATTGAACCCATTTGTACTAGAATATTGGTACGCAAGGGTCCAATCGCCTGTTTTAAATTTAAAATAGTGATGCAGACCTTCTAGACTTAGTTTCCAATCGACTTTGTATTATTGGGCCCAAATAGATGGGAGATCTCTCAATCAATTTCTGTATGCAGTTTGCCTTCCAAACCGCATAATAACTAATAATAACAAGATATGATATGATATGATTATTACCAAAATATGGTACATATAATAACATGTATTTATAATAAATTATTAACTGTTGATAGAAGAAGTTTACCAATTCTGGCACTTTGTGAAACTTCCTCACAAACTTCAAATCCTAAAATCTTGTAATTTGGAGCTGTCTCAGTCAACATATTTTTCAACATTTTGTTTTTGGGCTTTATTAAATCCTCTCCATTTCTGACGAGATTAATGTGGTCTTTCGCCAGGAGATTTATCTCTTGATATTTCTTCTCGTCAAGTGTTCGATTCAGTTTTGTACAGACACGATCTTCAGGTATTTCGTCAATCCTTGTTGAGAAATGATCCACACGTGAGCTATTGCTAAGATCCCAATTATGACATCTTGAAATCCAACTGCTTCCATTCTGATAATTACCACCAATTGGATAACACTCAAAGAACCATGTCTACATAAAAATAAAAATAAATAAAGTACCAAAATAAAGCATCAAAAAATAACCACAAAATATTCTTTGTACACACAGGCACCACACAAGATAGATGGAGATAACAAGCTCTACAAAATATATCAACTCCCAACACTAACATACATGCGACTTAACCATAGAGATGATAAGACAAAACATTGTGTTGGAGATTCTAACTTCATGTTCTCTCTCTTTTGCTTGTAAATTGCATAATTTGTGAAATTCCAAAAAACGTCCAACGAAAGTTCAAGCAGAAATAAGCAAACAAGAGCCATTTTACCCTTGTATTAGTATTTTTACCAAGTTCTCTAGAACCAATTTGAACATATAAATTACAGTCACAATTCAATACCAAAATTCTTCCGTCTCTGATAAGCACATTGAAAAATGGTAAACTTTGAAAATGAAAATAATAATTTGGAGCAAAATCACAGAAACAGATGTTTATTTTTCAATTAAGGTAAAGAAAAAGAACAATACCAAAAAAAAAATACACAACCCACTAAGTAGCTCCTTGATTTACCATTCATGTAGCGAGATTCACTTATGTTCTGACACCATGCAGCACTTTTAGGTATATGATGTATCATCAAGCCATGCATAGTCTCGCCCCAATTGTACTTAAGGGAATTGATATCATCAAGGTGAAAAAACAGATTTCCTGGAACACTACCGGTAGATTGTGGAAAAAAAATAATTGTAAATACATACATTATTACTAGTCCAATTATATCATCTAGAAGAACATGTGTTTTAGCCCCTAATAATTCCATTTTTTTATCCTCTAAATTATTCCTAGATATTTCCTAAAGTTGGAACAAAATATTTTTCTCTAAATTTAAATTTTGGGATATCTTCTTTTAATTTTACAGAAAGACCTTTGTTAAATAATCCCATAACTAAACATATGTCATCTACAGTGCTTGAAATTGATATATTTTTATGAGAAAATGATATATTTTCTCAATCCTATCTCAAAAAGAAGTTATGTAGTATAGGGCGGCACAACTCAGTGTTCTTGTCTGAAATGAAAAATGTATTGTTTGTAAGATATTAGAATGCTCCAACTTGAGATTTGGGAAGACTGTGTAATGTAAAAACTCTATTTCTAATTTTACGAAACAACATGTGTCAATAGAATATTTTGTACGACCTATTGTCTTAGAATTCTCACCACCATAGCTCATTCCAGCAGATGAAGTACGTAAAGAAGAAAATATATGGAGAGAAGAGAGAGTGAGAGAAATGAAAGTTAGTTTGTAAGAGAAGAGATGAGAATGTAAGATTCAATTTGGTCAGTTTGTTATCTCTCAACCGATATGGAAATTTAAATTCATGTGTTTATGTGAACCACCTAGATGTGTATACTCCGACCTCCAATGATTTAGGATTTAGTGTTTAGGGTTTAGATTTTCGAGTTTCGAATTTTTAGTTTAGGATTTTTATTTTCGATTTCTGGTTTTCGGTTTTTGGTTTTCGATTTTTGGTTTAGCATTTTGGGTTTTGGGTTTTTGATTTTCGGTTTAGCATTTTGGGTTTCGGGTTTTCAATTTTTGGTTTTGAGTTTCGATTTCATCAAACAAATAATCAAATAAATAATACATTTGTCTTAAATAGTTGGACTTAAACAAGATAATATTGCAAAAAGAAGTCATAAAATTTACTAGTTACGACAATAAAAGTACAAAATCTTTGTATTTTGCCTCCTAAAAAACTTGTTAATATCACAGTTGCCGGGCTTAAAAAGTTGAGTCGATTTTTTTAAAAGTCAAGCTAAGTCGAATCATAATAAAAATTCCAAAACTGGTGCATATTTCTAGCCAAATTCCTTTCCTCCTTTCCTAACTCTCATTTTCCATCACCTCTCTCTCTTTTGAAAAACTTGGCAGCAGCTGCCAAGGCTCTCTCTCTCTCTCTCTCTCTCTAATGGAGATCATGACAAAGGTCTCACTTGGAGCAACGATCGCAGTGGCACTGATTTTCGCTCTTCTCATTTTCTTCATCTTGGCACAGTGACACCACGGTGACTTGAAGTAATTATCACAGTTGCACCACGATTTAGAATCCCCGAACCCAAAATCTTAACAAATTTTAAAACAATCCACATTGAATTACTTCTACACGCAGGGAGTTTTACAAGCTCTTATTTACTTCTCTCTAACAAGGCCCAAGCTCGAAGCTGCAGCTGCTCCACCAGTCAAACTAACTTCTTCTTTTCCTATTTCTATGTGTTCGTAATCGGACAGTGAGAGGTCTGTGTATGTTTCGAACCAGGTTTATGATGGAGTTCAGGTTGAAGATGAGATTAGTACTCCGTTTGAGACCCCGGTTACCTCTCCTTTGCAATTTGCCAAGGAGGGAGAATGGTCGCTACCACTTGGGTATACGAAGAAGCAATTGGTTCAACCGTGTCATCATGGGTCGATTTGTGTGACTGACACAAACCGGACTTCATCGTCTAAAACACACTATTTGTCACCTACCACGGGTACCTCTTCTTTGCAATTTGACAAGGGAGAATGGTTGCCGCCGCTTCATTATATGAATAGATTGCCACGATCTCAACAGTGTAACTGTGGTCTCATGCGTCTGATTGGGTGACCGACACGCCAAGGGAAACCCTGATAAATGAATGCTGCTAACTTTCCATATTTTGTAGTTAATTTAATCCTCAGCCCACTGTTATGTGGCTTAAAACTAGTTTTTTTAGTTTAATTTTGGTATCTAGCTAATTCTAAGCTGTGGGTATTCTATTGGTTACTTGAATGTTAAGACCATTTGTCTTTTGAGACACAGTGGTTCCAGGGTTTTCCCCTCTTGGCTAACCTGGTGATGTAATTAAACTATTTCAGTAATGAAAATGGCTTTTAGCCTCTTTTTGTTTAAAAAAAATTATATTTCTCATCTTGCTAATTGATTTGGGAAAAAGTTTCTACTTTTTAGTGCCTTGTTAGAAAGAAGGAAGTAGAAGTTTGTAAAACCGGTTGCGTGTAGAAAGAATTCGATGTAGTTGGTTTTAAAATTTGTTGCGATTTTGGGTTCGAAGATTCTAAGTCGTGGTGCGACTGTGATTGTTGCTTCAAGTCATCGTGGTGCCACTATGCCAAGATGAAACAAATGAGAAGAGCAAAGATCAGTACCACTACGAAGATGAAGAAAATAGTGTGCCAAACTCTAGGAATTCATATCCCTATATTTATTTTCGCCAAATACATATTGATCACAATTGCAACTCTCAACTTTCAAGTTTTGTTTACTCCTTTCGAAATATTGTGATTTGATCGTTCAAAACTCTAATACAATACTCCCCGTGGATCGACCTCGATTATACTACTCGATAGGATTATGCACCTACAATTCGACCTGATAGTATACCGAGTTTATAAATATTAAAAGTAACAATCATTTTTTGTAATACTAATGAAAAGTAGCATATCAGATTGCATATATATCTGGAGATAGCTGCTCAAGTGTACTAATCAAGAATATAAAATAACTTAACAAACAGTAGTGTGAGAAAAAAATTAAATACAAACTAGATGAATGCCTCGCGTTGCTTCGGCAATATTTATTGTAATAGATTTTATGAGATATTGATAATACAAAATATAAAAATTACAGTACCAATGAATAATAAAAACAAAACATAATACCGTGAAGGCAATTTAATTGTTTCAAATGTACATTATTTGCATCTAATAAAAGCATCATCAACATTCAGCATATCTATATCATATATATTAATCTTGCATGAGTTTGGTACTGCAGATGAAACGTATTCAATACATTCGCATGTTTGGTACCACAAATGAAACATATTCGTTACAGTATTTCTATGACATTGGGACCTATAACAAAATAACATTTACAATCGACAAAACATGTGAAACTTTTGTACGGGGATGATTCAGTCGCTCTTTTCCTCTTCTCTTGTTCTGCAAACAAAAGTCATATTGTCCATTTATATTGAGAATTCCTGGCTTCATTGTTTTGATCAACTATTAAGTTGAAATCACTAATGGTACTGAAACCATAACAAAGAAAATAATTCACTTATGTTCTGACACAATGCAGCACTTTTAGGTATCTGATGTATCATCAAGCCATATATAGTCTCGCTCTAATTGTACTTGAGGGAATTGATATCATCAATGTGAAAAAATCGATTTCCTGGAACACTACCGGTAGATTGTGGAAAAAGAATTATTGTAAATAAATA
Source organism: Carex arenaria (assembly GCA_964058825.1). Lineage (NCBI taxonomy): Eukaryota > Viridiplantae > Streptophyta > Magnoliopsida > Poales > Cyperaceae > Carex > Carex arenaria. Next base: position 515,423 of record CAXKVW010000072.1, read on the forward strand.
CATTATTAATAGTCCAATTATATCATCTAGAAGAACAGGTGTTTTATCCCTTAATAATTTAATTTTTTTTATCCTCTATATTATTCCTAGATATTTTCCCAAGTTGGAACAAAATATTTTTCTCTAAAATTAAATTTTGGGATATCTTCTTTTAATTTTACAGAAAGACCTTCGTTACAAAATCCCATTACTAAACATATGTCATCTACAGTGCATGAAATTAATATATTCTTATGAGAAAATGATATATTTTCTCGATCCTATCTCAAAAAGATGTTATGTAGTATAGGGCGACACAACTCAGTGTTCTTGTCTGAAATGAAAAATATATTTTCTGTAAGAGGTTAGAATGCTCCAACTTGAGATTTGGGAAGGCTGTGTAATGTAAAAACTCTATTGCTAATTTTACGAAACAATGTGTGTCAATAGGATATTTTTTACGACCTATTGTCTTAGAATTCTCACCACCATGGCTCATTCCAGCAGATGAAGTATGTAAAGAAGAAAATATATGGAGAGAAGAGAGAGTGAGAGAAATGAAAGTTAGTTTGTAAGAGAAGAGATGAGAATGTAGGATTCAATTTGGTCAGTTTGTTATCTCTCAACCGATACGGGAATTTAAATTCATGTGTTTATGTGAACCAGCTAGATGTGTATACTCCAATCTCCAATGATTTAGGATTTAGTATTTAGGATTTAGATTTTCGAGTTTCGAGTTTTTAGTTTAGGATTTTTATTTTCGATTTCTGGTTTTCGGTTTTTGGTTTTCGATTTTTGGTTTAGCATTTTGGGTTTTTGATTTTTGGTTTAGCATTTTGGCTTTCGGGTTTTCAATTTTTGGTTTTGAGTTTCGATTTCATCAACCACATAATCAAATAAATAATACATTTGTCTTAAAAAGTTGAACTTAAACAAGATGATATTGCAAAAAGAAGTTATAGGATTTACTAGTTACAAAAATAAAAGTATAGAATCTTTATATTTTGCCTTCTAAAAAATTTGTTAATATCACAGTTGCCGGGCTTGATAAGTTGAGTCAATTTTTTTTAAAGTCAAGCTAAGTCGAATCATAATAAAAATCCCAAAACTAGTGCATCTTTCCAGCCAAATTCCTTTCCTCCTTCCCAAATTCTCATTTTCCATCACATCTCTCTCTTTTGAAAATCTTGACAGCGGCTGCCAAGGTCATCATCATCTCTCTCTCTCTCTCTCTCTCTAATGAAGATCATGACAAAGGTCGCACTTGGAGCAACCATCGCAGTGGCACTGATTTTTGCTCTTCTCATTTTCTTCATCTTGGCATAGTGACTTGAAGCAATTATCACAGTTGCATCACGACTTAGAATCCCTGAACCCAAAATCGTAACAAATTTTAAAACAAACCACATCGTATTCCTTCTACACGGTTTTACAAGCTCTTACTTACTTCTCTCTAACAAGACCCAAGCACGAAGCTGCCGCTGTTCCACCAGTCAAACTAACTTATTCTTTTCCTATTTCTATGTGTTCGTAATCGGACAGTGAGAGGTCCGTGTGTGTTTCGAACCAGGTTTATGATAGAGTTCAGGTTGAAGATGAGTTTAGTACTTCGTTTGAGACCCCGGTTACCTCTCCTTGCAATTTGTCAAGGAGGGAGAATGGTCGTTGTCACTTGGGTATACGAAGAAGCAATTGGTTCAACCGTGTCATCATGGGTCGGTTTGTGTGACTGACACAAACCGGGCTTCATCGTCTAAAACACACTATTTGTCATCTACCACGGATACCTCTTCTTTGTAATTTGACAAGAGAGAATGGTTGCCGCCGCTTCATTATATGAATAGATTGCCACGATCTCAACAGTATAACTGTGGTCTCATGCGTCTGATTGGGTGACCGACATGCCAAGGAAAACCCTGGTAAATGAATGTTGCTAACTTTTCATATTTTGTAGTTAGTTTAATCCTCAGCCCACTATTATGTGGCTTAAAACTAGTTTTTTTAGTTTAATTTTGGTATCTAACTAATTCTAAGCTATGGGTATTCTATTGGTTACTTGAATGTTTAGACCATCTGTCTTTTGAGACACAGTGGTTCCAGGGTTTTCCCTTACTGGCTAACCTGGTGATGTAATTAAACTATTTCAGTAATGAAAATGACTTTTAGCCTCTTTTTGTTTAAAAAAAAACTCTGTTTCTCATATTGGTAATTGATTTGGAGAAAAGTTTCTACTTTTTAGTGTCTTGTTAGAGAGAAGGAAGTAGAAGTTTGTAAAACTGTTTGCGTGTAAAAAGAATTCGATGTGGTTGGTTTTAAAATTTGCTGGGATTTTGGGTTCGGAGATTCTAAGCCGTGGTAAGACTGTGATTGTTGCTTCAAGTTATCGTGGTGCCACTATGCCAAGATGAAGAAAATGAGAAGAGCAAAAATCAGTACCACTATGAAGATGAAGAAAATAGGGTGCAAAACCCTAGGAATTCACATCCCTATATTTTTTTTCGCCAAATACATATTGATCACAATTGCAACTTTCAACTTTCAAGTTTTGTTTACTCCTTTCGAAATATTGTGATTTGATCGCTCAAAACTCTAAACCAAAACTCCCAGTGGATCGACCTCGATTATACTACTCGATAGGATTGTGCGCTTACAATCCGACCCGATAGTATACCGAGTTTATAAATATTAGAAGTAACCATCATTTTTTGTAATACTAATGAAAAGTAGCATATCAGATTACATATATATCTGGAGATAGCTGCTCAAGTGTACTAATCAAGAATATAAAATAACTTAACAAACAGCAGTATGAGATAAAAAATAAATACAAACTAGATGAATGGCTCGCGTTGCTTCGGCAATATTGATTGTAATATATTTTATGAGATATTGATAATACAAAATATAAAAATTACAGTACCAATGAATAATAAAAACAAAATATAATACCGTGAAGGCAATTTAATTGTTTCAAATGTACATTATTTGCATCTAATGAAAGCATCATCAACATTCGGCATATCTATATCTCGTATATATTAATCTTGCATGAGTTTAGTTCTGCAGATGAAACGTATTCAATACATTCGCATGTTTGGTACCGCAGATGAAACATATTCGTTACAGTATTTCTACGACATTGGGACCTATAACAAAATAACATTTACAATCACAAAACATGTGAAACTCTTTTACGGGGATGATTCAGTCGCTCTTTTCCTCTTCTCTTGCTCTGCAAACAAAAGTCATATTGTCTATTTATATTGAGAATTTCTGGCTTCATTGTTTTGATCAACTAATAAGTTGGAATCACTAATAGTACTGAAACCATAACAAAAAAAAACGTGCATGTTACCCACAAAATAGAACACTATTCTCACTGACTAATCATCCACTATCGTATAAGCCAGATTTTCCAACAATCCAATAATCAGATTCTTCTCACTTGCGTGCAACTTAATTGTGTCAATCCTCAACTTTTTGGTTCTCACTTCTAATTCTCGTGCCATCAACACCCCAATATATTCAACAACTTAGTCGACTGTAGAAAGCCACTTGGGACATTTCTTTGTACTAATCATGTCCTTCATCAGTCCCTCAAGGTAAAAAAAAAAAGACCTCACCACATCACCACCATTTTTCACAGCACCATTTTTCACAGCATAAGCCATATTTTCTAACAACTCAGCAATTAGATTCATCTCCCTTGCGTGCAACTTAATTACATTAATCCTCAACTTCTTGGTCTTCACTTCTAAATCACGTGCCCTCAACACTCCAATATGTTCAACAACTTGGTCGACAGAAAGCCAGCCGGGACATTTTCCTATACTGATCATGTCCTTAATCAGCCCCTCGAGGTAAAAAAAAAGGCCTCACCACCTTCAATTTCATACAGGTCCAATTCACCCAGTTTTTCTTCAGCCTCTGATTCATTTTCTACCGCCTATAATTAGATAAAAATAGTTATACATCTATAGTTAATACTTGGTCATAATTACTTGTTGATAAGGAGGGGAGAATGAGATGTAAGTTTGACAAACCTCAGGAGATAGAACAGTGGCAATAGTAGGAATGAAAGAGACAACAGACTCGAACTTATTGTAAACAATCCTTAGAGCATCAAATCAGATCAGGCTAAACCAATTTATTAGGAATGAAAAAAAATGCAAGCCTGTGTGTAGTTAAGGGGGTTAAACCAATTTATTAGTACATACTCAGATCAGGGCTAAACCAATAATTTTCCAAGTTTATTAGTTAATACTTGGTCATAATTTCTAAACTATTAGATTTTTATGATTGAAAAAGTGGTATGCTTTCAAACATATGAAGATACTGCTTTGTTTTGGGGATTCCACATATGAAGATGTTGGTCTTTCTGTTAAATTATTTCTTTTTCGGTGCTTGTTGTTGGTGGTTGTTTATTTTTTTCGTCTTTTAAATTCTCATACTAGATGTTGTTATTTTTCATGTAAGATGTGTATGTAGGGAACAAGATCCTCTTTTGAGGATCAGGCTTTTTGTATTAGAGTGCAAACACTGTCATTTTCTATTTTTTATTAATACAATCCAATGGCAGCTGCTGCCAATTTAAAAAAAAAAAAAGTGGTATGCTTTGACAACTCTACCCCTAACCAGGTAAAAAAAAAATTTCAACTGAGTTGAAATTATGTAAAGCTAAGAAAAGGTGATTTCTATGTTGGAATTCAAGTTTGTATGAATTATTTATTAGGAGATTAGGTTGAGATAATAATTATAAGTTGAGGGCAATTTATTCATTTTTAGGGTTTAATTACAAATTAGGGTCAGAAAGTACTGGAAAAAGTTGTGCCAACTGAAATCGTCTCTCGCACTTTGTTTCCGATCAGGCGATAGAGTGGAGGGGTTTTAGCTGAGTCTGGTCCGTTGCTGAAGGGTTGATTAGGCGATTAGAGCGGAGGGGCGGAGATGGATTTGGCAGAGGATATCGATTTGGCTACCATTTCATCACTACTAGAATTTCTGTTTTTAGCAAGAGTAGGTAATAACATTTCATGCATGTGAAGGGTCCATGAAATTAAAATGGGCTTTTCTAACACCATAAATCATTTCCAAAGGTAGTCTCATAGAAAAAGTAGTATATGAAAATCCTACATGTGTGCTCATGGAAATGTATTATTTTCTCTTTTGGAAAAAGTTTGACATGATCCGCGACCCGCCGAGACCAAATACTGTATTTTATTGATAGCTCATGAAAATACCTCACCCCCCTGCGCATGGAAAAAAGTGGAAAAAAGTTGGACATCTTATTTCCATGAGCTGGCCCTTGGAAATATCTTGTTTATTCTGTTTATATTATTTTATAGTGAAAGTTCGTGGAAATATCAGAGAAAATGCAAATGGAAATGTTTTATTGATTCAGTTTATTTTATTTTATAGTTGGACATATTATTTTTGATGAAAATAGTTGGACATATCGAGTAGGTTGTGTTTTCCAAATTTGAATTGTATGGTTTGAGTTGATATACAAGAGATAATTTTTTTGTTTTTGAAATAGGAGTTTGTTAATTAGTACGACATTTATTTATGTTTTGACGTCTTTTGTGAAAATTGAGTTTGTCTCTCTCTATCTCCATACAAACAAGATCTATGACATAAAATATTTATTATAAATTAAAAACTAGCAGCCAGTATTTATGTAACCATTTCAGACTATACCTTCCAGATTTCAATCTTATTTTAGCATAAAAACAAAATAGGAGATGCATGTGTACTCATTTGTTATTGATAATTTCGGAGAGATAATCTGCTACCAAAAAATAATGTATAGCCATACAACTTGGTGCCTTAGTGCAGATTCCGATTTAGGATCAAACAAGGGGTAAAGATTTTAACATGACAATTTTGACATCATGATAAGAAAAAACTATTATGTTAAAATCTTTGAGAGTGCTGTCTTTTTATCAACATTTGGATTTCGATCATGGAGCCTCCCACCCAAAGGAGAGGACTTTTTTTTTTAAAAAAACATCACTAAATCTTTAAAATTTATGAAACCAACATGATTACAATTTTTTTTACAGAAATCATTTCCACCGAATATGTCGCTCGGTATGAAAATTTGAAAACCGAATACCATATTCAGTATTATATGCTGCACAATATTGCACATAAAAACACAACCCATTTCAATTAAAATGGTACCGAATATGGAAGCCGGTTTTCATTTTGGAAAACCGAATATCATTGTGGGTTTTCTTTTCACTTTTTTCTTTTCTCTTCTGAAATTGGTATTTTTTTATAATAAAATAAACGTTTGAAAAACTACTTGAAAAACTTAACTACTAATTTTGTCTGTTTTTTTTTTTTTTTGCCAAACCGGACCTGGGGTTCGGCTTTACTCTTTTTTTTAATAGGATTGCTATAAATATCAAACTGAAATTGGAATTCGATTTCTAATTTCTCAAACTGAGAATGGTTTCCGATTTTTAGTTGTTGGATTTTTTCTAGCAATGACAAGGAGTGGCAACAAATTGTTCAAATTTAATATCGAATATCATATTTAGTTTTTAAATTTTCATACCGAGTGACATTTTTGGTGGAGATGATTTTTGTAAAAAAAATTGTAATCATGTTAATTTTGTAAATTTTTAAAAGTTAGGGATGCTTTTTAAAAAATTCCAAAGGAGAGTCTGCTGTTGTTTAGATGGCCCATGGTCCTTGCTATAACTGTTGTTCTCACATCTGAACTTATTAGGCAAGTGCATATATATCCGTGCTAATATGGAGGTCTAAAACAAAAGTGAGGTCAATTTGGATCGTCAAATGGAATGCTATAACTGTTGTTCTCACATCTGACCTTGTTTCAGGTGTTTTTTTTTTTTGAATCGTCAAATGGAATGGTATTGGCCATTGTTAGGAAATACACATCATTACTGACGTACGCTCTCTCAGCAGCCTACTAAACAACGAAGTCAGCGCATAGTCAAAAAGCTTTCCTTTGTATATTTGGACTTCCCCATTTATTCACTTCATGAAATAATCCAGTCAATAACCAAACATTACATTGATATGTACTTGGTTCTCCCCATTTTAATTTACTTCACAAAAAGGAAAAAATCCAGGCGAAAGAACCACATGAATTTTTTATATGTTTGCTGAAATTACCCGTGATCATGACTTTCATGTGAAAATGACTATAATTAAGAAACACACTGTAGAACAAAAATAAATGCACTCTTCCGACAGAAAATCGTTACCGTATCCATGCTCATTGTTCAAAGATACACGGCTAGAAAACATAATTCTGCAAAAATATAATATGAAAGTAGATTTATCTGTATATATAAATATTCAGGGTATGAGAGTGTGTCTCTCCATCCCGGGGGCCACCACGTGAATTCATTTTTTTCTTACAAAAATCTCACATTATTCACCTCTGACCTCTCCCCTTCCCTCTACTCCCATTCACTCCCCCCTCCCTCTTCCCGTCGCTCTCTCCACTTTTCCAGTCCCATCCCGATCCCTCTTCCATGAAACAACCATCTCTCTTTCTCTAATCATACTTACTGTTTAATTTTCACACCCTCATTTACCCATCCACAGAAAGGGGGGGAAAAAGAAGCAAATATGGATCCCGAACCGGGTCCATCATCATCGGCAGGTGCAGACCCGCCTCCGCCTCCTCCTCCTGATCCATCTCAACCGACCTTGCCTCGGCCACAACTCAGCCGATATGAATCTCAGAAGCGGCGAGACTGGAACACCTTCCTGCAATACCTCCGAAACCACAAGCCACCGCTCACTCTCGCCAGGTGTAGCGGCGCGCATGTGATTGAGTTCCTGAAGTATCTAGACCAGTTTGGCAAGACAAAGGTGCACGCAAATGGGTGCACCTTTTATGGCCAGCCAAACCCTCCCGCACCGTGCACATGCCCTTTGAAGCAGGCATGGGGTTCGCTCGATGCACTCATCGGCAGGTTGAGGGCTGCATATGAGGAGAATGGTGGTGCACCTGGTTCTAACCCGTTTGCGGCCCGTGCTGTGAGAATCTACCTCAGAGAGGTACGCGATGCTCAGGCGAAGGCACGGGGGATTCCATATGAGAAGGTAAGGAAGCGCAAGAGAGGTGGTGATGGTGGCGGCAGTGGATCTTCCTCTGGTGCCGCTACCGGCGGATCTTCATCTTCCGCTGCTGTGGCGGCACCAGGAGAGGCCTCTGGTGGTGGTGCTAGTTCTTAATTTAGTTCGCATAGACGCAGTAGGTCTTTATCTCTTCTCGAACTCTTCTATATATTGTTTTTGAATGATCTTCCTCTGACAGTTGATCTCGAGCTCAATCTCTCACCGTTTTCGGTTTTCTTTTCTTTGTTAATTATTGATCTTCTGTTTTTGTTGGATTATTCTTTCCGAATTGTAGGTGGTAATCAATTGTATGGCTTTGTTGTTGATTCTTGTTTCTACTTAGAGGTTTTTGGTCTGACGGAGATAATTGAGCAAGTAGTATCTTGATTAACTTTACCGTTCATGTTCTTGTTGGAAGCCTTGCATTCTCGGTTGCCAGTTCTTTCAAGGCAGATGTGGTTGTCGAAAACTAAAAAGAGAAATAATTATAGAAAAATATAAATATTGACATGATGATAGTTCAGTTATCTGATTGAACCATTCTGCCCTGGATATATATATCTAGCTTGGCTATGGACCACAATTTACACTGACAAGTCTTTACATTCTCTTGGGATTAATGACTAGAAATGCAGTCACTTCTTTGGTTTTATTGTTTCAAAGCTCGTGCTTAATTAGCTTGGAAAATGTTCTAAAAACCATGCATCAATATAATTAATTAATAACTAGCAGGCCACCATGATCGAGAGAGGAACTGAAGCTGTGAAGCATATAAGACTATCGATGTGCTTCCCAAGAAGTTAATCTTACTAAGGAAAATATTATTTATTTAACATAGCTACTCAATGAAGAAAGACCCAATTAATTTATCAATCATAAGAATGTAGTGTCTTCTCTCTCCTTCAGATTTAGATTTGGTGGATATATGACTTCCTCTCTCTAATCCATAAATAATTTAAATTAAGTAAATGGTCCATCTCCATTACCCTTGGCGTACGTCCTGCCTATATTGAAACAACAAATTTTTTTTTTTTTTTTTTATATATATGAACAAGTTTATATATAACAATGACTGAGTAAGCTTATTCCCAGCAATTGAAAGTTTGAAACCTATCAGGGCATCTAAGTTCTCTCACTCCCGATCAAAGAAGTAAAGAAGAACTCTGGCGCCATTCGGCGTCGCCTTTTTTTAGTTCTTCACTTCACTTCTTTTATGGAAGATGACATGAAGTGAGGGGTCATGAAAAGAACAAGCACAAGCATAAGAGTTAATATGAAGTATTACTGGTCCCCGGCCGATCAGGTTCTGTTGTACGCCAATTGTGTTTGTATCAGTTTTCGTTTTTATGGCCTCTCTTCTCCCCACGTGTGCCTGTCTCTCTCTCTCTCTCTCCTCCTGTTTTAGTCTGAAAGAGTGAAAGACTGAGAAAACAAGTCCTCTCTTCCTTTTTTTCGGAATGCACTTTTCAGCCAATAGATACACAACACAGGTACTCTCTCTCTCTCTATCTCTCTGTTTTTTTTTTTTTTAATTACTTGGTAGTGGCTACTCTCTCTCTCTCTCTCTCTCAACTGATTTCTTTTTGTAATTTATGGTAACTCGCCTCTTTACTGAGCCATTGATTCTCTGATCATAACTCAGTGGCTGACCCAGAGAAATTTAGCACAGTGCGCCACTCCGATTGGGTCTTATTTAGTAATTTAAGGATCTGATCCGAGGCACACTTTTTCTGAATTTTCAATTTCATTCAGTGGGGGTAAATTTGACCAGGTGATCCGAGGTATCCCGGCTTTAAGGTTATTATAGACTGGTAGTATCCAGTATCGATCCCGGATGTAGCTAGGTCTCTTGAAAGCTTTGTCTATTTTCTAGCTGTCTTTCTTTCCTGTATGTGGGGGTTGGGGGTTGCCTTCTTCGAATTTTTTTTTTTAAACCATAAATAAAAAATTTAATTTTAGAGAACCAATATGATTGCTTTAAAATTTACAAAAACTATAAAAACTGTGTTGCCAACTCGGTCTGGAATTTTTTTTTACCACAGATCGAGTTGGCAACTCGGTCTTGATATTTCTTTTTTCAGTTTTTACGAAAAAAACTGTACTGTAAAATTGTGTAGTTATTCGTGTTTTTTCAGTTTTTTTAGTCCAGACCGAATTGGCAATTCAGTCCCTAATTTTTTTTTAGGATTTGCTTATAAATTATTTTCTAGTCAAGTTAACGTGATGCCTAAAAAACGAAAATATAAAATGTGAAATACAATAAAACATGAATAAAAAGAGACATTTGAACCCTCTTATTAATGTATACATATTGATAATTATTATAGGCGTAATTATATATACAATTAAACGTCCAACCAAAGAGTTTCGACCAATATGATTACTAAAGTAAACTATAATTAAAAAAATATATTCTCTTCCTAAACTAAACCATAATTAAAAAAATAGGAATTCTTTGGTTTGGAGAAATTATGGTCTTCTCGTTTGTTTCGGAGAAATTCTTTGGTTGGACGTTTAATTATATATATAATGATGCCTATAGTAATTATCAATATGTATACATTAATAAGATGATTCAAATGTCTCATATTATTCATGTTTCATTGTGTTTCATATTTTATATTTTCGTTTTTCAGGCACCACGTTAACTCGACTAGAAAATAATTTATAAGCAAATCCTAAAAAAAAATTAGAGACCGAATTGCCAATTCAGTCCGGACTGAAAAAACACGAATGGCTACACAGTTTTACAACACAGTGTTTCCGTAAAACCTGAAAAAAAAATATTAAGACCGAGTTGCCAACTCGGTCTGTGGTAAACAAAAATTCAAGACTGAGTTGGCAACTCAGTTTTTATGATTTTTGTAAATTTCTGAGTAATCATATTGGTTCTTAAATTTAATTTTTCTATTTATAATTTATAAAAAAAATTCGCCTTCTTCTATAATCATTATTATTATTATTCTATGTTTAAATCTACCTGCACATCGCTTTCAACCTTCATAAATAAATGTCCTTGCTCTATCTCGTGATCTGGGGACTACCTTCACTGTTTGCTCAGCTGAGCTACAGTTCCAAGTTCTTTCTTTCTCTAGACCGAGTCTTGGCCAAAACTCAAGCTTTTGAAGCAGAAACAGCAAGCAAACGAAAAGAAAAGAGATAAGAGATGATTTGTTTATCTTTTGCTTGCCCCCACCTCCTCCCCCCTCCCCCAGACATCTCTGATCAGGAACTGTGTCCTGGATTCAAAAATTATTATGCTTTTTTTTGTTTTTAATTGTTACTATTATCATTATTAATTAATTAATGAGAATTTTTTATTTGTTCTTCTCTCATCTTCGGAATTCATCTCTCAAACATAATTGTTTTTTAACACTAACCTCTTTTAGTAACAAAATTTTTAAAGTTCATCATTTATTAATGTCTACAATTATAGATATCTACAATTAATATACAAGAGATTCATTTACCAAATATATTTATAAACAGATATATTCAATAATTAGTATAAACATCTAATTCAAAAATGTAAACATATATATGATAAAAAATTATATATCAGCCTAAGTTTTTTTTAACAAAACAACATTTTTTGTTGTCTACTTTAACTGATATAAATATATGTTATAATAATATGAACACTTATCTAGTAGAACTAGGGTATTCATAAGTTTACCAAGTCTCTTTGTGAACTAAACTCTAAAACTTATCGAATTGGCTTCAAACGACGAATCCAAATTATTGAAATTCTTCTACCTTATGAGTGATGCGTCTACATGTGAAAATTTTAAAGTTTTGAGTTAATATAGTATAAAGTCAAGTGATCAAAATTTGAAAGTTTATAAATTAATTTCAATGCATTTATTTTTAGATGCCTTTTGACTACTTGACTCAATACAAAATTATTTTAAAATTTTCACATGTAGACATATCACTCGTAAGGTAGAAGCATTTCAACTGTTTAGATTCGTCGTTTGAAGTCAATCTGATAGAATTTAGAGTTAAGTTTATAAATAGGCTTGCTGAACTTAGGAACACCCTAGTTCTACTCACACTTATCATACTATAGTATCAACATATCTGATTAAAAAAATATAAGCACGAACTTAATTTTTTTTAAATAACTTTCTTATTATTGACTTTCGTTCGTATAAAAATACACCATAATTGTATAATTACACATTGAGGGTATGGTATAATTAAACTGTGGATCTGTTTGTGTTATAAATTCATATATTCGTTTAGAAAGTCCAAACGGTTGATTCAAACCACTAATCATGATCTCTATATGAAATATACTTGGAGACTGAATTTTACATTTAAAAAAAATAAATAGGTAAAAATTTATTACTTTTGAATAGTTAAAAAAAAAAAAATCTTTGGATTAGATTATTTTCTACTTATCTAAAATACAGTAAATAAATTCAGAAAATATAAAATTTGGTCTTCAAATATATTTTTATATGAAAATTACGTTAAATGATTCACATAATTAAATTGTTTGAACTTTGTAAACAGAGATCGATATATTGATCTCAAATACAAACCATTCCGCGCTTTGTAAAGTATTGTATCCTCAATAATCAAGGTTCTAAATAGCACTATAGCTTTTAAGGTCCGAAAAAGCTATAGCGCAACTATAGCTAGCTATTTATAATCATTATAAAAAAAAAGTTAATAGCAATATAGTTTGTGAGGTCCGAAAAAGCTATAGCGCAGCTATTTTGTAGCTATAGCTAGCTATTTAAAATGGTGTGAAAATAATATATGTTAGAATAGTATAAATATTGTGTAGCATGAGAAAAAGAGGTATTTCTCTCTCTTTAAAAAAAATAATAATATATAGAAGGCCACTCTAGTTAATTTAAATAGTTAACGGTAAGCACGGTACAGATCTAATTGATAAGAATTAGAGACCGTTAGACGTACGCTCTCTTTATTCTTAATAACATGCACTGTCCAGTCATGTCTGGCCTCTACTTGGCACAAGTAAGAATGTAGTGCAATGTATTTATGTATATATGGTTTGAAAGGAATATATACTTAAAAATAATGGGGGCTAGTTTGGCTTTATGTGCATCCAATCACACCTCGTTATCTTTTCCGAAAAGGAGATATACTGATATAAATTATTTGTCTTTCCTTTGGTTTGCCGTCTGCTCTTTAGTTTTGCTGGTGCAAATTGGCTTCATTTTAAATTCCTGTTATTTCATGTGATGGTGCGTGTTGTACGGTAATTGATATTATATAGATAATACCGTATTGGATTCTTAAAGATGATGATAATTACATCATTGATTTTTTTAATATTATCTGGAGACATCATTGGATCTTCAATTATTACATGAACGCTCTTGTTTAAACTATAACTTCTATTTTATTTCCGATTAAAGTGGATATTTCACCGGTTTATTTATTAAATAAACACTAAAAGGTACCAGATACACGATCACATATTACATCCTACATCTTAAAGTGTAATTTCAAACAAACCTAACTTGATACAATTCCAGCAACATAGTTAATTTCAGTCTTAGCACAAATATATAAAATAGTACAAACCAAAAGCAACCTAGCTATTACATATTAAAAAATAAAATAGGAAGACAAGTCCGGCCAGCCAGGTGCGAGAGCCGAGAGGGGAGAGCAACTGTCAGTCGGATCTGGATCCATGATTCAGTTTGGTACCGAGCAAGACGTGCGTACAGGTCTTCTCTCATTTCTGTATGATCTGAATTGATTTAATATTACAATGTAAGCTCCATCACATTATTTGGTAAAATTAGGGTTAGTTTAAAATAAAACTCATCTTTTCTACTTTAACATCAAAATGAAGCTAAAAAGATAATTTTATGTCGAGATTTTGCAGTTACACTTCTAAAACAAACATTATTTCTTCCAAACCAAATAATTCGTAAAACTGCTCCACTAGAATCTATCTCAGCGGTATGTCAAGAAGTCATAATGCATCCAAGGTATGGTAATGGAAAGTAAAATTATTATAATTAGCCATCTACAGCCATATAGGTTTAACATATGCACAAGATGTTAACAAATGATCAATTGTACGTTTCAGGATCCCCTAAAAAACACAACTGAAATTAATAAACATGAAAATAATTAAATTAATTAAAGAAAACGACATGTTTCTATGAAATTTCCAAAAACAAAATTTCCGATTATCCAGCGGAATGCATACCAATTTTGCTGAATAATCCACTCTTTTATATATTTACTTACATGACCAATTCTGCTAGATAATCCAGCAGAATGCATGACCAATTATGGGCCAATTCATGCTCTGCATAGTACCCAAGACTCACTCTTTTATATTTTTAATTTACAATTTTATTAGATAAATAGAAAATCACTACTTTCACATGGTCTAAAATATTAAAATCAAATGATTTTCAACCTATCGAAACAAATAGTATTTTTTTTTAAAATATAAATTTGGTCTCCAAATAATTTGATTATGAAGATTGTATTAAACTGTTCATATTAATTGTTCTACCTTAAATATCAATCTGACCCTTGCAACATGGTGTCCGTTGCAACATTGTGTGAAACAAATTGCAAGTTATATATATGTTTCCTCCAAATCGTGAGCGGTAATATATATATGTCTGTCATCACGTCGTATATATGCTCTAACATGTTAGAATATATAGCTAGATGTGTGTGTGACCGCACTATATTGTATCCGCGCGTCTTACGCGCTGTATATATTATTGTGGGTGTATATATATACAATCATAATTACGGCTAGTTTTGTAATACTTTCCTGATTAGGCATGCTTTACCGCCTTTTTATTTTATTTTGTAGTCCCAGGTCACTAGATTTTAGAGGATATGAAGTATTAAGTATATTATAATATATAGCTAGGGGCATCTAAGCCTACTTCTCCTGTTACATTATTTAATTGTTGGATCATGATGACATATCATATGGTAAAGCTATTTTGAAAGGAAGTGAATCTGCTGCGATTCAAAGAATCGCAGGTTTCTGCTTTTCCAAATCCAATCATTCATTTGTTCTAAGATTTGTGTATAAAAATCAACTGTATTTGGGATTTATGCATTTTAAAGAATGAATGGTTAGATTTGAAAAAACAGCACCCTGTGATTCCAAAGAGGATCGCAGCAGTTTTATTTCCATTTTGAAAGAATGCTTGGCTACAACTTTTATACGGTACAATAGTGCAGATGTTTTGACCTATATATATACACATTCTTGCCTGCAGATGTTTTGGTACCCTAATTATACTAATACACCCTTAAATTTAAAAAAATACACTCGATCTTATCCATTATATATATATATATATATAGAGAGAGAGAGAGAGAGAGAGAGAGAGAGAGAGAGAGAGAGACGCACAGAACCTACATAATCAATATGCAATTATATAAATTTAGATCTAGATCACTTGCTGATGTAAGTGAAATACTTTTTGTTGGAATTGGACATATATATATAATAAAAAAAATGCACTAGTCAGCATAATCGATTCTAAAGTTAGAATAGACAATTTAGTCCAAAAAAAAGGATAGAATAGACAAAAATAAATGGTTCTTTTGTAGGTGTCATGACTCATGAGCACTTGTGAAGAATATTGGTGGGTCACCGAAGTTAATAAATATAAGAGAAACATCATAAATGGATTTTTGGATGCACAATGAGACAATGGTAGTGGGTACTGGGTAGAGATGATTTCTTTTACTTCCCGGAACTGAGAGTGAGTCTCCGTACATAAAATTATTTGTTGTCTTAATTAAACAAATAATTTGTTAATGAGGGGAAAACTATTGAATTTTATTTAAAATAACAAAATTTACAAGTTTTTATTGCATCTCCAACCCAGCAATTATTACGATTGTACACGTTGGCAAAAATACACAAAATTATTGGTTTTCCCTGTCGCTGTTGAGTTCAAAATAAATTAAAAAGAAATTTCTGGGATGGAGGGGTTAACTTTAGTTTGTATTATACAATTGGCAGCGGTTATAATTTCTAAAGGATTTATGGGTTGGACTAGAGGCGGACCCAGTGTAGTCCGGGGAGGGGTTAATTCTGGATTTTGAGTTTTAGTAGAGATTTATCGGTTTCAACTGGCTTTGCTTTCTCTGAAAATTTTTTTGCCCCTCTTTGAATGTTTAATTGGTAATTCGGGTTAAATTTATAGTTAAAATTAAAATAAATTTCTTGAAATATGATTGGTAATTATAATTATAAGTTAAAATATTATAAATTACAAATCAGAGCATTATAAAGTATAAGTTAAAGCATTATTTTTTATCAAATATCTAATTAGTTAATGAGTTTAAATCCGATTAGCTATTTAAACCCGATTCGAAATTTTTTTATACCTGACGAAAATCCTGGATCCACCGGAGAAACATATATATTTTTAGTTGCCCGCAACCTAATAAAAAACAAACCTAAATCAAGGAAACCCTGTGAAGAAATACAGGGCAGAGCTCCTTTAAGTATTTGTGTTTTTCGAGTGAATGAATGAGGTAGAGCCATCATATGCATCATATAAATATAATTTATTATAGATTTCTTTTTAACGGTCAGAATTTAAAATTAATTTTTTTTATTATCGTCAAATTGTCAGTTTTATGCAATGTAGATCAAATAAAATTAAACGTAAAAAATCATAGAAGTAATCAGAAATTAGAGGAATCAACTCTGCTGCTTTTTTTTAGAGAAAAACAAGATTCTACTTTTACGATCCCAACCATTCAAATTTGTTGAGATTTGTGCATGAAAAAGTTTTTTTATCGAGATACATGAATGGAAAATTTTGAATGGTTAAGATTAGAAAAGCATGACCGTGCTTTTCTCTCAAAAAAGCAGGAGTCGGATCCGAAATTAGACGAGGTTGATCCTGTTATCCGAATGGGAATGAGTTACGATCAAAGTTTCCGACAAAAACAATTAACTAGATTTGGACTGGACGTGTGAAATTGCTTCTCTTTTCATAAAAACAGAACAGTCAGAATAAAAGAACAAACATGTACTCTTAATCTCTTATCGAACGCGGAGGAAAAAAACAGAATCCAATAAAGGAAAGCTTTCAAAGCTTCATCCGGTTTCTTAGTGATAACTACTGTTCACAGTTGAAAATGCAGCATTGCTTTACCAGAACCCTTTTTTCTGTCTCCTGTTTTCTTTTCTTTTTCCACGTCATTTTCTATAACAATAAATGCTAAAGCCACACCTTTTATTATCACTCTTTTTAGTCAGACAGGGACAGTCCTATCAAATCAGTAGCAGGATAAAAAAATTTCATCAGATTTGAGAATAAATTATATGACAATTTCAGCAAATTTTATGTCCCATAATAAGCTTGTCAAGAGCCCATCTCCCTTTCTTACCAGAAGAAAATAACATAAAGAATACTTAACAATCCTTACAAGCACAATTGCCTTAGACCACTAATGAGGATAAAATATTCCGAAAATAATGAAACCATATTAAAAAAGTTTTATCCAGGATATGGCGCTCAGCTCGACTGGTCTTGACTCTTGCGTAGATTTATGAGCCGGGTTGGGCTCACTCCGCCGGATGTGGGCCTAAGATAAGATCCAAAGACCCGCTCGCTCTGTTCAAATATATTTCATATATGCAAATAAAGTTGTTATAAACACAATAAAAATTCATATTTCTATGTTTTACCCATTATCTGTAGGGGTGAAAACAGTATAGATAATATTTGATATGTATTCAAAAAAATCGATGTGAATATTCGACATTTGAATATTCGTGTGAATATAGATACAAATATGATTTTACGTTTCAATTATACATATCCAAATAGTAGATATATACGATATAGTTTAATATATATTATGAAAAATTATGTTATTCATTATTATAATTAGATAAATATTATGAACCTTAGTATTTTTTTAATAATATTTGTATAGTATTAAAATAAATATCCAATTCGATACGATTCTTATCTTGGATATGGATATGATTTTACCATTATCCGTTCCATGTCCGCTCTGTTTTGATTCCTAATAATCTGTCCATTAATTATCAATATATCTTTATTTTTAAGAATTATAAGTATCTAATTTATATAAGAGTGAGGCTATGGTACTTTGCAAAGTGCAAAATGGATCTATATCTCTATTTACATAATTCAAACAATCAATCCAAACCGTTCAACATAATCTTCAAATAAAAATGTACATAGAGATCATTTTATGTTTGTTTTAGAATATTTCACTATTTTTTAAAATAGGTAGGAAATCACCCAATCTAAAAATTATGAATCGTCCGATCTAAAGATCTAAAAATGGTTTTAAAAAAATAAAAAAAATAATGTAAAATTAGGTTTACAAGTACATTTTCGTATGGACATCATGTTGAGTGATTCAAAACTACTGTTTAGACTTTGAAATTGGAAATATAAATTCATTGTACCGATCGGTCAGCATTTTGCAAAGTACCATAGACTCATAATCACTCTTTATGAGTAATAAATGGGGACAGAAACAGTCTGTTCTATTCCATACCTGTATCTTAATGTATCACCTCTCTGCTCCTAACATGGCATGCTATCAAAATGAAGAGAATCGGTCTGTTCTAAAACTTCACAAAGCTCAAATTCCCTGTACACTATGCTAATCTTGTACCGCGCCCCATTCCCCAATTGTTTTTTTCTTGTAACAGTAGGCTCATGATATACATTGTTCCCTGCTTAGACTGATTGGCCACAGATTTTTTTTGAGTGAGAACAGGAGTCAAGCTCCTATTTTATTAGCCACAGTTGGTAAGGTTTAAAGGGTTTTGAGAGTTAACCCTTGGTGGATTTACAGAGGATGATGGATGTAATAAAAAGAAAACAAAATGAGAAAAATAAAAGGTTGCACTGTAGCGCTACAGTGCTCTTCTGTGCAATCTACAAATAATCCAGTAGTTGCATTGGTGCTACAAATCTGACTAGATAATTAACTGTTTGGTTAAGAAATAAAAGTTTGTAAATTAAAAATAAAAAATTTGATGCACGGGATAAATTATCTCAAATACTATAATGTGATTTCTAATAATATAAGGGCAACCGTGTAAGAGTTTACTAGCGAATCATCACCCTCACCCTTAAAATAGGATTTCCCAAGCAAATTGAACATAAAATGTAAAACACTTTGGAATTAATACTGAAATCAGTTGACCAACAGAATAACCTGTGCAGATAGTAAAGGAACCAATTAAATGCTTAAGATAAGATAAAACAAAGCCTTTTATCTCATTTTGAACTGAAAAAAAAGAATTGTAACTATCAAGTTACTGCTATTTTTCTTCTAATCTTATACCATATTAGAAAACACAATAAATGGTAACTAGTCCATAGATTTTTCTGTGTGTTATCATGGACGCCAGAAACTCTTTCGACCTACGAGAAATTGGTTCTTAACAATGGTGGCTTTGTAATGAAGGGAGAGAAATATCGGTTTTATTTTCTTCAATATATCTGGGCTCTCTTGTAATACTACCCATTTTCCTGGTCTCAATATTCTGTCTATCTCACTTATGACTTCAATGACATCACATCTGAAAAATACGGAACATATAAATAGAAAATAAAAAGCCAAACAATGCCTCTAGATCAAAATTATGCTAACTAGAAATATTGTTCCACGTACAAACTAGAACAATATAGTGGGTGGCTTCGCAAATTGGCACTTTATAATGACGGTATTTCAGAAAATTTCTGCAATTATAACAATAGAGAGGGCAGGTTTTGCAAGGTTGCAATTCTTGCAATAATTCTAAAACTTAATTTCAGAAAAATTCAGGGCCAAACAAACCATGTATTTTACCTTGTCATGATATTCTCCAAGAGATTACTGGAATGAAGCAAATCATAAGTCCGAGGATATGTATTAAACGACTCACACCAGTCATGATACACTCCAATCAATCCTCTACTGTAGATAATTGGTAGAGTATTGGGTCCATTGACAGGAACCACATTCATGACCCAGAGAGGCATATCAATCAATGCTGCTGCAAATCTGATTTAGTAAAATTCAACAAAGAAAGAATTGAAAAGCTTGTTTCTATAATGGTCTCATCTGAGAAAAGCATAATTTTTTTTTTTTTTTTGTGTAACTATACCCGCCAAAACCAGCATTCAGATCCATCACATTTCTGACGCTTGACCAGTTGACTCCAAGATTGGTCATATACATATTCGAAGTAAGTTCCTTCCAGTGTTTCCTGTCAGTAATGAGATTTTCTTCTGGCAGGAGACTTGAATGTACCTTTTCAAGTCTCTCTGGCCATGAAGCTGGCCACTCAACAGGTTGCTTTTTATTGATTTGCAAAATACAGCTATCAAGAGGCGAATACCTTAGAAATTCACAAAACATGAGCATCAGTAGTTTGAACGGACATTTCATGATGAATATAGGTCATGTAAATTACCAAGGTATAATCGGAGAGTCTTTCTTGGGGCAGACAGAGGGATCAGTGGCCGTCCTCTCAAAATAACAAGAATTTGAGACTGGTTTTTGGTATATCACAACTCCAATGCCATTTGACTGAGTTGATTTCACTACTGTTTTCCAACAGATTGAATTCGTCAGAGTCACCATTGCTGGCATACAAAGAAAAAGATGAAAAACACAGTTTAGTGTAACTGAAGTTTGTCCCATTTAAACAAAATAGTACAAAACAGGTTATCAGAACAGGAATCTGACTCACTTCTCCATACAGATTGATCCTTTTCATTTTTGCGATAAACTGGTGTTGCTGACCAGACAAAAAACCCTCCTGGTCTGAGAACTCTGTTCAGCTCCAACAATGGTGCACCACCTGTCAGTCAGGCAAGTAAATCAAGAGAGCCAAATTAAATCCCACTAGTCTAAATCAGTTGTAATTAGAAGAATCAGAATGGAAACTGTACCATCTGCGTCCCAGTGGACCCTACACCTGGCACAATGAAGCATATCAAAAGAATTGTCTGGGAAAGGAAGCTTCTGGGTCCCAATTACAGAGAGAAAAGCAGGGATCCCGCGTTCTAGTGCAAACTGAATCTGCGCCTCATGTTCATCCTTTGGTGCAAATGACATGGTTATAACATTCTGATCTAATAAGTAACCCCCAAAGCTTGCTACGCCGCATCCTACATCCAAAATCACCCTCGTATGTCTCCCCCAACCTACTGCTGGAAGAATCTACAGGTATAAAAATTAAATAAACCAAATTATTGTTACTATGATATAATGATTCGATCTAAACATCTGAATTGTTGATTAGGTACCTGCTCAATGAAACGTATGTACTTTCTTACTCCCTGCTTGAACTGGGTCCCACCTCCCGGGAAAACAAGAAAGTTGCCAGACACTTTGACCCAATTCTGATCCTTCTTATACTCAGCGAGCTTGGGATGAGGTACATTTTTATACCATATCTGAAAATTGGCCCGATTGTTTAATCATGAGATAAATTGGCTAACATCAGCAAATATTGGATGGCAATGAGTAAACTAGATGGTGATTTTCAAGAGTGCTTACCTACCATGTCTCTGCTACGGGGCCATGGCACAGGATCCATGTAGCCACGTGGCACTGGGACCAAGCACCGTGGCGGAGGCGATGGACAATGCCTCTCTCTATGCTCCATGTGGCGCCTTGATTGGAGTGCTTTAATCGCCTTTATGTTATCCAAGCATGGGACGTAATCAGCCGCCTGCACTCCCTTCCCCACGGTACAGAGCTCCCACTTGAAATTGAATCTATCATTTTCTTCTCTCTCCTCTTCTTCGCTGACTTGTCCGGTGATCGGCTGAACTGGAGGAGGAGTGAGGAGAGAGGAATTGAGCTGCTTGCGGGAAGCAGAGATGGAAGGCGAAGGGGAGGATGAGATTATGCTACTAAACGAGGAGCGGGAAAAATGATCGAAGTTACTGGATAGGAGAAAAAGGAGAAGGGAAGAAAGAAGAAAAATGGAGAGGATTGATATAATGGAGCGCCTTTGCTCTGAGAGGAGAGTGAGGAGGGAAGCCATGGGAGATGGGGAAAGGATTATACGATGGTGATGGGACGTGAGATTGTTTCGGTGATACCCTCCTCTTCTTTTTTCTTGAGATAGAATTTACTAATTACTAATACTAACTATGGAGTTGACTACTCTGTAGGGATGCTATGCGGCACATACTAACTAGTATAATATGTTACACTTTATTGTTTATACAGAATTACAGAGTACAGAGTACAGACTGGGTGGCATGGTGACAATTTAATTGTTTGGAGTTCGGTTTGACTGGTCAAAAATTCGTGATTTAGAAATAGTTCAAGTATGATTTGGAAATAATTCGGTATGATAAGGAAGAAGAAAAAACAAAAATACCCTAATTTTTTTTTTAAAAATAAAAATAAATTTTGCATTTTTTTTGCAAATAACTCGTGATCCGTATTTTATACGCATTTTATTGGCGAATAAAACATATTATGCATTTTTTTTGTGTTTTATTCGGTATTCGATCTAGAGACGTCGAAAAAACAAATTAAATGCGAATAATTTGCAAATTCATCGTGTATCTAGTAAATTATGCTGGGTGGTACTAATTCAAGGAATTAGATTTTATTTAAAGAAATTTGCACAAATTTTATTTAAAGACATAAAATGTTGGATCTGTATTGAATTTTGTACTAATAGATTTAAAATATAATAAATTTAATCGGTATCGTAAATCTAAACTATTCATCCAATTTAGCGAAACAAAACCCCTTTAAACAAAGTCCTTTGAACAAAAACTCCACATCTAATTTAATGCTTTAATTGAAGAATTTGGCTAATTTTTCTTGCGATATAGAAATACTTTATCGCAAAGAAAATTAGCCAAATTCCACGCCAAATCCAAATTTAATAGGGAATAATTGTGGACTATTACCAAAGAAAAAAAAATTCCAATACAACCTTTGAGCACGAATTCTAGTAAATTTTCTCATTTTAATGACATAATCATATACACTAAAATGATAAATTTTAACAGTTCAAATGCTTAGACAGTATGTACATTTCGGGAAAATTTATCAATTCTTGCTCATAGTTATTCCAATAACTATAATTGTTGGAGACCAGGTGCTTAGACCGTATACATCAGTGTAGATATATGCTGAATTTTGTAATTCCAGTATGTACATGTATTAAGCTTGTAATATTCACAAATCATAGCTATACTCCTTACTGATTATATATTATCTAAGCTGCTCTAGAAAAGAAAACTCAACAGTTGTCCCATCAATCATTTGCCTCAAGCTAACACCTAATCTACCGATTCAGAATTTTATTCAGCGCAATAAGGCAGTGTACCGGCACTGGTCCAAGATGCAAGGACAAAATTGTCATTCATTTTTTTATTAATTAAATAAAAAAATGAGACTATTAATAAAATAAGTACATTTCGTGGGAAAAAACCTAATTTTTTTTATAACTATATATTTGAATGATGAAATAATGATCGGTATAAAAAAAATACCAAGGTGGGGGCGAACTTGGGAGTTAGGAACGCATTTCTCATTATCGATCGGACCCACATAACGTTCGGACAATTAGCTTATAATTATTACCTTATGCTTTATTCTATTTCCTATGGCTACGAAATCAATCACCTTAAACTCTTGAGATTCAATTTGATTCAATCCGAAAACATAATAAATAAGTAAATAACCTAGCAATTATGATGAAACCAGTAAAGATTGGATCGAGTGGTGTTATTGCATTTATTTTGGTCCCGGAAGATAATTTTTCAATCGATCCGTGATGGAAGCAAATATGTAGCTCTTTTTTCAGAAAAACATTAATCTGTTTATTTCTTTTTCATCTCAATCAGTTGTGTTTTTTTTTCTCATCTCAACTATTTAAATACTTTTAACAGTTTAAATTTATTTGTTCTATACAATCTGAAATCAATGTGAAAAAGATTTGAACAGTTGAATTAAGAAAATTAAATTTCTGTTTTTTCAGAGGAAAAAAACAACAACAGATTTACACTCACTTGAGACTCATTTAGCATGATTGATGTATGACTACTTTCAAAAAGAGATTTAATACATTTATTTTTAACAGTTACTGTGGCAATCTGATCACAAGTTGGGCCCAACACTTGCTGAGCCATCTCGTTGCCACTCCTACTTTGCATGAACTACTCAAGGCTGAGAAGATTTTTTTTATCTGTATAAAATATTGAAAAAAAGAGAGAAAAAAACAAAAAATATTTTGATTTTTTCATACATAGCCGTATCGGTATAATTATTACCGCACCAAAAAAAAATTCACATAAAAATTCCACTGATTCTTCTATGCATGAAAAAAAATCAACATACTACCTCTTTTCAATATTTTCTACAGAAAAAAAATTCTCCAAACCCGTGGCTAGCTATTTACTTTTATTTTTATTTTTTGGCGAATGGGGTCAGCTAAAACAGAGTGTCATCACGGAATTCGCAGCCCATGATTCTAAAATATCAATGTTTGTTATTACTTATTCTATTTCCCAAAATATAAATCTGAGACTTAACATTTAACATGATAAAAATGTCGGTGCTTGGGCCTACAATGTTCCTTTCTATTATTTTTTTTCTGGAAAAAAAAATTCATTTCTATTCTAGATTTGTACAAAATGCTTTGGCTCAGTGACAAAGGGAGGAATATATTCTCCATTGTGCTATATCCTACTACTTGCTTTCTCTATCTGTCTTTTCCACTGTCATCATAGATCCATACCCAATAGAATAACCCCCGCGAGAAGCCAAATATCCGTCTTACGCATATTTTTCTGTATCATAATATAAATTTAATCAAATCCGGCTGTCGGAGAAATGTGAAGGTAAAATATATTGCAAGTTTAAAAATATGTAAAGCCTATTATATATATAACCAGTTTATGCACTATGTTGTAAGTTAATGAAAAATGTAAAGGTGAAAAAAAAAAATGCTAATCATGCTTTAAATAGTCAAGTGCTACCATACAAAAGGGGGTAAAATTGAAAACAGAGAAGAAAGTGAAAACATTAATTGGGAGCTCTCGTTTAAAGGTAGACAAAATGTCCAAGATAATTTAGACAAATCTACAAGTTTAATTCTTTTTAATCTTCGTTTATCAATTAACGAAGGCCGTGTAGATCATGTTAAAATTGTTCCAGGTCGACACACCTTATCTCCATTGTTTGCTCTCGTCTGCTCAGAAATAGTTAATCGTTGCCCTTTACAAACTTTAGGAAGCATTCCGTTATAAGCTTTACAGATGTAATGTTCAATTTTCTCATAGTCCTGCATCACAAAAAATAGAAGCAAGGGAAGAAACTAATATAAAAATTATCTGATATTCAAGGGTAAATCGGTAAGGAATTACTTGGAACTAAAAAAAATAAAATGAAAATGCATCCTAGCAGTAACATTGCTAATCTGGTTTACTGTACCATAATGATAATGATATGTCACCTAACTTATTTTGTATCTGTGATTCTTATTCTAGCAATAATTTGCCGCCTATGACTCTATGATACTTGTACAAAGGCTAAGCTGGCTGTTACAACAACCCCCCAAATTTTACTTCAAAAAAAAATAATAATATAGCCGTGTGCTGCATGTTTGTTATGAAAAATGAAATTGAGATATAGAAAGCTTTATAAAGTGCATACCTCGTAAATAGGCTGCCCGTTCACGAGAACCCAAGGCACAAATTGGCGAGGCGGCTTAAGGGAATTTGTTTCCTTCGCATATTGTAACTCAAGCTACATGGTATCCACGATTTCGTTAGTCTTTCACGACAAAAGGAGCAATGAACTGCTAGAAAGACTAAATGCAATGATCCTGATCTTTC
The DNA here is from genome assembly GCA_964058825.1 of Carex arenaria. Taxonomy (NCBI): domain Eukaryota; kingdom Viridiplantae; phylum Streptophyta; class Magnoliopsida; order Poales; family Cyperaceae; genus Carex; species Carex arenaria. The sequence continues at coordinate 541,351 of CAXKVW010000072.1, forward strand.
TGTTTCCCAGTGTATCATATATACTCCTATGATCTGAATTTTTTTTGTTGGCGATATAAATGATGAACATGACTAGTCTATTGGAACAAAATGACTATTTGCCTCCCATATGAATACTAAAATTTCTCGATATCTTTTAGCCTTTTGAAATCAACGTGCATTCTACCGGTGAAAATTAACATACCTGTTGGCCGTACCCACTGTTGTAGCAATTTACAATTGGTTCTGAACTCAAGCCGGTGGCTTGGAAGCATGATCGCCAGCCCTTCTCTTCCCGAGCCTCAACTGATTTCTCTACACATTGGATGAAAGGGAAGTGTTGTTGCTGTAGTGGGAAATTTTGGAAAGCAAAAATGGACTTAATTAGTCCCATGTTTGTTTGCATTTATTATTTCTGTTCCCTGGAAAGAACTTTGCCCAGTGTTAAAATAAAATAAAATAAAGGAAAATGAGCAATTGTTGTATGTAGAAAAGAAGCGCTAGGAGGAAAAAGAAATAATAGTATAAGACTATAAGTTACCACATCAGGCCAGACTCTAATTGCACAAGCTTCTATGGCATTAAGCAGACATTCCCCTGTACCATGCTGCATGAGGAAAAAAATTGCAACTAAGAAAGTTCAAAGTTCACTTCATAGTTTTCTAGACCTTTTATAAAATGATGGTAATCAACAATTCAAAATTAAAAGACATATTTTTCTTATTCAAAATTGAAAGCGTAGCAGTTGGCAGGTTTTGGTTTTTGTTTTCCTTTCTTTTTGTGAACCATGAATTAGTTGATTAATCTGCAAACAGGGGCAGATCCAGATTTTTGAAAGGAGGGGGCAGAAAAAGAGCGAATCAAGTTTAAATAGCTAATCCGGTTCAAACCTATTAACTAATCAGATACTAGATAAAAAAATAAACAAACAATACTCTTAACTTATAATTTCCAATGTTGTACTTCTAATTTCAAATGATCTAACTTCTAATCCTAATTAGCAATCCAAATTCAATGAATTTATTCTAATTTTAGCCCAAATTACTATCATAATTCGAGAGGGGGGCACCCCCCGGCTCCAGCTGAGTCCGCCCCTGCTGCAACAACAGCCAGTAGAAAAATCTTACAAAAAGTAAAACATACTGGCAAAGACATGAAACTGATTGTTTAAGTAGGATAGTTGACAAAGAAGAACCCATAACCTGTCTAATGAATTTTAGCAGACAATTACAGATTCCTTTCCTAATATATCCAAAATGCGGTTCATAATCCCAATAATCTACTTATTCCTAGAGATTTATAGGTAGAAACTAAAAGAAACCCATCAGCTTTCTTGTCTTATATTAACTTCTAACCCAACAACATATATATTAAAAAAAAAAACATATTCTGGAGTTATTAACTTATTATCCTCAACAAAGACTAAAAAGAAAAATATTTTACTGAACTAACCTGACAAATAATAGACCCATCAGATGTGACCACTGCATTGCCAAAAGGAACGAGGCTAAGATCCACGATTGAGATCAACCCATTTTGAAATATCTTGGCAAGATTATTGACTACAAAATCGGAGCAGTACGGACAGAGAGCCTCATAGTAGAGAGAAACAGAAACTTTATTACTGGCTGACACAGGGGACGGGGTGAAACAGAGAAGAGACAGAAATAAAATAGTTGCAAGAAGGGAGGTAAAAGACGCCATTAAAAGGTAAGAGTGAGATTTGCAAATTCAGAGTTGGGGAGCGGGAAAGGGAAATACCAGTACCATGTGTACTTAATGTAGATAAGGTCCCTTTCCGCTTCTTTGGAAAAAAGAATTTGGAAAAATTCTTTTTTCCAAAGAAGCGGAAAGGGACGGATTACGGATAGGTTAGATAGATTAATAATTTGTTTATTTAAATAGCTGTGCTGTTTGTTTATTTTTCCCTAAAGTAGGTGCAAGCCTCTTTAATTCTCAGTACGGTAGTTTATTTTTCAATTTTGTAAACTATATTGATTTTAATATATCACACATACGGGTTTCCACTCAAAAAAAAAAAAAATGTAGATAAGGTTTGTAGGCCAGACTGCCAGGCTGCCAACCCGGATGTGGACAAGTAGATAGCTTATACACAAATTGCATCTCTTATATACTGTTGTTTTTAGTATCATCATAATTCGGTCTTTAATATTATTATTATTAAGCCATTCCAATGTTACTATTTTTGTTTTATAATATTGCATGAAATGTTGCTCTTTTGCTTCCACTTTACTTTTTGCATCTTCACTTTTCACGAGTCCTATACAAAGTTCGCAGGTTACTTTTGCCGAGTTAGATGCTTGAAACTCTTGTCACGGCAGTTGTTTACTTTAACAAAGCAAGAAAGAGTACCGTAAATGAGCGCATAATAGGTCTTGAGTTGCTGATTGGCCATTGAGGTCATGTAAGTAATATAAAAAGATACATATATATATAACATAGATTCCCCCTCAGCTTGAGTTTGAATCCAAAATCAGATTCGAGACCAATCCGACCTATGCTTCTAATGCACGAGTTGCTCCACCTCTTCATCCCATGATTTGAGTAACATTCATCTTACAATTTTCTCTCTCTTCATCTTACTCCACTAAACTCCAACAAAACATAATTAATTTAATTTACCATAGCTTGAAGCAATTTAATATAGAGTAACTTTACTCCATAATCAAACATGACCTATGTTAAGGATCGCTTGAGGTAGTAGCTATTCCGCTATTCTAATGAAAAGTTGAATCCAAACTCTCGGTTTAACCCCTAGCCCCATGATTCATCCAAATACACCAATATAGGACTCAAGAACAAAAGTTGGGAATTTCTCTGCTGTCCTTTTAAACATTGTAACTGTATCGGCAAAAAAATGTTCTTTTTTAAATAGAAAGACAAAAGTCTAGAGTTTCAACTTCCAATTAATATCCATAAAGGTGTACGAACCCATAACCTCCTGAACAGAAGATATTTTCCATTGCCACTAAATAAAAATTGGTTCTTAAAAAGTCTATTAAATGCACATATTTAGCAAAACAACTAGAGAAGCAACATATTTTGCGGCATCCAGTAACAATTTTCGCTTGCTCTGACTTATCATGTTTATTTTTGTTCACCCTCCTAGAATCAAGTCAAATATTTATATAAAAAATTAAATATAACCTTGGTTCTTCAACGGAAATTTTTTTTTTACCACCCGCATAATTCATTTTAAATTAAAAACCATCTGGAACTGATTTTGTAAAAAAATACCACCCTCGCACAATGGTTTCGCGCACTAGTTAAGACAGGTCCGCACAATGATTTGGCGCACCGAGTCCGTGCAGGAATTTCGCGCACCAAGGGGTCCGCACAAGGGTTTGGCGCACCAATAGGTGAGCACGGAAATTGACATACTTGCACAGATTTTAATGTACTTAGCACAGATCTTGATGCAATCAGATGGTTGTTATAAAATTGGGGTGCCGGTCAAAGACGCATTTTGACTCCTTGGGACGCAGACCAGCTTTTGTCACATCAAATTTTTTATTCAAAATCCAATTTTGTAAGGACCATCCGATTGCATCAAGATCCGTGCTAAGTACATTAAAATCCTTGCAAGTATGTCAATTTCCGTGCTCACCTATTGGTGCGCCAAACGCTTGTGCGGACCCCTTGGTGCCCGAAATTCCCGCACGGACCCGGTGCGTGAAACGCTTGTGCGGACCCACTCCGGTGCGCGAAACGCTTGTGCGGACCCAACCAGGCTGGTACACGAAATGCTTGTGCGGGAGTGGTATTTTTTAACAAAACCAGCGTCGGGTGGTTTTTAATTTAAAACGAATTTTGACGGTGGTAAATTTTTTTTTTCCGGTTCTTCAAGCTTTAAATGGTATCATTGACAGTTATGACTGGGTAAACACAAGACCCAATCCTACTTTGATGGCAGAAAACCATTTACTTGGTTTGTCTTACCCTAATAGTTCCGGTAAGAGAAGACCCATACATTATAATAACTACTAAGCTAGCTGTTGCTTTAAAGTCCTTGATGTGCCTATGATCTTTTCTGAGACATAGTTAATATATATTTTTTTAATGCTTAATTAATATGGTCTTGTGGGCATATCTCTTTGATCATTATGTAAGCATATGATATTATTCTTATAGCCTATTTGACCCACATATAATCATTTGTCCTCCCAAGTTTTTTGGAGGGCTAGAAGTCTCTTAAAAGTACCTCGATCGAATAATCAAATTGCTCTGTAGATGCCTCAAAGGTTATAATATCTTAATTCAGACGAAATTACAATGTATTTCTTGGGTTTGCATGACCACGAGTTATGTGGAAGATCATTTTACATGTACATGATGATAATAATATCCAGTTAACCAAATTTGTTTTTGTTTTTTTTTTTCTAAAATAATCAAAGAAGTCGTGATTAATTCATGGTGCCTCGACCACCCAAGCCACTTATCTTTTTTGGCTTTCGCCACGGGTTTTTTTTTTTTTCATTTTTTTTATGTATAAATAATAACTATTCCTTACAGCAGAGATCGATGGAGCTTGAACTTGTGTCAGAATTTAAAAGCTGGTATCAAATTAGTTAAGGGCCACTGGCCGAGGCACAATGTAAATTTTTTTTTCCCCTCTTTTCTAACTTTCCCTTTTCATTTATATTTCTTTAAACACTTGTAAAAATTTGACACCTTTGGTGTCCCATATATGAAATTTGGGAGCTTGACTCCCACATTTCTCCAAAAAAAAAAAATATTATTATCAACATAAAGCATTTTGCATGATAAATTAACTCTACCATGATAGTCATTTCACAACAGTGCCGATCGTTCAGAACAACA